>CM060432.1:87950932-88550932 GCA_030545235.1 Helianthus tuberosus | reverse complement strand
ACAACAATCGTTATATCCAACAGTTGTTAGGCAGATCAGGGTTTTGCCATATTAACTTGTTATAACCACTGTCATTGTAGGAAACTTAGCTGGGCAGTGCTTATTGTAGGAAACTTCAGTTTACCTACAACAACTGATGAATTTAGAATGAATAACGCAAACTATTGTTAAGTCAAACAGCTGATGGAAAACTTTTAAGTACTGCTAGTAATTAAAACACTGATGGTGAGTAAGAAAACTAAGTTTAATTGCTCAAATTGAGATGACGGGAGATCTGCAAGGGATTACAAATGAATCAATGCACCAATAAACGGTAAATCAAAACGTTACAAATACCAAAAAATAAATCACACCAATTGTAGTTACCTTGGTGTTGTGCAATCACTTTGATGTCCATGACAAAAGCACCTTCTTAAAAGTGGGAATGTAAAGGAGTATCATACCAAAATCAAATACATGACTAAGACAACCTCATTGAAAGTGGGAATGTAAAGGAGTACCATACCAAAATAACAAAAAGGGATGAAGCCTAAACTTTTGCGCTGGTATCACCTATCAACAGACCTGGTATCACCTTTCACATTTCCATCTCCTCAACAACCGTCCGGCAGAGGTTGCTTCTAATCAACAAACTCTATAAATCAACAAAAAAGCTTGGGAAAGACATAAACTACAAAACATATAAAAAATAAATCTACTCGTAATCACATGATACAACAAAGCAAGCATCTGAATAAACAATAACAAAGGAAAGACAAAATCAAAAGCTACAAACAGAGTTATTTATAAATTTCAGATATATACAATAATAAAAAGATTATTAGAACGTACCAGAGTCACCGATTAAGAGGAGCTTGTACAAAAGCGTTCATTGCTGAGTATGAGAAAATAAATAAAACGAAATAGAATTTCTGAATGAAAAAATAGATCTTACATGATTATTCTCTTCTTCAACCACTCGACGGTACATGATTTAGGGTTTCAAACGCAGATGTATCCAATAGAAGTAACCTCTGCCGTACGTTGTTGAGGAGATGAATATGAGAAGAAGAAGAAGAAGAAGAAGAAGGATGAACATCAGAGAGAAAGAGGATCTGAACATCGATCGGAATAGAGCAGAGCAGAGGGAGAGAGAAAGCAAGAAGCCCTAAATGAGTAAATGAGGGAGGATATAAATAGAAGAGGGCAGTGGTACTGTTGGGCGGGAAAAGAGGAAAAACGATGCCCTAATTAAGTGACACGTGACCCAAATAACTTTCATTTATTATATATAATAGATTTAATAATGTGTTTATTTATAAGAAATCTTTATTAGTTTCTATTTAATTCTATTTAATAATGAGTTTATTTAAGTCTTTCATCATTTATAACATACTTTTAAATAGTTATGTATTTTATACGATGAAACAATTTTATTAAATTAACAATATATACATATTTTACTTTAAAAGTATAAATACAGGGACACCAAAAATACATGTTTAATTCTTTACTTGCAAATGTGATTTAATTAATACTAACTTTATTATAAAATAGAAAAATTGGTTTTTAATAAACCAACCTTTGTCCCGTTGGTAAATAATAATCTTACCTACGTAATTGGTATACAATAATCCTACATATCAACATGTTGGTACTCAATGAACTTTCGTTAATTTTTTTTAACTGAAGTTAGTTTTTAAGTTTTATTTATTACACAAACAGTCCCTGTAGTTGTAAACCTAGCTATTTAAATGGCACAAACCCTAATTCCCTTCATTTTTGAATCAGACAAACAAAACACCGCCTCTCTAACCAATAATATACAACTTAGCTATTTAAATGGCACAAACCCTAATTTCCTTATTTGTCTAACTTTCAACATCATCTTTGAACCTTATATAATATACAACTCTAACCTTATTGGCTTTTAGAATTTGATTTATTTCTGATAATTTACGTTCGTTAACTCTCTTATAAAACTGAGTAGCAGATGTATTTATTTATTTATTTATTTTTTCTCTCGACATTCCGGTATGAATTTTATTAAAAACGGAGTTGTATTTAAAAAAAAGAGTGTTTTTTGTATAATAAACTATATCAATCACTAGTACAGTACCAATATTGTGCTGAACCGATATCAACATCGGTACCGGTATGATATTTTCGATACCGGTACCGGTATTCGACTTTACAATCGACATAAAACGCGTGTCGATGTTATTTTGGGCGTATAGATCCAACACCTTTATCTAGGACCCAACCTCCGATTTACATCAAAATATCAAACCACATGTCCTTGTGATAAATATGTTTTTGAAGCCAACTTTACCATTGAAAATATGCATCCACAATAGCATATTAGCGTTTTGAATAGCGTTTTGGCATGGACGAAAATTTTACATATATTATTAAGAGTTAAATAAATGTCATTTAGGTCATGTGGTTTGGACCATTTTGCCAGTATAGTCCAAAAGTTACATTTTTCACTTGTGGATCCAAAAAGGCTTCACCGTTGCCATTTAAGTCCACTGGGTTAACTTCATCCACTTTTTCTGTTAACCAGAAAGGCAATTCGGTCATTTTATATGTAATTCTGTGAACTAGAAGGGCAATTCGGCCATATAAAATGACCGAATTGCCTTTTTCGTTAACAGAAATAATGGATGAAGTTAACCCAGTGGATCAAAATGGCAACGGTGAAACCTTTTTGAACGCACAGACGAAAAATGAAACATTTGGACTAAACTGGCAAAATGGCTTAAACCACAAAGACTAAAATGGGGGGGGGGGGGGGGGATAGTGCACGGTCTTCCCAACCGCCGGAGTGATCCCACTCCGGGAGCCGCTACCCGACCAAGCTAGCTCCGCGGTGAATTCCCCTTGCTAAATTCTTACCCTGGGCGACATATGTCACTCCCAAGACTCGAACCCGGTAACTCTGGGAAGAGGTGGGTGTTGGTGGCCAACAAAGACTAAAATGGCATTTAACTCTATTATTAAAGTTAACTCATTAGGAGTAACCATGAACCTAAAGCAGGACATATTGCCAAATATTTTAAGCCAAAAACCAGCCATTGTTTTTCAACTCTTTTTATGATTTTCACCATGCATTTATATGAAAAGTAGATCTTTTAAATAAAAAAAATAAAACACAATAACTACTGTTTTTAATTCATGAAGATATAAAAAATCAAAAGGTCTTTTACATTTTTCTTTTGAGATATTTTATCTATTCTGGGCTATGTTCTTATATGTTGAGTTTTCTTTAAGTTTTAGTTTAATGATTATTTTCTGTTTGCTTCTCGTTGGATTCAAGGTCTAATTGTCATATTCATAATGAATTTAATATTTTATCATTAGAATATAGAGGTGAGAATGTGACACTTCAATCTCTTCTTATCATGTTTGGTTATTCCCTTTTATTTATTTAAGTTGAAAATAAGAATATGGCTATGATATGGAAAAACTAACAATATATGAACTTCAATATCATCATCATAACATCACCATGTACAAATGTTTTAATTGTGCACTTTTGTAATAATACTGGACGAATGAACGTTTTAGAGTTTTACTAACATCTTAAGTGATATTATACTTTTAAAAATGTTTTTTTTTAAATTCTATATATTTTTATTTATAATTTATAATTTTATAAATAAATAATACAACAACTAAAGGAGAAAAGTTTTACGGTATTAAATGATGTGTTCAGTGAATAGCGAAGGAAGTACACATGCATTCACCCAACTTTTCTTGTGATATGAACTAGGTTTATCACCCTAGCCGCGTTGCGGCGAACTTCTTTTGTTATTTAGTTTGTGTTTACATGTGTTTTGAAATCACTATGAGCGTGTTGCACGCGGAACCACTAACAAAAATAAAAAGAAAATGTAAAAAACAGTAAAACATAATCGAAAGAAAATCAACCAAAAAAGTTGTATGTTAATGATGTTATTCGTATGAAACCCGTTGTCAGAGATGAGCAAATAATACTGGGTACCGGTACCGAATTTCTCAAACCGAAGGATCCTAAGTACCAATTGGGTACCGACTTTTGACGTTCCTAGTACCGGTTCGCTACCGATTTTTACTTTCATATGCCGGTACCGTAACCGGTATTTTCGGTATCAGTTGCCACCGAGCTCATCCCTACCCCTGAAACTAAAAAAAGAAATCATTAAAAGTTGAAGAAAATCAACAATAAAAAGTTGTACGATATCGTTGTTGTTTGTATGGCACCCGTGATCAGGGATGAGCAAATAGTACCGTGTAGCAGTACCAAATTTCTCGAAATAAAAGATATTCAAACTTAATCCGATACCGACTTTTGCCGTTTTCTGTATCAGGCCGGTACCGATTTTTACCTTAATGCACCGATAATGAACCAGACCGTACCTGTATTTTCGATATCAGTATTGGTTAACACCAAGCTTATCCAATTGAGAAAGCAAAGAAAATAATAAGGAAAAATTACAAGTTTTGTCCTTTATTTTTATACCACTTTTCAGGCGGTGTCATTTTTAACGAATTTTGACAGGCGGTGTCCTTTACTAGGTATTTTGTTGCAAGTTTAGTCCTTTACACCCAACCTAGTTAAAAAACCCTGTTAATTGTTGACAGGCGGTGTCCTTTACTAGGTATTTTGTTGCAAGTTTAGTCCTTTACCTAGTTATTTTGTTGCAAGTTTAGTCATTTACACCCAACAATTCACAGGGTTTTTTAATTGGGTTGGGTGTAAAGGACTAAACTTGCAACAAAATACCTAGTAAAGGACACCGTCTGTTAACATTCGTTAAAAAGGACACCGCCTGAAAAGTAGTATAAAGATAAAGGACAAAACTTGTAATTTTTTCAAATAATAATAAAAAATTATATTACAACATATATTAATATAATATATTAAAACAACTGTTAATGTTAATTCAGTTGTGTTATTAATATAGTAAATAAATAAATAATAATAGTAATAGTAATAGTAATAATAATAGTAATAATTCTAATTTACATTTTTCTTTTAATGCTTTAAATAATGTAAGCATTCAATGACTCACATGTGTAGCAGCCAGAATTGACAAAGAAAGGTTTTCTAGGATTATCCAAAAGGACATGTTCTAGAATATCATGGGTCATCAAATATGACAAATTGTCATTGGTCAACATAGAATAGCTTTTTTTAAAGTAAAATTCATCATCACACAAGCCGGACCACCCGACGAGAAAGGGCTGTCAAAGTCAACACGATCACATCACATGAAAGTTATAACAAGACAACCAATCTATCTTTAGGCTAGTCGGCATGGGCATCGTTCCCGGATCATCCTGGGTCGGCGACGATCCAAACACCGTGCCGACCCCCCTCCGTCCCGTCTTGAACGTCGGGTTCTAGACGTTTGCGACGATCCAAAGTGGTGGGGCCCGGATCCATTATGACCGTTCAAAATAAAAAAAAAAATTAATTTTCTAATAAACATTAAATATCAAACGGTTATATTTCAAAATATACCCCAATTCACTTCCATTTTTATAAATACTCACCTCTTTAACCATTTTTTTCACAACTTTTCACCCACTACCACCCCATCTCTCTCACATTTTATAAACCACTCTTCCCTTTTTATAAAAACTCATCATATTTTATACCATTTTTTACACACTACCACCCCATTTCTCGCTAAAAAATTATCATGGCTTCACCCATGTCTTCCATTTCTTCTATTTCTTCTATGTCTTCATCGGGTTCGTCTGCGTGGTATTCATCATCTTCGGAAGAGGATGATATTATGCACAACATGATTATGAACGCGGCTCAAGTCTTCATGGCGGCTGATCAAGGGTCGTCCCAACCGGTTACTAGACGAGCAAAATATAACCGAGACCAAGAAGGTATTTTACTTTTTTTTCCATATGTTTTATATAGATTTGAAAATGTATTTTATAATTAATTTCATTTATGTTTCGTTTTAAATTTATAGCCGGCCACGCTAAACTACTAGCCGATTATTTTGCCGACGAACCCGTGTACCCAGCCGAGATTTTCCGACGTCGGTTCCGCATGAGTCGTCCACTGTTTTTACGTATTGCAGGCGACATGGCCCAGTCTGATCCGTTTTTTACATTGCGGAACGACGCTAGGGGGCTAAGGGGTTTCAGTAATTTACAAAAATGCACGTCGGCCATTCGCCAACTTGCGTACAGTTACGCACCTGATGCATTAGACGAGTATATTAGGATGTCTGAAAGAACCGCACGTCGATGTTTGCACAAGTTTTGCGAATGGGTTGTCAAATTGTATAGCAAGCGATATCTGCGGAAACCGAACGCAAGCGACGTTCAAAAATTATATCAAGCACACGAAGAGAGACATGGTTTCCCAGGAATGCTCGGGAGCATTGATTGCATGCACTGGGCGTGGCAGAACTGCCCAGTCCAATGGCAAGGTCAGTATACTAGGGGAGATCATGGACATCCGACTATTATTCTAGAGGCGGTTGCGTCACAGGATCTCTGGATCTGGCATGCTTTTTTTGGTCTACCTGGTTCGCTCAATGACCTTAACATCATATACCAGTCACCGATATTTGAGGATGTAGTGGCGGGTACAGGTCCGGACACAAGCTTTACAGTTTCGGGGGTGGAATACAGGCGAGGTTACTACCTAGGCGATGGGATATACCCAAAGTACTCGACAATCGTTAAAACTATTCCGCACCCGACAGACGACAAAAGAAAAAAGTTTGCGAAGTTTCAAGAGGGTGCGAGAAAAGATATTGAACGGGCTTTTGGTGTTCTACAAAAAAAATGGCACATCATTGAACATCCTGCACGTTCGCAAACACCAAAGAGGTTACGACACATTATGTACGCTTGTATCATCCTTCATAACATGGTCATTGAAGACGAAGGTAGAGCGATATGTGAGTACGACGAAGACGCGTCAACTGGAAATTCTGTTCCAGTTAGTGCGGAACAACAAGATTTGAACATGTTCGCTCTACGTAACGAGTACACACATCATAACCTACAAGCGGACTTGGTGGAGTACATTTGGAACAATGCTCAAAACGAACCCGACAACGACATGGAAGACGAAGACTAGTTGCTTCTTTTAATATATTAGGATATTTTTAATTTTTTTTTTAAGTTTATGTTTTTTTTGTTTTTTTTTTTTAGTTTATGTAATGTTTTTTAATATTAATGAAAATATTTTGTTACTTTATTTGTTAAATGTTAAAAAAAGTGGAAGATTAAAAAAAAAAAAACATAAAAGTGGTGGAGGATGATGACTAGGACCAACTTAACCATGCCCTCTAGTTTTGGAGGATGGACCAATCTTGGGAGGATGATGACGTGGCGCATACGTGGCGGATCATCCTCAAGGATGATCCATCAACCATACCCACTAGCCTTATACTTCTATGTCTATTTCTAAATCAAAGAAATTCTATAGACTTTATATCCGCCATTATATCCATCACTTTTTATCTTTATTCGAAAAATCCACTCGTTCCTTAATTTTCATATTATCCAGCAAGCTATAATAATCCACTCGTCAACATAAAATAGCTAGATAGTATATCATACTAGGTTAGAGCCCGCCTGTACACGTGGTTTAACAAATGAAAATACTTTAAATTTGTTCAATTTAGATTAAGATTAATAGGTAATAAATTTAATATAAATAAAATACACTTAAAAACACACATAATACGTAAAAAATACAACCAATGATTCAGATTTCACTAAAAGATTCCTTATGCACCACATTGGTTGTCTTGTTTTTAAAATCGCCATCATTATCTAATATACAAGCAACACACGATATTAACACATAACAATACTTTGAATGTTTAATGCCTTGATTTAAACTAAAAGTAAAAGTGTATAACAAAAAGTTAAATATATTACATAAGTCCAGTGACAAAGTGAATCTACAAATATAATCCGGATACATATAAAAGCACTGACATGTTTTGAGCTTAAACACGTTGAGAAATAGTTTTCCATTTTCCCATTTTTCCATTTTTGCATTTGGAAATGACCCGTTGTAACTTTTTTTAATTAAAATGCTTCAACAATATAAATGAATGGAGAGTCTTAGCTCGTTTGTCACTTAGCTGCCGCATCCCCTTCCCATATGAAAGCATACAATCTCACTTCAATAAAAACATCCAATTAAAAATGATTAATTTATAAAAATAACTAACAATAAAAAAAACTTCTAAACAAAATAATCCCATGGGGAGTACACCTACCAACTTTAGTCTCCCCGTCATTTTTATCAACTTTGGCTCGTATTTGTGCATGGGTTATTGACATTCCAAATATTGACAAAATAATGGTATATTAAACGAACCTTCACTGCTCCTATATTGTCAACTTCTAACACTTACAACTTGTAAATTTAACCTCTTTGTATTAGGATCCACCTGCAAACAACAAAAGAAAAATGTAAAGATATAGTACTTTCTAGGCATATGAGGAGAGTGTAGAATGATCATATAGTAAAGTGTCACACTCTAGAAATTAATACACAAAGTAGAAATTAATCTTAAATCAGATGACTCAAAAAACATGTTCCCGTGTATTACACGGGGTTGAATAATAAAAACGATATAGCTCATAAAACATATCCTAAAATGTCAAAAAAGCCTAAAGTTACGTTAATTTTGAAAACACTTGATAGATGTAGGAATCCGTTAGTGCAAAATTAAATAAAACTTTATTAACTTGAATAACAGAAACAATTACAGAATGAAAATAGAAGTACAGTACAATTACAACCGAAAAAGAAAAACAAGAACTGTAAACTCGAACAGAAAAACTATTCTTGGCTGAGGATCGTGTTAGACACGGGTCACTTAAAACAAATTTCGTGTCTCCCAGGAGAACACGTTTGTTTCCAGGATACAACAGCCACAAGCGGTTGCACTGCCGGTCTTGACTCCAACCCGAAGGTGTACCTTGCTGCTTGAAGAAGATGTAGAATTCAGAGGGAGAGATGAATTTGCTGTGTAATTCAGTGTGTCGAATCTGGTGAAAGGAGCCTCTTATTTATACACCAGGTCTGAACTCGAAACTGAAAAATAAATTAAATGGAAGAAATTAACTGCATTAGACGTCTTTAATGCACTTTAATTCGTCAGTTAATTCTCAGTCAAACGCATTAACTTTGTCAGTTTCGAATGCTGAAACGTAACTGCACAGCATTAACTGCTGCTGGAAGCTTCTGCGCGCGCGCGCGCACAGGTCTGCACCCTCATGCGCGGTGCGTCCATTTGGCTCACTGTCATGCGCGCGTGCGCCTCAGTCCCATGCGCACTTGCGCGTGTGCGCCACGTCACCTGGTAGCCTCTACGAGCACGCCACACAGTCGCGCCGTTTTGGCTCACTTAGGTGCGCCGCGCACGTCACCTCAGTTCCCATGCACCATGCGCGCAACCGCGCGCCTTCGTGCCACGTGAACTCGCGCGCGGACTGCCACGTCACGCGCCTCGAACCTGCACGCCACTTCACCACTTGGTCCTTGCAGCCTCTGTGGTTCACCAAGCGCACGTGGTCAAAAATACAACGCGAGTGTGCGAAGTGTAAAGTGCGCCATCAAAGCGCCACATTGTGCCTCATCGCCCAGGCCGCGCACGCGCGCGCGTGTGCGAGTTAGGGTGCTCCGCACCCTTCGCGAGTACACTTAGTGAGTGCTTCCATGAAACAATAAGGATGGAGAGTTCCCACTTAAATACCCCTTTAAGTTTCATCTCTCATCCGATGTGGGACAAGGTGCCACTTTCCCACTTATTTCAGCATTTAAGTTCCAAACACCAAACTTTGAGCATCGATATCTCATTTATCTTAGCTTCGTTTTTGACGTTGTTTAGTTCGTTGCGAAGCTCTTCCGACATAGAACAAAAACCCACAAATAAATACATAAAACCCGCTCATTTTATTATATTTATTTCTAGTCCAAAATAGGAAAAAAATCATTTTCCTATATTTGTGAAAAATGCTATTTCCACAAATTTCCAACAATCCCCCACATGAATAGAAATCGATCTATCAAGTTTCAACGATACACGTTCAATAGTTGAGTATTGCAAGATAGGTAGGTGTAACCTTTGAACCTCCTTTTGTGAAACATACTTAGCCTCCTAGGGTCTTGTAGACGCGGTGTCCTTGAACAATCCCCCATTTATGTAGGCGACATTATACATTAACACAATACTCTCCCTAGTCGAGTCAAGTCCTCATGGTTGTGTCCGTTAATGGTCATGGAACGCGTTCCTGGTTCTGCGAGAGCTCTAGGATTTGCGCCTCCCCACAAATCCATTCGAAGCGACCCCGCTTCTCTCTAACATAGGTGATTCCCTTGAATCATTAAAAGCATCATGGTTAATTTTGGATTACCTCAAAATCTTTAACCTCAACATGCTTAATCTTTCCTTCATGTCACTGGTTGGAATGGACTAGGAAGCATACAACTCCCTTTATTAATTTTGGGACACCCCCCACAGTGACTCCCTTTGGGTTTATGATTAAGTTTGCCTATTGAACCTAGATCTTGGGATCTCCAGTCAACTAGGTTAGGTTTCCCTCATATTCCCTTCGTCTATGGGCTTTAGTCCCATTCCTCTTGACAACCTATACACCTTATCTGTGCTTAAGCCTTTTGTTAACGGGTCCGAAATGTTCTCCTTTGACCTCACATAGTCAACTGAGATAACACCTGTTGAGATAAGTTGTCATACCGTGTTGTGTCTACGTCGAATGTGCCTAGATCTGCCATTGTACATCGCACTTTGTGCTCTAACAAGCGTGGATTGATTGTCACAATGTATGCAAATCACCGTCAACGGCTTTGGCCATCTTGGAATATCTTCCACAAATTGACGTAGCCACTCCGCCTCTTCCCCGCTTTTATCTAAAGCGACAAATTCGGATTCCATCGTGGATCTAGCTAAAACTGTTTGCTTGGAAGACTTCCAAGCTATAGCTGCGCCAGCAAGTGTAAACACGTAACCACTTGTGGATCTGTGATCCTTTATATCCGATATCCAGTTCGCGTCAGTGTATCCTTCGATCACTGCTGGATCACGGGTATAATGCAATCCATAGTCTCTTGTGTATCTTATGTATCTAAGCACCCTCGTGATAGCTTTCCAATGATCCTCGCTCGGATTAGTGGTGTATCTACTTAGCCTGCTCACAGCATATGCTAAGTCGGGTCTAGTACATGTCATTAGATACATGAGACTGCCAATGATCCTTGATTACTCTAACTGAGAAACACTCTCGCCTCTATTCTTCCTTAGGCGTTGGGTATTATCAATTGGAGTTCGAGCTATACTCGTATCGTCCGAATTGAATTTCCCAAGGATCTTGTCCACGAGTGAGATTGACTCAACACGAGACCATTTTGGGTTCTAGTGATTTTTACTCCAAGAATCACGTCCGCGAGACCCATGTCTTTCATGTCAAACCTCGATTTCAACATGTCTTTTGTTGAGTTGATCATGTTATCATCACTCCCAATGATAAGCATATCATCTACATAAAGACATAAAATCACATAACCTCTTGGTGTGTCTTTAAAATAAACACACTTGTAAAACTCATTTATTTTGAAACCAATGTCAATCATGACATGATCAAACTTTTGGTGCCATTGTTTTGGAGCTTGCTTCAAGCCATATAAAGACTTGACCAATTTACATACTTTACCCTTGTTTCCAGGGGCAGAAAAACCCTCAGGTTGTTCCATGTAAATTTCTTCTTCTAAATCGCCATTTAGAAATGCGGTCTTTACATCCATTTGGTGAACTTCCAAATTTCTTAGAGCCGCAATTGCAACAACCAATCGAATAGAGGTTATTCGCGTTACAGGCGAGTAAGTATCAAAGTAGTCTAGACCCTCCTTTTGTCTAAATCCTTTGATCACTAACCTTGCCTTGTATTTATCAATACTTCCGTCAGCTTTCATCTTCCTTTTGAATATCCAACGATATCCAAGTGGTTTGCAACCAGGTGGAAGATCTACTAACTCCCAAGTATGATTTTGCAATATAGAATCAATTTCATTCTTAATTGCTTCTTGCCATTGAGGTCCTTCCGCGGAGGTAACCGCTTCGCGGTAGGTATTGGGCTCACCCTCAACCATATAGCTCATGAAGTCTGGACCAAAAGATTTTTCAACCCTTTGTTGTTTACTTCGTCTAAGCTCACCCTCCTCGACCTCGGGTCGTTCATGTCTTTCATCTATCCTCGTAGATGAACTTGGTCCTGCTTCATCTAACCATGTAGACGAACTTGGACATGCTTCATCAACCGCTCTTGATGAGGTCGCATGTGTTTGTCCTAACATAGGAAACCCATTCTCAAAATATGAGACGACGTTAGGATTTGCCTCTATGATAGTGTGTTTATGTACATCGGGATTCTTGGACTCATGTACAAGAAAACGATGTGCGCTACTTTGATGTGCATATCCAATGAAAATGCAATCAACAGTTTTGGGTCCTATCCTAAGAGCCTTAGGAAGTGGTACACTCACCTTAGCTAGGCACCCCCAACACTTTCAAGTATTTGTATGAAGGCTTCCTTTTTCTCCATAACTCATATGGAGTTTCGTCCATATTTTTCAAAGGTATCTTGTTCAAAAGATAGTTTGCTGAGAGAATGGCGTCCCCCCATATTTCTCGGTTCACTCCCGAGCTTGTCAACATGGCGTTCATCATTTCTTTCAATGTGCGGTTCTTTCGTTCCGCAACACCATTTGATTGTGGAGAATAAGGAGGTGTACACTCATGTACAATGCCACTTTTTGCGCATAAATCCGCAAATGGTGCAACATATTCACCTCCTCGATCGCTTCTCAAAGCTTTTATCTTCTTTTTAAGTTGATTCTCAACTTCATTTTTCTACGAGATAAACTTCTCTATTGCTTCGTCTTTACTCTTAAGTAAATACACGTAGCAATATTTCGTACAATCATCAATAAACGTGATGAAGTACTTATTTCCTCCACGCGTGGGAACC
This sequence comes from Helianthus tuberosus, assembly GCA_030545235.1. NCBI lineage: Eukaryota > Viridiplantae > Streptophyta > Magnoliopsida > Asterales > Asteraceae > Helianthus > Helianthus tuberosus. Next base: position 88,537,921 of record CM060432.1, on the reverse strand, counting down.
GCTTTTAAATCACACACACATCGGTATGAATTAAATCAAGGGGTTTGGTTATTCGTTCAACCGATTTAAACGATGATCTCGTAAGTTTGGATTCAACACATGTCTCGCATTTGTGATTGGACTCGATATGGAATGTTGGTATCAAGTTTAATTTAATTAAACGTCGTAATGAATTAAAATTTACATGTCCTAGTCTACCATGCCAAACATTAGAAGACTCAACCATGTAAGTAGAAGTAGAAGTTTCATTCAGACTTTTGTTTTGGTTTACAACCATTACATTCATTTTAAACATACCATTAATGGCATTGCCCTTTCCAACAAACATTCCACGTCTAGACAAGACAAAATTGTCCGATTCAAACACTAGACGAAATCCAAACTTGTTGAGCATCCATCCGGACACGAGATTCTTCCGTATCTCTGGGACATAAAGCACATTTGTCAAGGTAAGATCCTTGCCCGAAGTCATCTTCAAGACGACCGTGCCTTCCCCCTTGATGCTTGCGGTAGCTTTATTCCCCATATAAAGCTTTTCTTCACCCGATGCTTCCTTGAATGTAGAGAAAAGAGCCTTGTCTCCACAAACATGGCGGGTTGCACCCGTGTCAACGAACCATCCTTTTGGCTTTTCACCCATTGCGTTGACTTCTTCAATCATAGCCGCTTCCTCGGTTATCATTGCAATCAGAGGCATACCATCCTCATCAACCATATGCGCACGCTCACGCTTAGGTTTCTTGCATTGGTTAGCACGGTGCCCCGTCTGGTTACAGTTGTAACAAGTACCTTGGAAAGGCGCAGACTTCTTTTTCACAGCCCCCTTTTTTAGGTCCAAGGTTGTTAACCTTTGCTTTCCCTTTGTTGTTGTTTTAACCCTTGCCTTTCTTGCCTTTTGAGGATTATCCCACTTCCACCATGTTTACCTTAGCCGAGGCTTGCAAAATGGTGCCTTTTTGGGCCACCCTGTTGTCCTCTTCTATACGAAGACGGACGACAAGTTCCTCAATCGTCATTTCCTTCCGCTTGTGTTTAAGATAATTCTTAAAATCCAACCAAGTAGGAGGTAATTTCTCAATCATGGCTGCCACTTGAAACGTCTCGCTAAGTACCATTCCCTCAGCATGGATGTCATGTAGTATAATTTGCAACTCTTGGACTTGGTTCATAACAGTCTTGTTATCAACCATTTTGAAGTCCAAGAAACGGGCGACAACAAATTTCTTTGTTCCCGCATCCTCCGTTTTGTACTTTTTATCCAAGGACTCCCATAATTCTTTGGAAGTCTTGATATTATAGTACACATTATACAGTGCATCCGAGAGACTGTTGAGTATATAGCCTCGACATATGAAATCCGAGTGCTTCCATGCCTCTACCGCGCTCAGAGCCTGAGCGTCGGTCTCCCCTTCCGCAGGTTGGGGAGCGGTTTCCGTCAAGAACCTCGCAAGGTTCATGGTGGTCAAGTAGAAGAACATCTTCTGTTGCCACCTCTTGAAGTGGAGACCCGAGAAGTTCTCGGGTCGTTCAGCATGATTTGCCACTGTGGACACTCCCACAGTGTTGGCAGGGGTTCCAACGACAACATTAGTGTTGCTCGTGTTCACATTTTCAGTTGACATTCTGAAAAGTTTCAAGAAAACAAGTTAAATTCTGTTTTCAAAATAATAAAGACGCTACTTTATTATTATTAGGAGTTCAAAAATTCAGCCGTGTAGCTTCTAAGTCCAACTTTGAAGACTACAACAGTAGGATTTTTAGAACTCAGCGACAGAAAGGAGTAGAAGCAGAGTTCTGTTTTGACAAAGTCGCTACTTTGAATCAAAACAGAGAAAAGAAAATCTGTTTTATTAAAAACACAACTGTATGAATTCAAAACTGGTTCGAATTCACAGCAGAATATGTTTGTGATTCTACACGAACGGTGTTTTAAAAAATTTGTTTTAAGATTGTAGAAATCCGTTCGTGCAAAATTAAATAAAACTTTATTAACTTGAATAACAAAAACAATTGCAGAATGAAAATAGAAGTACAGTACAATTACAACTGAAAAAAAAAACAAGAACTGAAAACTCGAACAGAAAAACTGTTCTTGGCTGAGGATCGTGTTAGACACGGGTCCCTTAAAACAAATTTCGTGTCTCACAGGAGAACACGTTTGTTTCCAGGATACAACAGCCGCAAGCAGTTGCACTGCCGGTCTTGACTCCAACCCGAAGGTGTACCTTGCTGCTTGAAGAAGATGTAGAATTCAGAGGGAGAGATGAATTTGCTGTGTAATTCAGGGTGTCGAATCTGGTGAAAGGAGCCTCCTATTTATACACCAGGTCTGAACTCAAAACTGAAAAATAAATTAAATGGAAGAATTAAACTGCATTAGACGTCTTTAATGCACTTTAATTCGTCACTTAATTCTCAGTCAAACGCATTAACTTTGTCTGTTTCGAATGCTTAAACGTAACTGCATAGCATTAACTTCTACTGGAAGCTTCTGCGCGCGCGCGCGCGCAGGTCTGCACCCTCATGCGCGGTGCGTCCATTTGGCTCACTGCCATGCGCGCGCGCCTCAGTCCCATGCGCACCTGCGCGTGTGCGCCACGTCACCTGGTAGCCTCTACGAGCACGCCACACAGTCGCGCCGTTTTGGCTCACTTAGGTGCGCCGCACACGTCACCTCAGTGCCCATGCACCATGCGCGCAACCGCGCCTTCGTGCCATGTGAACTCGCGCGCGGACTGCCACGTCACGCGCCTCGAACCTGCACGCCACTTCACCACTTGGTCCTTGCAGCCTCTGTGGTTCATCAAGCGCACGTGGTCAAAAATACAACGCGAGTGTGCGAAGTGCAAAGTGCGCCATCAAAGAACCACATTGCGCCTCATCGCCCACGCCGCGCGCGCACGCGCGTTTGCGAGTTAGGGTGCTCCACACCCTTCACGAGTACACTTAGTGGGTGTTTCCATGAAACAATAAGTATGGAGAGTTCCCACTTAAATACCCCTTTAAGTTTCATCTCTCATCCGATGTGGGACAAGGTGCCACTTTCCCACTTATTTCAGCATTTAAGTTCCAAACACCAAACTTTGAGCATCGATATCTCATTCATCTTAGCTCTGTTTTGGACGTTGTTTAGTTCGTTGCGAAGCTCTTCCGACATAGAACACAAACCCACAAATAAATACATAAAACCCGCTCATTTTATTATATTTATTTCTAGTCCAAAATAGGAAAAAATCATTTTCCTATATTTGTGAAAAATGCTATTTCCACAAATTTCCAACAATAGATTCATGTAACACTTTAGCGGTTTAAAAACAAACACTATAGTTGTTTTTAATTTAAAAAGCATACGAAGATAGAAAACAATAAATTTTGAACATGTCGTTTGGTGACACCGATGAATTTAACAAACACATTAAAAACTCAAGCTTGATAAGACCTTTGTGATACCTATACATGCGGGTTAACAAATTAAAATGTAAGTTTTAGTTTCATGGTTATTTTCTGTGAAGATATTGTTGCTATAATACATCTATACATATAATAAAGGAAATAACAAACCCAAATCCCAAAATAATAGGAGATAAATAATGGAGAATTGAAGGGAAATCGAATTATAAATTAGTTTGTTCCAAGATTTCTTCATCTTTTTGTTGTGATAGGTTTGATTAGTTAGAGAATTTACCAACTTTTATAAAAGAATTTTTTAATATTTTGAAAAAATAAAAAATAATCATGCATTATCTACTGATTAGTTATAATACTTATGCAGTTATGCTATCATATATATCTATTGATTTAATAAAAACATTTATGGATATGATTGTCTTACTTGCATATACATTAGCATGCCAGCATTTTGTTTGAATTTATCTCAATCATTTCTTGCTCCACTCTAAGGTCAATAATTAAAAAAAAAGTATCGAACACTTTAGGATAGCCTAGAATGACCTCTACAAATTAAACAAACACATAAGGAAAGAGATCAATTCTAAGAGATCAAATTTACCTGTAATTAGAGGAATCGAGCGATTGACGAAGAATTTGGTAGATTACAAAATAGGACTAATCATCTTCGACGCACTCCCTCGTTTCATCCATTCGATCAATCTTCTACATGAGGCAACTTTGTTTAGACAAAGAGATAACAGAGAATGGAATCAATGAAAATTAGGATAAAGACATTAATGTGATGTTAATGTAGCAGGTGTGTAGCAGTATTTTCGGTTAAATGAATATAGACAAAGCTTTAATTGCCCAAATAAATAAATAACACCATGCTCAGATTGCCCAAATAAATAAATAGACAAACCTCAGATTGCCCAAATAAATAACTGAACAGATGAATAACCATCAGATTCGATATCCATTGCAAGAACGCCCATCCAATCATTCCTTGTATCATCATCCACAACATATTCAAACAAAAAAAAAATCAAAAGCATGTTGCATCCTAACGGTCCACAGTTATATATTAAAGTTGTTAGTTGGTATTTAATACTCGTGAGGGTCGATTGTATTCCGTCTCAGAATATATAACTACAACTGAGATATTAATTACAGTGAACACCCTAATGAAGGATGAGGAAACAAAACAACAAAAAACTAAAAAACCAATACAAATAACTTAGGCAATCCCTTTGTTGCAGGCCTCAGAAGAAGCTGAACAATATATGCAATAAATATAAACAATATAAAGGTAACGGGGAACCAAAAGATTAAAGATAACTCAAAGTACATACTGGCATTCTTATTTACACACTTTTAAAATAAAGATCTGAACTTATTTACAATTTTTTGAAAGCCTAAAACGATTTAATGTAGTAACTAAATAAAAATATGAACAAACCAATAGCATAATTATTACAAAACGACGTCGTACATACTATCTAGAGTGCTACGGTATCATATCTAGGGTTTGGAGAATGTGCAGCAGCGGCCATGGTGGGATTGGACGATGCACAGCGGCGGAAATGGTGGGTTTGGACGATGCGCAACAGCGAATATGGTGCTGAAACCATCGTCGACATTAGAGATTTGAGAGGAGAAGTTAGGTTGTGGCAGATGGATGAACGGGAGAGGAGAAGTTGTCTAGGGATTTTGGGTGAGAATGGATGAATTGAATATGGGTTTTGTGTAATATTTGGGCCAAATAAACGGGTATTCGGGATCCGGAAAAAAGAAGCGCAAATTTGTGCGCCAAAAGCAAAAACCAATTGCACAATAGAAGGACACGTGTCCCAAATCTGATTTCCTTTATTATATGTATAGATTATCATGTGACTCGCTTCCGCATAAACAGTAATACAATATTTAAATAATGAAAGTGTGTGGGTCAAGATTATTAGTAAGATATTCTTAATTATTTATGTAAGGTATTTTATGATTGTATATACTAATAAAATCAAACATGAACAGTGTTATATTATATATATATATATATATATATATATATATATTTGGTGAATCAGGGCCGGCCCGAAGAGTGTGTGAGATGGACGACGGCTAAGGGCCCGTACTTGTATTCGGGGTCCATTTTTTTATTAGTTTTACACTGTAAAGTTAGAAAATATATGTAATGAATCGGAAAAATACTATCCTAAAACACTTGGTTTGGTGGTTTGAAAGTTACTTTAATAATAAGGAGACACAAGTTCTACTCTCGGCGTCCTTAGTTTTGTTTTTTTATATATATTTAAGGGGCTCGTATTTTCTGTTCGCATAGGGCCTAAAAATTTTTGAACAATTTCGAAGACGGCTCTGTGGTTAATGTAAGTTATTGCTTCTGTTTTTTCTTTTTTAATTTTATATTTTGTCAATATAAGTATTGCTTCTTTTGTTCTTCTTTTTTAATTTTAATTAACATATGTTTTTAACTCTAAACTTTGATAAAGTAATAACACAACCCTTGAACTCTAATAATTTTTTTATAAAATATTTACGTTTATACCTTTGAACCGTAATAGATTTAACATACAAAGTTTAATAATAATTTTTTTTTACGTTTTGACCACTAAACTTTAATAGAGTTATCATACGACCATTGAAGTTTAATATTTAATTATTCCTTTTTTATAACAAAATCTTTCTTTTTATCTTTTTTAAAAGTTTGATTCTTGTTTAATATATTATTTATTTGAACAGCAACTTTTAACTCTAGATATATTATTTAATTAGGTTACTTGCTTATTTTTATCGTCATTTAGATTAAAGCATACATGGTCTAATTAATCCTTTATATATCAGGTAACAAATTTAATTATTTTTTTAGTTACCTTATTATAGATAAAGTTAACTTTTAAATCTATACATGTTTACTTTGGGGCTATTTGGCAACATTTGAATAGTTAAGTGCTGAACCAGTAAGAGGTCTTAATCATTAAGTGCTGAACTAGTAAGAGGTCTGAACCATTGAGAGCCTGTATAATGCTTAACTGTTCAAAGACAAATGTCTAACCAATTCAGATTAGATGAGTTAACCATTCAGACTCTGTATAAATCTTAACTATTCAGAGGCAAATGCCTGAACCATTCAGACATCTGCTCATGAAACAAACAGTCTGAACCATTAAGTGCTGAACCAGTAAGAGGTCTGAACCATTAAGAGTCTCATTGAGGTAAACAAACAGACCCTTAACCATGTGGATTGTTTAATTTTACCATCCTTTATATTAAAACCTTCATCATCTATAGTAATTCATCGATAGGATTAGGATCAAATACAAAGGACGACATAAATAAGAAGGGTAAGAACGATTATAGTCCATTGATCTTAGATTTTGAGGGTTAAGATTAATTTCAAGGAAAAGAAAAGAATGGAATGACATAAAAGGAATATAATATTTACTGACTTTCTCTCTCCACATACAAGACACATGCCAAAAATCCCCCCATTAATTTAAAACGTCCATAAATTTTTCATATGACATTTGTTTTTTTTAATTCACCATAATAATGAGCGTTTTTTTTTATCTTTAATATGAGTATGATATTGTTATATAAAAATAAAATAAAAATTTTCATTTTTACTGGGTTTTTTTTGTATTGTGTTAAAGGTTCTGGTCATTGTGTCTTTCAACTAGGTTTTGTCTTTACGTTTTTACTAATGTTTCTATACATTGTGTTATTATCAAAACTTATAACATAATGTTAATTTGGGTTATGTCCATTGCGTTCTTATCATAACCTATGACACCATGTATGACACAATGAAGATAGGGTTAGATTTGGGTTTTCTATACATTGTGTTATAGGTTCTAGTCATTGTGTTTATTATGTTATCGATTGTGTTTTAATATTTTGTCCATTGTGTTTTTTTTTGTTTTGTTGCGTATTGTGTTTTAATCCGTTGTTCATTGCGTTTTAGTCTGTTGTCCATTGTGTTTTAATGTGTTGTCAATTGTGTCTTTATCTGTTGTCATCAATTTTGTTTTTAGTTTGATTCTCGGTGTGTTTAGTTTGTTATCCATTGTGTCTTTTATCTGTTGTCATCGATTGTGTTTTTGGTCTACTTTCCATTGTGTTTTTAGTTTGATACTCATTGTGTTGTATGTTATGTACATTGTGTAATACGCAACTGGGTTTCCTCATTGTGTTTACGTTATGTCCATTGTGTAATACACAACTGGGTTTTCAATTTTTTTCCTAAATATAACAATATGGTACTCATACTAAAAATACGCAACTGTGGTGGTGGTGGTGATCGGCGGTGGGGGTGTTTAACTCTCTGCAGACCTTAGAAGATCTTAGAAGTGACTGGGCCAAGTCTGCGCCAAGAAGAGGTCTGAAGGGGTATGGTCCCAAAAATGTCGCGCAGAGCATTCTGGTCGCGCTTTGGACCATACTCCTTAATCACTTCGGTGATCAATCGTTAGACCCGTGCGGGATGCTCAAGCAGAGCCTGGTCTCGCGCGAGGTCCAAACAAGAGGTAACATCAATTTCTATTAGCGTTCTAAATAAGAGCCTTCAGATCCTGCAACCCCGCGCGGGCTACTAACGTGCTCAGCAAGGTTCGCGCAGGAGTCAAAGCCCAAGGACACTTCAGAAGGTACTAAAGGTACAAGTGGCAGAAGAGCAAGCCAATCAGCGTCCTCCAGGCTGTGCTCTATCGTGCTTCACGATCGTCTGACGTGCAGGAGACAGAAAGTACACAAGGACGCCTATGTGGCACCAATCAGGGTGCGGCGACACCTACCCCAAGATCTCCACTTACCTACTGATGGCAGAGGGACAACAAGGCCGACAACTGAGACACGTGGCACCAATCATGGTGCGTCAGCACCGGAGATCTTCTAGAAGACACTAATGGTCGATACCAGTGAGACAAAGAGCATATTCTCCAGTTGTCGCCTTCCAGCCCAAAGCCCATGGGCCTATCTCCTCTTACACCTCTCCGGCTATAAATAGAGACCTTCATGCACAGGTTAAACATTCCATTCCCTCTCCTCTCACTCTTAACACACAATTTTTTCCTCAAAGCAGATACTTATTCTCACGCCGGAGTCTGGTTAAGAGAGAAACCCCCATATTCCCCTCTTAACGAGCTAACGACGTTCTGTTTTGCAGGATTATCTGATCAAATCGGAGCTCAGAAAGTTAAAAGAAGATTAACCCTCATGAAAGGAACATAAACCAAACTAATTAACTCTAAAATTAGTTCTGTGTTTATTCATTGGCGCCCACCGATTTTTTACAATCACTTTCATCTTCTTTTTCTGAGTTTTTCTAAGTTTTTGTTCCTTCGATCATGGCCGGTCAAGGAATCATTCCTGATTTCGCGTTTGGGATGAATTCTAACGCAGGATTGGGGGAGGACAATCCGAATGTCCAAGTCCAACCTACCGAAGAGATAGGTGAAATCGAAGTAACCAACACTGGGGACCCCGCGCGAGCTTCACTTGCATCACCCAAACGGGAACCCCAGCAAGTCATGTCGCTGGTCCTTCAAACCCAGCTCCAAATCCGAACATTTCAGCGCTACTAGGGCTACCAGAAGGCGAAACTTTAGCTTCCTGGTACGCCAAACAAATTGCTACCATAAATACTGCGTATCAGACCTTGAGTGCACAACAAGCAATTTTACAAGCAGAACCATCCTTGGTTACCCCTGTGGGTCCAACCCAAGGGGCGCGCCAGACTCCTCCTCAGCAATATGTTCAAGGGCAAGTTCACAGACCTCCTCCACAAAGAAGAATGAGCGTACACGACATGCCCGATACATACGGAGAGACAGACACGTGTGCTAATCACCCATCCTATGTGCAACACAAACGTCCAGTTCATAGCTGGCTAGGGCTGCGCAACATGAACAATGAATGGGATGACACAGATCCGAGTGATCCCACTTGGCAAGATGACGAGGGTTCGTCAGTTTTCAACAGGTTGCAGAAAAACCATGAGTCGTATAGGCAAAGGCAGCGCATCGCATACAGCGAAGAAGCATAACGTGATTTTAGCCTCGCCTATAGGCCAGCTGAAGCTGCTGAGCACTCGAAGTTTATTCCAAAGATTGCTCTAGCCCCGCTCTCAAGAGAAAAGCTACCCCCAACAGTGGGAAAGTTCAACGGTCTCACCGACCCTGACGATCATGTTTGAGTCTTTACAAGCGTTGGTGTTATGGGAGGATGGAACATGGCAATGTGGTGCCATCTGTTTATCCAGACGTTCACAGGGGCTGCTCGCGCCTGGTTCGACAACCTTCCGCTTGGAAAAATCAGTTCATGGGTCGATTTTAGAACACAATTTGTAAACCACTTCAGCCAACAAAGACGTTATCAGCGCGATACGTCTGAAGTAATAGATATCTGGCACAGAGAAAATGAAGGTTTAGAGGACTTCATCACTCGCTTCAATAATGAGTGTTTGGAAATCGGTGGTGTAAGCGAACAGCTCATGCGCGCTCACTTCAAGAAAGTTATTCGATGTGATAGACTTATCAGAACAATCACTGGAAAAGACGGTATGCCCAAGGAATGAGACAAGCTTATGGAAGCCGCCAAGATAGTAGCCCAAACGGAAGAATCGCTAGCTGGAGCCAAAAATTCCTACACCGAAGACCGTTTTTCCAAGAGAAGCTCGCGCGACTACGGCAAGCGCAACAAGAACAAAAATCATGAATGGAAGACTGGACAATCTAGCGGTTATGAGGAAAGATCGCGCTACAAAGAAGACGCGCGAGATACGATTGACAGAATCGGGTATCGAAAGGCAGTCAGGAGCTAGAATCAAGAATGGCACTGGACTCCGCTCATTAAGATACCAAAAGAGGTGCTCATGACGGAGAATCATGATTTCAAGGCTCCAAAGCCTATGACAAACAAGAAGGGGCAAGACCCAAACCTGTACTGCGATTTTCACAAGGATACAGGTCATCTGACAGATGACTGTATCAGTTTAAGATAAGAAATCGAGAGAGCGCGGAAAAGCGGAAAGTTAAACCATCTGGTAAAGAATGTGCGCAAGGAGACGGGCCAGATTCAACGCAATGATGATGGAAACCAAAAGAAGGTCAGGCGCCTAGAAACGCACATGGTCAATGGACCAAGGTACAACGCGAAAGACAAAGGCAAGCGCCCTTTCGAACCTGCATGGAAAAGCAACAGGTCATCTTTCTGGTAGTATGCGGGGGACCACGCGCCACGCGCCCCGTCGTCATTACCGGTATTATCGGTCATTATGAAATAGAATACATATTCATTGATCCGGGAAGTACAGCTGATATCATCTACGAGCAATGCTTCAATCAGTTTGATGATGAAGATAAAGTGAGACTCGAGCCGTTCGATTATCCTCTATCAGGATTCTGCAATGAAATGGTCTTCCCACTAGGCCAAATCAGCTTCCCCGTCACCCTATCTGACGGGAAGCATTCAAGAACCACAAATGTCAATTTCATGGTGATGCCAGTCAAATCAAGGCATGATGTTTTAATTGGGAGAGAAACCCAAGGAGAGCTAAACATGGTAACCTTCACACCCCACTCAGCCATCGGGTTCCCAACCGAGACGGGGGTGGCAATTATTTATGCCAAGAAAGAAGTGATGTCAGCAGAGGATGCACGACCAGCAAAAGCAGCAAAAATTTCAACGACCGAACCAGAAAAATGGGTTTTGAACCGCAAATACCCAGAAAAGACGGTGACGATAGGCCATGCAATCTCACCAAACATCAGAACGCACCTCAAGCAACTTTTGTTTAGGAACATGGACATTTTCGACTGGACTCCGGCTGACATGACCAGTGTCCCGCGCGATGTCACTGAACATTGTTTGAACACTTATCCCTCCGTCGAGCCAAAAGTGCAAAGAAGGCGCAGCCTAGGGGCGGATAAGACTAAAGCCATGAATGAGCAAGTCTATGAGATGCTAAAAGCAGGTATACTGAGAGAGGTACGATACCAAAGTTGGGTTGCAAACCCTGCTATGGTTGAGAAGTCTAATGGAGGATGGCGAATGTGTGTCGATTATACTGATCTCAACAAGGCATGCCCCAAAGATTGTTATTCTTTGCCTGAGATTGACAAAAAGATAGACTGTCTCGCGCCATACAGGTGGAAATGTTTTCTGGACTGTTACAAGGGGTATCACCAAGTTCAGATGAAGCTGAAAGATGAAGACAAGATAGCTTTTCGTACCGACATCGGAATCTTCTGTTACACAAAGATGCCATTCGGCCTCAAAAATGCTGGCGCAACCTACCAGCGCCTGATGGATACGATATTTGCTGATGACATCGGTAAGCATATCGAGGTTTACATTGACGATCTTGTGATTAATAGTCCTGAGGAGGACCAGATGTTAAAGGACTTTGAGAAGACGTTTAACTCTTTGAGAAGCATGAACATGAAGCTGAATCCAGCGAAGTGTTCTTTTGGTATGGAGGAAGGCAAGTTTTTAGGCTTAGAGGTTACAAACGGCGGTTTCAAGGTTAACCCTGAGAAGGTTCAAGCCATAGAGCGGATGTCATCGCCGCACACGATCAAAGAAATGCAGAGATTAGCCGGATGCCTAGCCGCGCTCAATCGTTTTCTATCAAACCACGCTGCAAAATCGTACCCTTTCATCAGTACTTTGCGCAACTGCGTGAAAAAACAAGAGTTCAAATGGACGCTAGAAGCAGAAGCTGCCTTCCAGCAAATGAAAGAGTGTTTGATCAAGCTCCCTACACTAACCGCGCCATTTGAGAAGGAACCACTCATTCTGTACTTGTCCTCTTCGGACAAGGCAGTTGGGTCGGTATTGTTGGTAGAAAGAGACGGAGTTCAGACTCCAATCTACTATGTTAGTAGGGTGCTCACGGATCCAGAACCACGATATTCAACAATGGAAAAGTTAGTGCTCGCGCTTCTACACGCCTCCAGGAGGCTGCGCAGGTACTTCACACGGCACGTAATTATCGTACTGTGACAACCCGTGTTTTCAATATTTCTCTTGTTCGTTTGATGCTTGACGTGTGTGTACTGAAGGAATGAACCGTTTAAATAATTATTTGATTTTATTTGCGTATGATATATGAATGATTGGAAGTATGGTTATATAAGGTTGATATGAAAGTTTAGGAGCCGTAAATGCTAGATGTTATATGTATGAGAGTAACGTTAATGGGCCGCACCTCAAACCCGAACCATACACTTGGGCCTAAGGCCACACCCCTCTTATTATTATTATTATTATTATTATTATTATTATTATTATTATTATTATTATTCTGGCCCATGTGTTTTATGCCCAAACCTAGCCGACCCCAAACCCCCACCCCCCTCATATGTTAATACTTTAAGTAAACACTTAATGTCTTGGATAATCTCATTTAATTATATTTCACACAAAGAACACAAACCCTAGGCCCTCTAGAATCAGCGACGACAATTAGATCATTCGAAGAATTTCCCCTGTTCGCTATAGTGCACTCTCTACAATCCTGTGGTTAGTATGATCTTACTTGTTTTAGTTTTATTTGATTGCTCTTGTCTACATGCGAACCTATGTGATGTATGCTCAATGTCTTTATGTTTTAGAAACTAGGGTTGCATAGGACAGTGGGTTATCCTAATCGTGATCTGGCCATTCTCATAAGAGGACCTACAAAAAAACCAAGTAGAATTATGATTTTAATCTGAAAGCTGATTTTGATTTGGGAAATGATGAGTTTAGAAGTTATAATTTCACTTACTATGTAAATTTCGTTGAGATGAATTAGCAGCTGTAGAAGATGAACGTGAATTCTTTGATATTGCATACATGAAAGAAGGAGATGCTTTCAAAAGAAGAAAGAGTAAAAGATCAGGAACATTAAAAAAATATAAGAAAACAGTGGTTTTTAAATTTTGAATTACAATATGTCATACCTAGGGATTAACATAACCTCAATAAATTATAATATTCCATTTTATCATTTTGTAATTAAAAATCATTTCATGAAAAGCAAAATAGAATTGTTTCAAATTATTCCAAGCAATCTATTACATTGATAAAAAACTTAATAACAAATTTTGTAATCTTTGTGGAATGTAAATCAGATGTTCATCGGTTAGGTTTATGGTTTATTTGTATATGATTTTTAAAATAAAATATTATTATCTTTATTTAATAAATAATTAAGTTAAACTGTATTTTTTTCATGAGAATAGATGTTATGCTATGATGATAGACTATTGATAAATACAAGATTCAGTGGTTATAACCGATTGCTTAGGTTGATTAGAATAATAATGTTTACATGTTGAAATCATGACTGAATTAGATGATGTATATGTCCGATCATCATTGGACCGAGATATTGATTAATTGTGTTTTCAGATGGGCCGCCTGTAATTGACTGAGATAATCACATGGTCTGATAATGTTGATCTTACAATTCTTTTAATTCAACCAAGACTTGGTTTTATAAAGTGGCCGACACTTTTAATTGAATTCCTTTTAGGAATGATTTCTATTGGACCGTAAGCATGCAATGTTCGGATTGTCGGTTGAACATATTATTCATTAAATGCACTGATTCTTTATTGGGTCGAGAACTTGTATGTAATTTGTTTAGAAAATATTAAGTATCATATGGATTGCACATTTTTGGTACCTTAGGCAGTACCCAGTTGCGGGTGGCACAGGGCCAGCCCACTTGGCTGGACTTATGTTATCAGGCCCAACATCAACAGGGCCGCACATGATATAACTTGACTGGACTTTGAATGTTTTAGATTTGTTAGTAATTGTGATACACATACATGTTTTATCTTTGGGCCATACACGTTTGATAACTGGACTTGAAGTGTGTGCTAGAAGATTATGTATGTATGTATATGACATGTTTGAGCGATTACATGTTAAGCGGTTGTTTGGTGCTCTAGATGGATGAATAAACTGTCATGATTTGAATTACATGTGTGCGTTACGTGAGCAATAAATATGCTTGATGTGAACCAAGAATACATGAATTAGTTGTACGCGAAAGGTGTGGTACATGTGCATGTAAAACTGACTGTTATCGGTAACCCTTTTAGGACGTGTTTGTTCAACTGAATAACAAGTAACAAATCTTACCGAGCAAACTGAGGTGAGTTCACACACTTTCTAAGGCATGGAATTCCTGGTGGTTGGGAATGGGTTAAAGAGTTAAAACGGAACCTACATATCCTCTTTGGGTAGGATATGTACCGCCATCCTCCATGGGTAGGATGCCAATATTAATCCTGCGTATTCTCCTTGGGTAGAATACGTACGTTCGTCCTCCTTGGGTAGGACAACAACCTTAAACTTACTAGACAAAACTCTATCATGAAGTCCCTCATTTTTATATCAACTTAATCGCCGGGCCAATGGCGAGCGGGTCATTAGTTGATAGCGCTATTAGGGTTGACAAGCCTCACACCGTGCCAGTCGGACGGGCGTGTACTAATGGATCTGGGCACACAGTCAATGATGATAGACATTGACTTAGGGCACAACTTACTTTCATCAGTTGTCGATATGGTAACAGTCTAGTGGTTCACATGGGAAAGCCCCCACTGGTTATGGTTTGGGAAAGAAGGAATTGGTTAAAATCATATTTTCAACTATGGGGCAACCCCCACGGCAAGTAAGCCAGCTAAAGAAAAACTATGTTTTTGAAACGACTTAAAACGAACACCCAACTGTGAACTCGCTCAACTTTGTTGTTGATTCGTTGTTACATGCCTTGCAGGCCTTTAGGTGCATATCAATTGGAACTTGCTGTCTGGGAAGCTGGAGTGGTCATGGGTCGAGGTACATGGAATCTCAATACAAGCTCAATGGTTTATGTACTCTTGGTTTACTAAACACTTAACAAATGATTTATGCTTCTGATGTACACAATGAATGATATGTAACGTTTGTAATGCTTTATGTTAATAAATGAAAGTTTTATTTAATTATAATTATGAGTTCAATGTGATTGGTGGCTTGGATCCTGGTATGTCACATGCCTCGCTGGGGTTTCCGCACGTGGTATTTTGGGGGTGTGACACGTACTCACTAACTTCCATATCTGCACAATATTGCAAAAACCAAAGACGTCAGGTCGGTTAGCAAAATGGGCAATCGAGCTGGGGGGCCACAACATTCTGTACAGGCCGCGCCCAGCAATTAAAGGCCAAGTGTTAGCGGACTTCATCACGGAAGTTCCAGAAGATAAGATCAAAGATTGTGAAGTTTTTGATACTCCCACTAAAGACACATCAGATGGGTTATGGTTATTGTACACTGACGGGGCCTTGAATGAGGACGGCACAGGAGCTGGATTGCGCCTTGTTAGCCCAGAGAAGCATGAGTTCACCTATGCCATCAAGTTGGATTTCAAAAATACTAACAACGAGGCAGAATATGAAGCGTTTTTGGCAGGATTGCGCCTAGCCATCAAGATGGGAGCTCAAAACCTACAAGCGCATGTCGACTCTCTCCTGATCGCCAGTCAAATTAACGGGTTGTATGATGCAAAAGGTGAAGTTATGGCCTCGTATTTAGAGCAAGCAAAGGAGTTGCTTCAACAATTAAAGTCATACAAGGTAGTTCATATCAATCGGTCAGAGAACAAACCAGCAGACGCTTTGAGAAAGCTCGCTTCAACAGCTTTTCAACATCTCGCCAAAGATGTAAGAATTGAAGTCTTAAAAAACACGTCGGTTTTGTTGCGTCAAGTGAATGTGATCGAGATAGGGCAACCATCTTGGATGACCCCTATCATCCAGTATTTGAAAGAAGGAATCCTCCCTGAAAGCAAAGCAGAGGCAAGGAAGATATAGAACAAAGCATTGTTCTATGAGATGAATGGTGGAATCTTGTATCGAAGATCCTTCTTGGGGCCACTTCTGCGCTGTGTGGACCCCCAAGATGCAAGTTACTTGATCAGGGAGATTCATGAAGGCATCTGCGGTATTCATGCGGGCCCGCGCATGGTTGTCGCGAAGATAATGAACGCTGGTTACTATTGGCCAGGGATGCACGTTGACGCTTAAAGGAATTGCGGAAATGCGACTCCTGTCAAAGGCACGCCCCAAAAACCCTGCGCCCAAAGAATGATCTCATCCCTGTATCCACTGCCTGGCCCTTCCAGCAGTGGGGGATTGATATGGTAGGACCCTTCCCCGAAGCTCCTGGAGCTGTGAAGTTCATAATTGTTGCCGTTGATTATTTCACCAAATGGGTGGAGGCCAAGGCACTCGCTTCAACTACTGCTATGATGGTGCGCAAGTTCATATAAGAACACATCATTTGCAGATTTGGTCTCCCACTCAAGATCGTAACTGACAACGGCACCAATTTCGCTTCTGAAGACCTCAAAAAATGATGAAAGAGATGAAAATTGAGCACACTTTCTCTTCCGTTGCGCACCCTCAGGGCAATGGCCAAGTAGAAAGCGTCAACAAAAGTATCGTCGAAGGGATAAAGTCCCGACTGGGCACCAAAAGAAGAGGCTGGGTAGATGAGCTCCCGAGCATCCTGTGGGCTCATCGAACCATGCCGAAAACGAGCACTGGCGAAACCCCCTTTAGCCTGGTCTACGGCTCAGAGGCGGTTATCCCAGCGGAAATTGGCCTCCCCTCGCCGCGCTTGACAGCGGTCAACAAAATCGATAACGAGGCGGAGCGTCGTCTAGACTTGGACCTTCTCGAAGAGAGGCGCGAGATAACGCGAATCAAAGAGGCCAAGTACAAGACACAGTTGGAGAGGTACTACAATGCAAGAGTGTGCATTTGCACCTTCACTTCAGGAGAGTACGCCTTCAGAGACAATGAAGCCTCTAATGCTGAACGCCCCGGGAAGCTAGCACCCAAGTGAGAAGGCCCATACTTAATACATGAGGTGCTAGGGAAAGGGGCATACAAGCTGCGCACCCTGGATGGATACATCATCCCGCGCACGTGGAACGCGCAACAATTGCGCAAATGTTACATGTGACTACTCTCGGCCATGCGCCCCTATCAATTTATGTTGGCCACGCGCCTTTTTTATTACTTATGTTGGCTATACGCCTTTTTATTTCAATGATGTATGATTGGCCTAGCGCCTGTTTGAAAGCTATTTAATGAAAGCATTGACTATGCCTTTTGTTTTTAGCATCGCGACTTCTACGTTACAAATGCATGTTAAACTTTTGATTAGCACGAAAACACTCAAGTAAATTACGAGCTCTCGAGTTATGCCTCCAAGGTCCTCCGAGAAAATAGCGCGAGACCGGGCAGTTATACTCAAACACGAGCCACACTTACACTTATCCGCGCTAACTTAACCAAAGTTTCTAACAACAATGCAATAATTGTAACTCAACAAATTAAAGGCAAACATAATGCTATATTCTAAAAAACGCGCAGCGCGATGATCACATAGAAAATAACAGAACGTCATTGGTTCGATTCAAAAAACGTGACTGCGCGATAAGTTACATTTAACTTCTGAAAAGAATATTTATTACAAGGCACAAAGCCTATCAACACTATCTACTCATAACCATCACCACCATCATCGTCATCATTCCCATCACCATCGCCATCGCCATCACCACCGGCTGTTTCTTCCTCATCAGACAACTCCACAGTCTGTGGAGGGTCTAGGATAGTCTTCACCCGTGAACACCAGTCGTCATGCTTCAGCGCTTCTGCGACCAAATCCATCACAGGTAATGATAAATGGTCATAGACCCCTTCAGCGCGGGCTAATGCAGCATCAGCCTGATCGGTCACTGAGCAATGACTGACATCAAACTCCTGTCCTAATGCCTTTTCAACATGTTGCGCACACTCTAGATAACCTCCACGATGACCAACCGCGCGTGAGGCATCTATGAGAGCGGCAACAGCCGCGTCCAGCTCGGAAGCATTTAGGATAGAGTTGGCCATCTACAAGAAAGGCAATGGATAAGAAACATGACAACAAGAAATAAAGCCTAAGTTTAGAAAGAGGGACCTTACCAGAACTATCCCTCTACCACGCAACCATTCAGAGTCGGAAACTAGTGTATCCACGATCGCTTGAGCTTCGGCATAATTGTTCTGAGCAACGTTAAGAGCAGAGGTGCTAACATCTCGCGCCTCCTGGGCGGTAGCAGCCTTTACCCTCTCCGCCTCAAGATCAATCTCTAACGATTCATTCTCGTCCGTCTGCTCATGCAATCGACGCATCAACTCAGCGATTTCTACATCTTTAGCAGCTAAGTCCTTGTCATTGCTAATAACATGCGCCTTTAACTCGCCCTGCAGGAGATAAGACAACGACTTAGAAAAATTCACAAGCAAAAAACATAAAGGGAAGAAGGGTTAACACTGATCGAACCTCAACACGTTCTCTATCGGCCTGCCCTTCCTCAACCTTCCCTTTCAGATCAGCAACTTGAGCCTCAAGGTTCGTGATTTTAGAGTGAGCGGCATACATGCGTTGATTATCTTTTTCACATATCTTTTTCCACTCCGCGCGCTCCTTGGACAAGAGATCCTCAGCAGCTTACAATTTTCTCCTTAAGCCCTCGCGACCCCACTCTTCAGACTTTTTTTCTGATTTAAACTTGGCCTTCTCTTCAGCAAATGTAGCCTTCAGCTTCTCAAAATCCTTGACCTGCCTTAGCACACGCTCACTGTTAGGATCGGAGGCTCTCATGATAGTGTTTGTTTGTTTGAAAATGAATGATCAATAAATATGAAAACATGTTAGGTGCAGCGGAAATGAAAACAAACTTTGTAAACACAATCAAAGGAGAAAATAGTTTGATAAACAATTGCTTCATAGAGTCAAAAGATTACAAATCAAAGCAAAAGATTACAGTCATGCTTACAAACTATACTCCCCCTCAGCCTGATGCCCCAAGGTAGGTTGCACACAAGATGAAAGGATTAGACATGAGGAGAAGAACTCGCTCAGTCAATCCAATGTAACAGTACAGGGTACTGATACATTTATAGGCAAACCAAACCACTGAGGTATCTCAGCTGACGTCACCATGAAAGCGACGTCTAACAGCCTAACAACCTGTATCTACTGTCCTTACACAAACACTGCTAACCTAACCACTGACTATACATAAAACATATATTTCATTAAACAGCTGCTCTCCTTTAATGTCAGTGCTTTCCTCAAGGTTGATCAGTCCTTGACTGGGCAGTGCTTTACCATCAGTAGATAGGACCAGCAGTTGTTGGATACTTCAGGGTTTTCATCAGCAGTTGAAAGGACAGCAGCAGTTGAATATGAGCAGCAGATAGAGACCATCAGTTGTTATAAATCACTTTCAAGGGGATAGCAAAGTGTAAACTGCTGCTTATTGTGAATCCACTGTTGTGACCTGGTTTTGGCTTTACATTATCTGTTCCTCTGGTAGGGTTCAATCCCAACAATCTCCCCCTGGAACAGATAATGCCAAAACCTTTCATTATTCAGGACCTTTATTGCTCATCAAGAGTGCCTTAGCTTGTTCTTTGAATTCAGCTTCAAATTCCTTTGCACTCAGGTCATCTTCATCCCTGCATAGTGTAAGCTCAAGGAGATCCTGCAAATCTTGAACACTAAGGCCTAGTGCTTCTTTCCTTGATATATGCTTCACATCTCCATTGGCTCTGACCAAGGTCAATACGTGAGTCTTTTGATCAGACATCCACTTTAGTATTTTTAAGCCAAGTGGGTTTCTTGGGAGAGACTTATTTGCAGATGAGATGAGGGATAATGGCCTTGAAAACATCTGCAGACTTTCAGACATTCTTTTGAAAGCTTCTTCAATGACTTTGTCTGCTGCAGCTATATCTTCTGCAGTTTCTTGTTCAATAAATTCTTGTCTTTCAGCTTCTGTCTTGTCTTTAGCAGTGTTTGGAGACGCAGGTTTGTTTAATGCCTTAAAAAGGCTTTGAAGCTTTGTTGAAGTTTCTTCTTTTAGACCCATTTTCGTGATGGTATCTTTGAAGTACTCTGCTTCCTTATCTACAACCTCTTCTTCAGTCAGTTGTTCTCCCTCTTTTTGATTTGTTACAAAAGTAGACCGGAACAGTGTGTCGAGGTTTCCCATCTTCTGTTCAAGCTTCATCATTTGTTCTTGCTTCTTAGAAGTGCCTGAGACAGTTATCTTTCTTTTCTTCAGCCTTTCGTAGGCTTCATCAGTCTGCTATTTTGACCATTTTGATATGGCATCAGCAGTATCCATTTTTGCATCCACCAGCTCCTTTTTCTTTCTCTTATATTCAGCAGTTAAGTCAGCAATGAGCTTTTCATATTTTCTCCAGTTAGCAGCATTTCTCTTCTTCGTAGGATCATTCTTAATCTTCTCAATCCTTTCTGCTTCACGCTTAAGAGCTACTACTGGCCATTCTTTGAACTGTTGTTCTTCAGCAGGATAGAATTTTTCTTTCATGATGTAGGCTAGATATTGTTTTCTTTACTCTTTCTTTTGATCAGCCTTTTCTTTGTTTAGTTCTTGTGCAAATTCTTCTATCTGCTTTACTTTTGTTAAGTAGAACTCCAGTCTTTTAGCAATGCCAACTTCGCTTAAATGATCACGTTCACTTTCAAATTTTGCTTTTGCTTTAGCCTGCCTTGCCTTGAGTTTGAGGTAATCATCCATATCCTCTGGAGGCATGTAGCCTATGAGTGAGGAGAATCTCCTTTTTGAAGGATCTTCTTATGTATAGAATTGCCTCATCTCATTTTTGATAGCTTCAAGTTCCAGTGGATGTTGTGCAGCATTAGGATCATGTGTACCCTCATCAGCAGTTATTGGTTTTCTTATTCTGTTGAAAAGCCTTGGCTGTGAAGTAGGAGAGGTGAGAGCAGTGGTGGATGACTTACTAACAGCTGTTGTCTCAACATCTGCTGGCATTACAACTGCTGATATGTCAGCAGTTGTCTTCTGCTTTTGAGCAGGGGATGGAAGTGGTGATGTTGGTGGTAATGGTGGTGAATCATCATCTGATATGAGATTTCTTCTCCTTTTTAATGAAGAAGGAGGAGCAGATGAAGTTTTGGGTGGATCAGTGGTGGTAGATTGGATAGCAGTGGTTTGTGGTAGTGATTGACTGACAGTGGTTGAAACAACTTGTGTTTCAATCACTGTTGTCATTACAACAGATGTTGTAACATCTGTTGTCTTCTGTTTTAAGACAGGAGGCAGTGGTGATGGTGTGATTGTAGATGATGGTGGTAGAGCAGTAGTTGTGGTGGTGTGTGGTAGAGTGGTGTGTGTTAAAAGTGTGTGTGTTGATGACATGGCAGCTGTTTGGCTACTCACAGCAGTTTTTGTAACTACTGCTGCAGCAGTTTTTGTAACTGCTGCTGTATCAGCTGTTTGGCTAACAGGTTTTGAGACCTTCTTTTCTTTTTCCTTTTCAGGCTCAACATGAAGGCCATGCTCTATTCCCTTCGTATTCAGTTTTCTCAACAGCTTGATATTCTCCCCCTTTTTGGCATTATCTGAAGGGGGGTTATCAAGGAATGATATGGAAGAAGGAGCTTTACCAGAGACACTTTGAATGCTTGCTTTTATAGCCTTGAGATCTGCTTGAGTGTCTTTAAATCTTGATTCAACCATGTTGGTCAGCATTTGTACTTGAATGGCATGCTTTTTGTCAGCCATCAGTTGCTGTGCTTCAAGCATTGGTTGAAAAATATTCCAAAGCTCATTTTCAGAAAATGCATGTTGTGCAGGTGCTTGAGCAGGAATAGCAGTGGCTTGTGCTTTCTGAGCTTTTAAAATCTCTTGCACCATCTCTTTTATTTCAGCAACTGATTCTTCAAGTTTGTCAACTCTGCCCGTCAATTCCTGATATTTTGAATCATCACCTACTTTAGTAGGATCATCTGAATCCCCACTAGTAGTGGTTATATCAATGTTTGACTTAGGAACTGAGTCCCAAAAGTCACTCATTGATGCCCCTTTTTCTTGGTACTGGGGACTTCTTTCTTCAGCACTCGATAAACCTTTGATGGTACCAGTGGTTAGATCCAACTCACCGGTGGTTACCGAAGTTGCCATGGAAGAAATTGCCTTCAAGGGAGTCTTACTTATGAAACAACTGTCCAACTGAGAATCTATTGATCCACCAGTTGTAGTTGCTGCTCCACTTGAACTACCACCGAGAGTTACTTGTAACTCAGGGGGTGTAACCTCCTCAGTTGTTGCTGGGATAGCAGGAGTAGTAGCATCAGACCCAGTCACTTGTGGGGAT
The DNA here is from genome assembly GCA_030545235.1 of Helianthus tuberosus. Taxonomy (NCBI): domain Eukaryota; kingdom Viridiplantae; phylum Streptophyta; class Magnoliopsida; order Asterales; family Asteraceae; genus Helianthus; species Helianthus tuberosus. The sequence continues at coordinate 88,515,269 of CM060432.1, read as the reverse complement.
ATACTCTCAGTGACAGGTGATAGAGAGGAACTGGTTTGTGTCTGAGCTATAGCAGTTGCATGCAACAAAGGTAGCATGGATTGTGGCATTATTATTGGTGAGGGTATGGGGGTTGAAAGCGACATGTCCTTGGGATCAGGACTGAGGAAGATGGATCCGAGTGGATTCAGAGCTTCATATTGTGGTGTCCCTGTGCTTACAACCTGATCCTTTTGTGAGGATGCAGGAGGATTTTTAGGCATGGGTTGAGATCTTTCTTCCAACTGCTGTGAGGAAGTAGCAGCAGTGGTTTGTGGTGACTTTTGTGTTGTCACAGGCATTTCCTCTGGGATCTCATCTTCCAGAGTTGCCTTTGTTTTGGGTTTGGTGGGTTTTCTGGATGTTTTCTTTTTGGTCTTTTTGGTTATGTCAGGTGTGGGTTTCAAAGCAGTGGTTGTGCTGCTATGATCACCTGGAGCAGTGGGCTCAGCAGCTGATACCTGAGGAGCAGTTGTAACTACTAAAATCTGCTCAGGTACCCCTGCTTTTGTTTTTATTGGTGCCATCATCCTTGAAAATGTTTCTTTTGTTAAGCTTTTTATTTGACAATGAACACCTTGTTTTAGCAAATTTAAATTTTCCTTTGCAAATTTTTGTTCAAAATAGTAACTCAAAAATCTTGGAAAAAGTAAAAATGCTTTACTTTCAACGTTTTTCACCATGTCATTGAAAATCTCCTGGGAGTAGTTGTAGTCCTTATTATTCAAAATAGCGTAACCCAGGCATTGAATTTTCAATGATATTTCGTTAAAAGATGTAGTTTTATTAGAAGCACACATCAGAAGTGTGTGAAATAAAAATCTTGGAGCAGAAGGGAAATAACCTTTTTGTAAGGTATCAACCTTTGATTGTTCTGCATACCCCCTGTTTATGAAATCAGTTTTCATCTCGGGTTTCTCAAAAGAGAGTTTACCTTCCTGATCGTTGAGATTAAAGACTTCGGAGATCGACTGTGGGGTTATTTGAACTGCTTTACCCTGTATTGAGGAGTTAATGGCTATGACTTTTCCGTCTTGTTTTTCAAGCGTCGCCTTTTTCCAAAACTCTCTCTGGGTTTGCAGATATATGGGAGCATTTACTGTCAACAAAGTTTTGTACTTTGATCCAGTTATTGCATCAATGATGGAGTCGAAGGTGTGGTTGTCTTTGGGTTTTGTGAGTAAACCCAAATAATTGTGAGATTGTTTGAATGGTATTTCGATGGGTTCTTCGATCGTTTGAGCGACCTCTTTGGAAGGTGATAGTGATTTAGGTTTTGATTTTGCTTTTGTCATTGTTGCGGAGAATAACGAAGGAAGATTTTGGAGATTTTTGAGAAAAAGGGTTGGAAACTGCTATGAGAAGAGAATTTTTGGAATTCAATTCGACAGTGTAAAACCCTGTTTGGGGTTTAGGGCAGGGTTTTATTTAAAAATGAACGCTGATGTGGCAGCGGTTATTAAGATCTGAGGGCTAAAAAACTGACCACGTGTCAAACACTGATGAAACGGATGAAGTATGGAGAACAGTTGTTTTCAGAGCCACTGACGTATCAAGCATCAGTGGTTACAACGGTAAAAATTATGGGCAGTGGATGATTTTAACTATCAGTAGATAGCATATCAGTGGATAAGACACTGATTTTGAGCATCAGTGCTTTTCAAGAAAGTGAAGGATCAGTGGTTAACTTTCAATAGTGAACAGTGTTTAGAGATCAGACGTTAGAACAAAACAGTGGTTAGGGTAAATGGTATAATTCTGAAGGACAGGTGTTTCAGCAACAGTTTTGAAGATTTTCATTCAAGGTTTTGCCACATGTCAATTTTGAAAGACAGTGGATTAGTACCCCAGATGATGAAAACTTTTTACTAAGGCAACTCATTTTCGTTTAATATTCAATTAAAACATAAGCACCCTAGTAATTCAAGCACAGTTTGCAATCAATATTTGATGGAAATTTAGGAGCAAGCCTGAGTATGACATGATCATGACATATGTACCATTTCCTTTTGACCCATTTATGAGGACACAGATACCACCAAAAAAAATACGGTATTACATCCTGACAGGAGCTGAAACTATTGCCAACAAAAACAAGCAAGAGTTCCAAATATATTATTTCCAAAAAAAATGAATAATATATCCTGGTTATTTGAGAAAATCCTTTGAAAGAAAAATGATTAAAGGATTTTCTGAGAACAGTATCAAAAAGGATCTGGTATGTTTTCAATAGAAAACATAATCATATCATTCTCAAGTTTTATGAAAAATGGTCAGTGGTTTGACATCAGTGGTAGAATTTTTGACAACATTTTGACCACTGTTTGGTACCATTTTCTTTGTCAGTTTATTGCAAACATGAGGACACATGAATATATTTTTAAAACATATGTCTAGTCCTTTTTGGAGTTCATTTACTGGAATCAAAACCTTTTCCTGAACAGATGAATGCACATAGTTGCTTAATGACCATTATTACCCTAAACATTGACTCATAAGTGTTTTATGTTTATACTCTTTTCTTTTGACTTCAAAAGTTTTGAGATAAACACACTTCTGAGTTTTTGGGAATATTAGTCCAAAATCATTCTGCAGTAATGTTTTGAGAGACTTGGTCATGTTTTCACAAGTTTTTCATCCAATCTCACATTACATATGATGCGGACTATGTTGACCCCTGTTTTCTTAATGTATTTGAACATAGTTGATTTTGTCCTTTTTAGGAACTCAACCTGTTTTCAACACATAAGATCTAAATAACTAAAGTTTTAATTTCCCTCTCTTAGTGTTAACAAAACAACAATGCTTTTATGAACATAGGTTTTGTTAATCTGAGGTTTGTACTTTAGTATTTAATGAAAATATCACAAATATCAAAACAACAGTTGAAATCAATATTGAAGAATATAAAACAATCCCATAATTTGACAGATATGTTCACAGATTTGAAAGCTATGGGTGACTTTTGTATGATATCACCTGTTGTGTGAAATTTGTGTGTTATATGACATCTTGGTTGATTTACATAGTTTTTGAATAACCATTTTGAACATGATTTTATCGATACTCTGTTTTTCAACAAAATACAACCAACCTTAGTATCAATGAATTTTGAGCCGAACTGTTATGTCAAATTGATTGTTAGATCGAATTTGACTGTCCAGGCTCTGATACCAATTGTTAGGATCGGAGGCTCTCATGATAGTGTTTGTTTGTTTGAAAATGAATGATCAATGAATATGAAAACATGTTAGGTGCAGCGGAAATGAAAACAAACTTTGTAAACACAATCAAAGGAGAAAATAGTTTGATAAACAATTGCTTCATAGAGTCAAAAGATTACAAATCAAAGCAAAAGATTACAGTCATGCTTACAAACTATACTCCCCCTCAGCCTGATGCCCCAAGGTAGGTTGCACACAAGATGAAAGGATTAGACATGAGGAGAAGAACTCGCTCAGTCAATCCAATGTAACAGTACAGGGTACTGATACATTTATAGGCAAACCAAACCACTGAGGTATCTCAGCTGACGTCACCATGAAAGCGACGTCTAACAGCCTAACAACCTGTATCTACTGTCCTTACACAAACACTGCTAACCTAACCACTGACTATACATAAAACAGATATTTCATTAAACAGCTGCTCTCCTTTAATGTCAGTGCTTTCCTCAAGGTTGATCAGTCCTTGACTGGGCAGTGCTTTACCATCAGTAGATAGGACCAGCAGTTGTTGGATACTTCAGGGTTTTCATCAGCAGTTGAAAGGACAACAGCAGTTGAATATGAGCAGCAGATAGAGACCATCAGTTGTTATAAATCACTTTCAAGGGGAGAGCAAAGTGTAAACTGCTGCTTATTGTGAATCCACTGTTGTGACCTGGTTTTGGCTTTACATTATCTGTTCCTCTGGTAGGGTTCAATCCCAACACTCACGGTATTTTTCCCAATCACCCCGCTCTTTAACCATCGTACGCCACTCGCGCCTGATTTGGTGGTTAGCGGCGCGGGTGTTGGCTTCTCCAACAACATAGGCATGGTACAAGGCATCATGGGATCGCGCCCTCTGCCGGTTAACTTCCCCAGGAGGGAAGGAATTCAAGAACCAGTCACGGCAAGGAGCGAACTCTAGGAGTGTATCCTTCTGCTTCAAACCCCATGGAGCTCGGTGGGGAGCATCACCGCGAGCCTCCTCGGTGTAAGTTTTGTAATAAATGTCACCTAAAGTATCCTTAGGACCGATAGGAGATTGCGGCACGGACCCTCCAGCACCACCAGCCGCGCCTGCAGTAGTAGTAGTCTCTTTATGCGCAGCAGTAGCCGATCCCCCAGCAGCAAAAGTGACTTGAACAGTTTGGGTGGGGGCATCAACCTGCGCCGGCTTGGTTGGCTTCACAACCTCGGGTCCCTTCCCTCGAGTATTTTCCTTCTTTTTCTCATGAAGGGGCTGGTCAAGCCCCGTAATATGGACGACCTCAGGACCCTACGCCTTCTCATGCGCAATAGTAGCAGCGGCCCCGGTCTCCTTGGATTTATCGCCCTCGGGCTTTTCCGCAACATTCTCTTTCTCTTTTTCTTTCTCCTTCTCAGCAGCCTTCTTTTTCTCTTTCTCAGCCTCCAACCCAGCAGACTTAAGGGGCTTGATCACAACCCTGGTTCTCTTCTGCGCCGGTTCTTGGGGGTCTTTAAACTCAACACCCTTCTTTTCAGGGGTCTTCTTCTTGGCCTCTGCGGAAACCAAGTGTTAAAAAGAAATTTCATTAAAGAAAACATGAAGGAAGTCAAAAAACTCACCTGGAGAGAATTTGTAGAGAGGGCGCAGACTGCTCTGTTTGCCTATTACTGGGGCTTCCCTAGTCTTCTGCGTCACCGATGCGCCCGCAATAGTCTCTTCTCTGCTTCTTTTTCTGCTTATCAACTTGACAGCAGGTTCTTCCTCTTCTTCATCCTCTTCTTCTTCATCCAGCGTGATGGAAGAAGGGGAAGCACCAGCATCTGGGTTCCGTGAACCCGCGCTCCCTGAGCTCTTTGAACCAGCGGCGCCGGTCTTCTTCTCGCCTATACGCGACAAACCCTCAAGTGAGACACTGGCAATAACGTAATCCTCCAAGTTACTCTGACGGAATCGTAGAGTACCTTTATCAGAAGCACGGGCAGTCGCGCGGCTACTCCCACCCTTCTTGCTGGTCACCTCAACATCGATGGTAATAACTTTCTTCTTCTTATTTGGCTTTTTCTTCTTCTCCTCTGGGTCAATCCCAAGGTCGCGCAACACACCTGCAAAGATGTTAGACCAGGAACTTAGCTCCCCATTTGAAGACCCTACATACTCCTCGCTGGAAAGATAAAGAATCTCTTTCCCAGCAGAAGTCACAGCTCGCAAGGGCCTGGGTTAGGTATATGCGCACCTTCAGTTGCAGTGGGAGGATTGGAAAAAGCTCTAGCAGGAGGATACAGGAAACAACCTTTGATCCGTTCATACCAGCATTGCTCCCCAGGTTCCAGCGGGTGCACGCCCATGGACCCACCGAAGGTGGAGAAAGTAGCTTGATAAAGGCGCGCTTCTACATTCAAAATCAACAATTAAAGTGCAACTAAATTACAAAAGGAGGAAGTAATCAAAGAAGTAACTAACCTCTATCTTGAAACTTCAACACGGGCACCTCAGTGCTATCTTCCGATCATTGGTCACTCATTTGTGTCGTGACCAAAACGTTTTAACCAAAAACTCTATTAGGTGTGGTAGTGGGCTTCAAGTACCAGTCCTCTTTTGTTGGTGCATATGTCTGTCGACTTCGTCTTATATCGAGCCTTGTATTAGTTTAGATTGTTCAAGGCATGTTGTACGAGAAAAATGTGAAAGATATGGGAAATATCCATTTCGCACGAAATGGGAAGTATTCATTTCGCTCGAAATGGCAATGGCCATTTCGTACGAAATGGCAAATCCATTTCGTGTGACCGTTTCGTGCGGAATGGTGATACCTATAAATACGTGTCTTGTCATTTCATTTATAACAATTCTGATTCCGGTGCCGAGGTGCTGCCGAAGTGTCTACTCGCTGTAAAACGCTGTTTTATCAATAAACAAGACATTTAGAGTGAATATCAAACTGTAATCAAGTCTATATCATTGAATTCCACCTTTGATATGGATTGAACTCTTCTGATAGACTCGTTTAGATCGATTCTCGATCCTACAAGTGGTATCAGAGCTCAGGAGGAAGAGTTCTTACCGAATTCAGCTTGATTTCATCATTTTTCTGACTTCTACACGTTCTTTTTCAAAATTAACAAGATTTTACGGTTAAAATGGATTGAATTTCACATATAACGTGCGAAACATTGTTTTAATAAATCCTTGAAAGAATTAGACCTAAAATCGACCTAAAACTTGTTCAAACTGTTCATTTCGCTTGAAAACATGCTCGATTGGATGAAATCAGCAGCATTTCGCACGAATTGAGTATTTCATTTCGCACGAAATCAAATTGAATTAGTTCGTTTCGAATGAAATCGCACCAGATTATTCCATTCCGTACGAAATCAACGCATTTCGTTTCAAGTTGTCATTTCGTTTGTTCATTTCGCACGAAATCATCATTTCGTTTGAAAAGTTGATGTTTTCGTTTGAAAAGGCCATTTCGCACCAAAGTTCATTCCGTTTGAAAGTTCATTTCGTTTGAGATTGGTCATATCGTACCAAATCCATTTTGCGTGAATATCATTTCGTTTGAACAGTCTGATTTTGTGAAATTTTGATACCAAATCATGGAAGAAGAGTTTTACAACGTGTTTGCTACTCCGATTACTATTGCACATAACACAATGTTAGAAAATGAAACGGGCACCATGCAAAAACCGCCAAAGCTCATGAATATTGAAGAGCATAAAGGATGGAAGGAGCGATTCGAAAATTGGGTTCAAACAAATTACTTGGATGCTTGGGAATGTGTTGAAACAAAATATGTTAGACCGGTGAATGATGATGAAGTGGTTATTGCTATTAAAGATCTAAGTGTTGAGGAGAAAAAGAAATACAAAGATGAAAACATGATGACTAGTCTATTGCATCAAGTTGTTAAAGAAGATATCTTGGTTTTACTGCAACACAATGGAAGTGCATATTCAATTTGGAAAGCATTAAAATCGAAATTTGTTGGAAGTAAAGAGATGATCAAGAACAAAAAATCACTTTTGAAAAAGGAGTTCGATCTATTACGTGGTTTAAGAACTGAAAACACCAAGCAGATCATAGAAAGATATTGCAATCTGATAGTTAACATGAAGAGGTTGAGCATCACAAAAGATAATGAAGAATTGATTGAAAAGTTGGCTGATGCGTTGCCACATGATGTTTGGGGTACGTACCTTATGATGTTGAGAAATAAGAAAGATTTTGGCAGTCTAACACTGGGAAAGTTTATTGAAAAACTTGAAGCTCAAGAGATGGAACAACGGAAGGTCTCAAGAATGAAAGATTTTGATGGTGAACAAGATATTGGTTTATATTACAAAGGAGGTATCAGTGATAAGACCAACATGTCACCAAAGATCGAAACCGCATTCAATGCTAAAAGTTCTTCTAGAGGTATCAGCAAAACGGGATTTTCTTCATATCCATCATTTGATCCAAAATTTTCAGCAACCAAGAATGGAAAGATGTTATAATGCAATATTGCATTAAACCTTAAGAATGGTCAGAATTTCTCGGAAGAGGTTGCAAAAGGTCACATGTGTTTGTTGGTGACTGTATTAGAGTCATATGAGAGTTTAGTTGCAGGAAGGATCGGAAATCCAATGTTGACAAAAGAGGATTACGATCAGATTGATGCTGAGGAGATGGAGTTAATGGATATAAAGTGGTGTTTGGCGAGTGTGTTGAGAAGAGCTGAGAAATTCAAGCAGATCACAGGAAGAGATGACTTCCATGATGCAAATGTTTCTACTTTAGGTTTTGATAAATCTAAAGTTACTTGTTTTCATTCCAGGGAAAAAGGGCATTTCAAGCGAGAATGCACAAACCGCGAAGCAAGTGGAGCTCAAAATCCTTTTAACAACAATGATTATTATCGAAAAGCGATTTGTCATCAAGTTTCTCAACAACCACATCAACAACAACCACAAACTGCTCATGCTAGGAAGGAAATTGAAGAATCAAAGAAAGCTTATATGGTGAATCAAGATGATGGAAGTTTGTCCAAAGGATTCAGTTGGGATAAATATATTTCAGCAGAAAGTAAAACTTGTTTGATGAACAAAATGATATATCAAAATGATGAACAGCGTCCAAAAGGTTTTAGTTGGGATGGCTATGATCCTAACAAAACTTCAGATCATAAAGCTTTTGTTGCTCAAGTTGTTGAAGATAGTGATAATGATGATTATTATGCAAACAGAATGAAAGAGCACTTAAGAATGCTAGAGGAGAGTGATGACAGTGATGATGGAAAAGTTCAAGTGAAAAAGAAGAAAGTTAAAAAACAAGTTAACAGTGATGATGAAGAAGTTCGTGTGATAAAGAAAAAGGTAAAAGAAATTCCAGCTTTCACGGTTGAAGCAGAAGCTGATGCACGAAAGATTCCTATGAAATGTGAAACCTGTGAAACAGTGAAAAAGCAAAACAGTACTTTGATTCATAACATGAACAGATTGAAAGAATCCTATGATGTTCTAAACAAAGCCATGAATCAATACAATCAATCAAATAGTGAACAAGCAACAGCTATGAAGACACTTCAAGGAGCTTTCATGACAAAGCAGAAAATTGTCAATAATTACATTGAGAAGTGTGCTGTGCTGGGACAGAAACTGGAAACCCAGAGGATTGAAACAGAAAGGGTAAACAGGTTGTTAAAAAGTTACTCATGTACTTCTTATGTTATTGACAGGATTTATCCAACCGTTGAAGGCATGAAAGAGTTTGAAGAAGAGGATACTGAAGAAAAGCACCCTGGTAAGAAACCTAGCGCCAGTTATACCAAGTGTCCGCCTCCGCTTGAAAATGGATATTCTCTACGAAATCCTAATCTGGAGAGAGTCAAAAAGGCAACCAAATTACAGTGGGAATCTGTGTCTTCAGATAATTTGCCAGACAATATTGATGTCACTTTCACTTCATCTGATACTGATCATGAGTCAGAGTTAATAAAGAAAGTGGTCGATCAGGTGTTGGATAAAGATGAAATCGAGGAGTCAAAGTCGGAGTCAAATTCAGAGTCAAAGTCTGAAACGTCAAGTCCAACAGACAAAAAGGGCAAACGGGTTTACAATAAAGAGTTTCTGTTATCAAAATCTAATTTGAATGATGAAACATTCAAAGTAGCATATACTTTGAATGAGTCTGACAAATTATATTCTGATGAAGAATTTCCAATAAGAGGTGTTAAACCAGAAATGATAAACAAGGTTTTCAAACTAACAGAAATTAATATTTCTGAAATAAAAGATGAAAATCTTTCTGAAAAACCTAAACCTTACACTTCAAGAGATCAACAACGTTTAAACAAGAAAAAGGGTTACAGTTCTGGTTCAGGTTATCGAAAGAAACCAAACCATAACGTTAATTTCAAAGAGAAAGGTCTTGGCTTTATTCCACCGAAAAATAAAAAAAAATGAGAAAATTTATAAACCAAAAACTGTTTTTGTTTCAGGAACATCATCTGAAGAAAAAAAAGAGAAATTGTTCAAAAAGCAGACGAACAAAGAATTCCTTGCAAAGAAGCAAGAGGAAATGAAAAAGGATGTTGCTCAACAGAAGAAAGAGACAAGAGCCTGTTTTCAATGCAAAACAGTTGGCCATATTGCCAGGAATTGTCCAAAGGCAATCCAAACGAAACAGGAAGTCTCTGAAAAATTGAAAGGAAAAATTGTTGAAAATGAACCACCAACCAAACAATTTAAAATTTTCAAAAATTCAAAATTTGAGGTTGGTGAGTGTTCAAAAAGTTTTTACAGAAAAAGAGTGAATCTTAATAACCAAAAGTGGGTTGTTAAGAATTCAGATGATAGTTCTGGCGATGAATCTGATTCGTCAAAGTCAGAGGAGCCACAAGTTGTGATAAAAGGTGAAAATTCAGTGCCGCCATTTGACGATGCAAATTTTCCACCATTGCGGGCTGAAAATTTAAAATAAAAAAATTGGAAAAGTTGAAATTTCAAATCAATTCTTTCCTGAAAAGAAATATTTTGATGTTGAAAAAGCCTTTAGCCCCAAAGTTCAAAATATTTTTGGAAAAATGGTTGACGGGAAGGTCAAAGGGGTAAAGGAATTTTATGAGAAAAAAACGAAGAAACCAGGTAAAGATGGGTCATCCCAGGTTAGTAACTGGGATAGAATCTATCATGACTAAAACTCTGGACTTGCCGGAGCTCCCAAGTTGGTAATCGTGGAGCATGAATCGGCATCTTTCTACAAGTGGTATTTTCTCCTACAAGTGGTTAATCAAGGTCATTAAGTTGAACTTGATTTAACTTTCATTCAAAATGGTTGAGAAACAATGTGATGAAACCCCTAACCTACAAGTGGTTTGAAAATATCAACAGAACTTATTTTCCAGAAAAACCATTTGATTAAAACAAACTTAAGCGTTTTGAAATCATAATGAGAAAATAGTTTGTTGTAAGGGGAAGTTCTGATTGTTTATGCCAAGTGGATGGCGATTTGTAGCAATTCACATCAGTTGTCACTTTACTTGTACAGTTTGTTTTCAAATTTTCCCTGAAAATCCAAAATTGAAACATATTTTTGATTTTAGGGGGAGTAAACATTTTTTAGAAATTTCGAAAATTTGAAAAATAAAAAACATTGAGAAAATTCAAAAAGAGTTTTGTTGTGAAAAAGAGGAAATGATAGTACATCAGTGGACTATCACAGCATGCTAAAGAATTGGAAAGCCAAATGTGATAAACGGTCTCACTGATGATGTGCCAGTAGGTTTTTACACGCTTAGTAGACTGTGTTCGAGATATAAACCTAAATTTCAAACTTACTTGTTTCTTGGGGAACATCTTTCGGATATATAGGTAACCCCTGAAATCCTGTTTGAAGGGCTTTCTATTTCTGACATACTAGGTCTTTGTGCGTGGTGATATCTGGGGTATTATACCTGGACTTCTGATTTTGCGGGAGCAATAGCCTAGTCCTCGTATAATACTTTGCATTGCTTTAATCTTAAAGCTCGCTCTCAGCATAAAAAATGATGAAACATTGAAAAATGCTAATCATGTGTTGTTGTAAAAAAGATTTTCTAAAGGGAACCCACCGAAAAGCGAACCAACATCTCTCTGATTTTGCAGAAGCAATAGCCTGAGCTCTCATGGTCTCGTAATTAACCCCTTTACAGATATCACTAGTGTACATTCACCTGTAAGACTGAATATAGGAGTCTGGACCCGGGAGTATATTCTGAGGTGGGACACGCGAATAAGTTTAAGTGCAAACTCACAAAAATATTGTTTGTAAATATTTATTTACTGCATTTAGTTAAAATATCAAAATCCAAAAAGATTTTCAGTGTGTTTTAGCATAAAATTTTGAAAATACAAAAAGATTTTCGACAACTGATGTTGGAAAGCTGATTTTCAAAAATTCCGAGTGCTAAATATGATGAACAGGTTTGGGAGAGTGTGTTTGAAAAAGATTTTCTTATAGGTGGTCATTTGAGATTATAAATGTTAAATCATTTTAGATGATATGTTCAAGAAATTGTTTGAAATTGATTCTACATTTGGTATATAAATTTGTCAAATTGTTAAATTTGTGAAATTTATTTTGAGGTAGAGAATGTGCAGGTTAGCCAGGTTCTGATACCTGAGGGTTTTCCGTAAACGGATATGCAAACTGCAATCCAAGCTTATTGAAAGGGTGAGTTTGAAGAACTTAAGGAATCAAGAGATATGATCAAGAGAATTAGAGAAAAGATAGAGTCAGATTGAGATTCTGGAATAGAGAGAGAGGAGAAGAGAAAGAGATTGAGGATGCTTACACCGTCAGATACTTTGGAGAGCACGTGAAGACTGATAAAGACTGAAGACGTTGAAGACATGTACTGAAGACTCGTCGACATCTAAGGGGGAGTCTGTTGGTGCATATGTCTGTCGACTTTGTCTTATATCGAGCCTTGTATTAGTTTAGATTGTTCAAGGCACGTTGTACGATAAAAATGTGAAAGATATGGGAAATATCCATTTCGCACGAAATGGGAAGTATTCATTTCGCACGAAATGGCAATGGCCATTTCGTACGAAATGGCAAATCCATTTCGTGTGACCGTTTCATGCGAAATGGTGATGCCTATAAATACGTGTCTTGTCATTTCATTTGTAACGATTCTGATTCCGGTGCCGAGGTGCTGCCGAAGTGTCTACTCGCTGTAAAACACTGTTTTATCAATAAACAAGACATTTAGAGTGAATATCAAGCTGTAATCAAGTCTTTATCATTGAATTCCGCCTTTGATATGGATTGAACTATTCTGATAGACTCGTTTAGATCGATTCTCGATCCTACATCTTTCTTCGGAATCGCCAGTTCCTCCTTCTCGATTGTGTCTGGCGCACGGAATATCATTGCAATCGGCATAGCCTCCTCTCTAATAAAGAAGAACTTCTGTTTCCAGTCATGGAAACTCTTTGGAGGATTCAGAAGGATCTTCTTGGCAGACCCCCGGTTGCCAAAGGAGTAGAATCCCATGTTCCTAATCAACTGATAGAATACCCTAAATTTATCCACTGTGGGCTCTATATCATGGGATCGGCATAAAAACTCAAAGTGTCTCACCCTCACCATGCCGGGTGGACTCATCTGTGAGATATGAAACCCATAATACTGAAGAATATGGGCCATGAACTCCGTCGCCGGCAACCGGAAGTTTCCCTGTAAGAAGAAATCTTCAAAAAGGGTAATATACCCCGGCGGTGCGTCGGCAGCCGTCTGGTTCTGACCGGGATATTAAGCATCCCATTCCGGTGGAAACCGGAAACCCCTAGCGATTTGCTCAAATAACCCCTGATCCCACTTGAGGACGGGGAGGGGACCTTCTTCATGATGAGACTCTTCTTCAGCCATAGAGACTCAGATAGAAAATTAGAATAATTTTCTAGAAAACTTGAATATTCAAAGGGCAACTTGAAGATCTGCTAGTGTTTTCTTTGAAGGTTTGAAGATTCAAAGAAGATTCAAAGAGGAATAGAGAGAAAAAACAGAAACAGAAGAAGATTTGTGATCCCATCTCTCCTCTCATCGACTATATATACTCATCGCATTTAATGCGATGAGTAGACGTGCCGGATTCACCGCGCGCGTACCCAATCAGCAGCTACCACGTACGTCGTAATTCCCGGAGTGACGGTTACCACGCGCGCGTGGGCCTCACTTGACTGACGGAAAGCCGAACCGTCAGTGACAACTTGATGATGGTCGTGTCAGCAGTCAACTCAAACGTCGCCATCAACGACACTTCCCACCAACCTGTCAGAATTAAAATTTCGAGGTGTTTCCCGCTCAAAATTACTACAAGCTTCATGCAGAAGTTACCCAGGCCGCGCAGCATTCACAATTCTCCAATGCACCTGCGCGCTTATATTCAAAGCAGAGGACTTATAACAGATAAATCTGGCAGTCGCGCCGTAGTAACTGACAAACAATTACACGCGCGCGACTTACCAAGATCTAGCAGGCATTTTGCTAATCCAGCACTTCCTTTTTACTTAAGTCCAGAGCTCCAACCACTCACTTCGCGAGTTATGCAACACTGGACTGGGGGGACTTGAAGGGGTATGGTCCCAAAAATGTCGCGCAGACCATTCTGGTCGCGCTTTGGACCATACTCCTTGATCACTTCGGTGATCAATCGTTAGACCAGCGCGGGATGCTCAAGCAGAGCCTGCTCTCGCGCGAGGTCCAAACAAGGGATAACATCAATTTCTATACTTAGCGTTCTGAATAAGAGCCTTCAGATCCTGCAACCCCGCGCGGGCTACTAACGTGCTCAACAAGGGTCGCGCAGGAGTCAAAGCGCAAGGCCACTTCAGAAGGTACTAAAGGTACAAGTGGCAGAAGAGCAAGCCAATCAGCGTCCTCCAGGCTGTGCTCTATCGTGCTCCACGATCGTCTGACGTGCAGGAGACAGAAAGTACACAAGGACGCCTATGTGGCACCAATCAGGGTGCGGCGACACCTGCCCCATTATCTCCACTTACCTGCTGATGGCAGAGGGACAACAAGGCCGACAACTGAGACACGTGGCTCCAATCACGGTGCGCCAGCACCGGAGATCTTCTAGAAGACACTAACGGTCGATACCAGTGAGACAAAGAGCATATTCTCCAGTTGTCGCCTTCCGGCCAAAAGCCCATCGGCCCATCTCCTCTTACACCTCTCCGGCTATAAATAGAGACCTTCATGCACAGGTTAAACATTCCATTCCCTCTCCTCTCACTCTTAACACACAGTTATTTCCTCAAAGCAGATACTTATTCTCACGCCGGAGTCTTGTTAAGAGGGAAACCCCCATATTCCCATCTTAACGAGCTAACGGTGTTCTGTTTTGCAGGATTATCGGATCAAATCGGAGCTCAGAAAGTTAAAAGAAGATTAACCCTCATGAAAGAAACATAAACCAAACTAATTAACTCTAAAACCAGTTCTGTGTTTCTTCAAGGTCGCACAGACGTTTTTTTAATGAAACGTTTTCGGAAAAAACAAACAGTCTACGCGTGGCAATGTCTACGCATGGTCTGCACGGCGCAGACAAAAGAACTTATGCAGAGCTTTTTAGAAAAAAAAAACAAACACCACCTAAATGATTTACATTTATAAGGGTGGTCGGGGCGCATACCGAAAGGGGAACGGGGAGTTGACGTGGAGGGGGTTGCCGATCGGGAAGGGGGCTGCCAACCAAGAGGGGAGTGAAATCGGGGAGGAGAGAGGAGGTGAAACCGGGGGGCTCTCACCGAAGAAGAAGGAGGGAGGAGGTGGGGCCAGCCGCAATTTCAGCCAATGAGGATTTTTTTTTTTTTTTTTTTTTTTTTTTTTGAATAAAAAAAGCAATTCCCCTAAGAGGGGAGTGGCGCCATCAAATTGGGGTGTTAGGGGAGTTTAAGAGGGGAGTTGACGTGGCACACGAGGATTGGTTATGCGTAAGAGAGGGGACTCCCCTCTTAGGGGAGTGCCCCGGACACCCTAAGATGCTATATTTTAACCTTATCCTCCAATAATAGGTGATTTACATTTATAAAATACTATATTTTAACCGTCTTATCCTCATATTTTGGTTATTATTATTTATTTGTCTTTTTCTAATGATACAAAAAATAAAGTATTCAATAAAAGAAAAAAAATTATTATCTCTAATAATACAAACTTTTCAATAAAAGAAAAAAATATTATCTATTTGTCGGGTGCCGTACTCTTGGTTGATCTTTCATTTTTCAAAGGTCAAACTTTTACGTCTGATATCTTTGAAGCCAAAATTCATTCTTCAGTAACCTGGAAGCATAAATAAGTCGGCAGCTTGTGACTTACTCCAGATATAATCTTGTTATAATGATTTTAACAAAAGTACCAAAATTGTTTGTTCTAAAGTCTAAACGAATAATCATACATGTATATATTTAAGAGTTAATTACATAGTTAGTCCCTGTGGTTTGCACAAAATAACAAACTTAGGTACTAATAGTTTAAAATCACCTTCTAGGGTATTAACTTTTCATTTTGTAACGTTTGGAGGTATTAACTTCTAAGGTAGTAACATAGGTAGTCCCTGTGGTTTGCACAAAATAACATACTTAGGTACTAACAGAATGTGATTTTAAGCCTACAAAAGTAGTGATATATATATATGATTAAGCCCCAAAGTAACAAATTACAAACATGTGGCAGGTAAACGGGCAACAAGCTGCGCCGCAAATAAGCTTAATACCCCCAAACGTTACAAAATGAAAAGTTAATACCCTAGAATGTTATTTTAAACTATTAGTACCTAAGTATGTTACTTTGTACAAACCACAGGGACTAACTATGTAATTAACTCTATATTTAATTGTTTCTACATGCATCTAAAAAAAATTCACAACGGGTTTGTAAAGAAAGAATAATGTTTATATGAGACCATCTCGTAGAGTCGACAGTAGTGGCGGACGCAAAATTATTTGCTGAGGGTGCGGATGAGGTGTTCAACCATATTTTCAAGGGGTGCGGTCAGGTTTTTTGGCTAATTTTTTTTCAAAGGGTGCGGCCGCCCACCTTGACCAAAGGGTGGGTCCGCCCCTGTTGACAGTAGGGGTGTTCAAGATCATATTATCCCGTTTTTTGATATCCGAAAATTTTGGATAGCGAATATTAATATTTGTATCCGTATCCAAATACAGATTCAGATATTTAAACGGATATTCAAATTTATAAGAAAAATCAAAGAATCATTTTCGTGCGTAGATTAAAACTAAATTTATATTCGATTTTCTAAATTTCCAACGTTGAAAACAAAAAAAATCATTCATAAATACACATCGAATCCGATTATTTATTATTTTTTACTATAATTCAAACTAAACATAATGCCCATATAATATATATTTAATGTATTTTATTTAGTTTTCGGATCTCTATTAATCCGATTATCCGAACTTTTAAGAAATCAATATCCGAATTCGGATTATCCGATTTTCGGATATCCGAAATTCGCTTTCGGATCCGATTTTTTATAACACCCATAGTTGACAGATATTCATTTAACATTCTATTGGTTATGTTTTCAGATGTTCTTATTCAGTGGCGGAGCTTGACCAAAAGTTTTGAGGGGGCGTAAAGTGATGGGACTCAAATTTTTTTTCCTATCGTTATGTTTTGGGTCGGGTCGGGTCGGGTTGGCTGTTCGATTCAAGTCGGGTCAAATAATAATAGTTCCAAATAAAACAAAGTGTATATTTACCAAACTACCCATCATTTACATACAAAGTTTATAAATATTTAGGGTATACAATTTAGGAAAAATAATCGGGGCGCGATCCTATATAATTTTAAAATTTTTGGATGAAAAATCAGAACTAAAACACTTCTAACCGAAACATTGGGGTGGGCGGGTGCACCCCCGGGCACCCACAATACTTCGACACTGTTCTTATTTGATGTTCTTATTTTATCAGGCTTCCCACTCGTTATATGGAAAAAGGTTTTGTTGCTATTTACAGAAAAGTTACTGATCTATTTTATTTTTAACAAAATTTATTTTATTGGCAGGCAAATTTCTTTAATCCTTTTTTTAATCTTATCATCCGTAAAACTTGAATTCAAAATGTTCAAACTTGCATGTTTCTGGAGACTTTGTTTTTGCTATTAGAACATCAAATACATTAGTTTATTTTTAATAGATGAAAATAGTTAAAAAAAATAGATGTCTTTATCAATAATAAGCATTATTATTGCAAAAGCCAAGTCTGGCTGTCCCTACCGTTAATTAATAAAAAAAAGGGGGTGGCAAATTAACTTGTTGCCCGACTACCTGCCATTGTTTTGTAATTGCCCTTTTCGTGTGGAATGATATTGTTCTATGGAAATTGACACTTTCTATCTTGCGCACTCATTTTACCCCCACCACACTTATATGCATGCACCAAAAAGTCATTTGTGCATAAACTATTCCTATTATCGATATATAAATATGTAGTTTAAGATCCCGTATGTTACACAGGCTGTATAAAGAAAATAATTCTTATAAATCTATTGAAATTATACATAGATGTAAATACTACTATAATCACAATTGGTTCCCGTGTTATGATTATTAACATATTTTAACACCCCCTACTCTTTAACACGAAGTCGCTTCTCATTAACATATGAATAAGAAAAAAAATCACATGTCGTTTTATGTAATATATTTTACTTTATATAATATATAATATAATTTATTAAATTATAATACGAAATGATGCATGAAATATGGAAAAAGTTAAATTGCAATATACATTTTTTTTCTTTATTTTTGTTGTATGTAGGATTTGAAGTCTTGATTATACGACCCTCAAATCTAAGTTTACCTAAAGGCTTTTGCCTTTGCTAAGGGGTCACCAACCTCATTGGTAATTACAATACACAAATAACAAACATATAAACAATTTACAAATCTAAATATTTCTTTGCACATCACATTATTCGTCTTATTTGTAACATTTTTCATCTTTGTCTAATATTAGTAACTTGACTTTGTGTCTTCTTTTTATTCTCGATAGTATCACATACATTATTCATCTTATTTGTAACTACCATCTTATTTACCTATGAGCAAAAACTAATTTTTTAAGTACAAACCAACGTTAGATCATGATTGTGTTTGACTTTTATTAATAATCATTTGTTAAACATCAAATTGTTGATTATATATATGCTATGCAAACATTTTAAATATGGAAATTGTTTTCAGTTATCATTCAAGATTTTATTAAAAAAATAATAATAACAATACAAAGAGGTAATGCTTATTATATTGATTTATTTAAACAGAAAAAATGCAATTTAAACTATTACCATTCTTGAACATAATTAAAAACTTTAATTATTTTATAATTTGAATGCGTAAAATATATATTATAATTTTAAAAGTCAGTTATAATTATATAAGCTACAATTATATATTATATTTTAAAAGGTCATTGTATTTATTGGGGGTCTTAGGAATGCCGACTTAAAAAAGGAAACTGAATTAAGATAGTTATAACGAAATTACATTTACAATTTAGTTACCGAAAGAACTTTATATAAAGGAGAACACGATATCATAATTAAAGTAAAAAATATCACAAATATAAAAATATTTGGTTAATTTAAAAAAAAAGGATTGTAACTAAAAAAAGAAATGATACATCAAAATAATCAAAAACGTTTTTAATTATTTATTACTTTTTAAAAAATGAGTATGCAATCATTAATTTATTTAGATTAACAATAGAAAGTTTGGTAAAAGAAATAAATGTATATGATCTTAAACAAACTATTGACTACTATTTGGTGAATTGAAAGAATAGAGTAAATTACAAGTTTTGTCCTTTACATAAACACCCTTTTGCAGGCGCTTTCCTTTAGCGCAAAAGTTGACGAGTTTTGTACTTTATGTTTCAAAATTCTGCACGTTATGTCCTTTAGCCCTAACCCAGTCAGACTTTTTGGTTAACTTTGATCATGTGCCTTGCACATGAGGGCTCTCTTGTCATTTCACTTCCGTGGGGCTATTTTGTACAGAATTCCTATTCAGGGATAATTTGTAAAAAATAAAAAACTAAAATAAATTATAAACACTTTCTATCTGTATCTAAACCAACCCCTCTTTTCTCTCTTTCTCTTACACTCAGACTTCATCCACTACCCCCTTCAACCTTCGCCGCCGCCACCCAGCCCACCTCAGCATTCACCGGCAGTTTACCATGATCGACGGTGACAGCACCTTCACCGGCCGCCGCATACGGCTGTGGAGGAGGGCCGAGTCTCCCGTCGACACACCGTCGTCCGAAACCAAGCCAGCCAATCATCACCACGAATGCTCCCTACCCCATAACAACCGCCAGAGCTCCGATTGCCGGTCCCGCCGACCCCTGACGGTGATGGTAAGTGTAGTCTTGTCGCTTATTTACAAAGGTTGTCTACAAAAGTTTAAGGGTTTTTGTTAATGGTGGAATTGTGGAACAATATGTGAAAATTCATTGAGCTTATGTTCAATGGAGCAATAAAATCTATAATCGGATGGATGAGAGGGGAAATTTGGGTTGAATGAAGCAACAAGAAGTTGATTTTAAAGAACTTTCATATTGAGTGTGAATGAGAGACGGTGAGTTGTGAGCTGATAGAAGAAAAATATGGTGGGTTTGGTCTGGAAAGAGTTTAAACTATATTTGTGTGCATTTTGGATTTGGATTGAGGAGTGGGAGAGAGAGAGAGATGAGTTGGTTCAGGTTACAGAGAGAGAGAGAGAGAGAGAGTAAGGTGCTGTTTGTTTTTGAAGAGGTAAAATGTCTGCAGTATGCGGACCACATCTGCAGACATCTGTTGAAGAAGAGGTGGACCAAATGTCTACAGTCTGCAAGAAGAAGACTGTTTGTTTTTTTAACATATGTGGACTTCTAAAATAAACTGGTGGAGGTGTACAGACAGTGGTGGGTGGTGGACGGTGATGGTGGTGGTGGATGGTGGATGGTGGACGGTGGTGGTGGGTGGTGGATGGTGGTGGTGATGAACGGCGGTGGGTGGTGATGGTAGACGGTGGTGGTGGGTGGTGACGGCGGTGGTGGTGGTGGTGATGGTAGGTGGACGGCGGTGGTGGGTGGTGGGTGGTGGGTGGTGGGTGGTGGGTGGTAGACGGTGGTGGTGGTGGCCGGTGGTGGTGGGTGGTGGACGGTGGTGGTGGTAGGTGGTAGGTGGTGGACGATGGTGGTGGTAGACGGTGGTGGTGGGTGGTGGACGGTGGTGGTGGTAGACGGTGGTGGTGGGTGGTGGACGGTGGTGGTAGACGGTGGTGGTGGGTGGTGGACAGTGGAGGTGATAGACGGTGGTGGTGGGTGGTGGACGGTGGTGGTGGTAGACGGTGGTGGTAGGTGGGTGGTGGTGGACGGTGGTGGTGGGTGGTGGACGGTGGTGGTGGTGGTAGATGGTGGTGGTGGGTGGTGGCCGGTGGTGGTGGGTGGTGGACGATGGTAGTCGGTGGTGGTGGGTGGTAGACGGTGGTGGTGGGTGGTGGTGTTTAACCCTCTGCAGACCTTAGAAGATATTGGAAGTGGTTGGACCAAGTCTGCACCAAGAAGACCTCACGCAGACCTTTTTTAATGAAACGTCTTCGGAAAAACAAACACTCTGCGCGTGGCAATGTCTGCGCGTGGTCTGCACCACGCTGACAGAAGAGCCTGCGCAGACGTTTTATCAAAAAACAAACAACACCTAAGTGTTTACAATTTCTTTTAGTTTTTATTTTTTTTTACAAATTATCCCTGAATAGGAATTCTTTACAAAATAGCCCCTCGGAAGTGAAATGACAAGAGTACCCTCATGTGCAAGGCACATGATCAAAGTTAACCAAAAAATCTGACTGGGTTAGGGCTAAAGGACATAACGTGCAGGATTTTGAAACATAAAGTACAAAACTCGTCAACTTTTGCGCTAAAGGACAGCGCCTACAAAAGGGTGTAACGTGAAGGACCAAACTTGTAATTTACTCGAAAGAATATTATTAATGTCAATAAATCAAACGATATAACTGAACATTTAAAATAACATTGAAGTTTTCATTGGATATGTTAAAGTAATTTAATATTGAAAATTTTAGGGGATCAACAAATACATAGTTAAAAATCGGTGTAAAATAACTAATCACATGCAAGCTTCTGCAAGTAATTTTTCAATGAAGAAAATACTCTTACAAAAGATAACAAAGGAAAATTCATATACCTCAAAAAGAATACACATCTCTAATATCTCCTGTAAGTAATTTTCTACACATTAAAGAAGAAAATAATATTACAAACCCTTAATATGCTTGAAAACTAAAATGTCAAGATTGATTCTTATGGTCATTGTCATGGATACCGTAATGAGAAGGGTAAGCATGTGAGTTTTTGTTGGGATCGGAGGCTCTCATGATTGTGTTTGTTTGTTTAAGACTGAATGATCAATGAATATGAAAACATGTTAGGTGCAGCGGAAATGAAAACAAACTTTGTAAACACAATCAAAGGAGAAAATAGTTTGATAAACAATTGCTTCATAGAGTCAAAAGATTACAAATCAAAGCAAAAGATTACAGTAATGCTTACTAACTATACTCCCCCTCAGCCTGATGCCCCAAGGTAGGTTGCACACAAGATGAAAGGATTAGACATGAGGAGAAGAACTCGCTCAGTCAATCCAATGTAACAGTACAGGGTACTGATACATTTATAGGCAAACCAAACCACTGAGGTATCTCAGCTGACGTCACCATGAAAGCGACGTCTAACAGCCTAGCAACCTGTATCTACTGTCCTTACACAAACACTGCTAACCTAACCACTGACTATACATAAAACAGATATTTCACTAAACAGTTGCTCTCCTTTAATGTCAGTGCTTTCCTCAAGGTTGATCAGTCCTTGACTGGGCAGTGCTTTACCATCAGTAGATAGGACCAGGAGTGTTGGAAACTTCAGGGTTTTCATCAGCAGTTGAAAGGGCAGCAGCAGTTGAATATGAGCAGCAGATAGAGACCATCAGTTGTTATAAATCATATTCAAGGGGAGAGCAAAGTGTAAACTGCTGCTTATTATGAATCCACTGTTGTGACCTAGTTTTGGCTTTACATTATCTGTTCCTTTGGTAGGGTTCAATCCCAACAATCTCCCCCTGGAACAGATAATGCCAAAACCTTTCATTATTCAGGACCTTTATTGCTCATCAAGAGTGCCTTAGCTTGTTCTTTGAATTCAGCTTCAAATTCCTTTGCACTCTGGTCATCTTCATCCCTGCACAGTGTAAGCTCAAGGAGGTCTAGTTGATCTTCAACACCCAGGCCTAGTGCTTGATTCCTTGATATATGCCTCACTTCTCCATTGGTTCTGACCAAGGTCAATACGTGGGTCTTTTGATCAGACATCCACTTTAGTATTTTTAAACCAAATGGGTTTCTTGGGAGAGATTTATTTCCTGATGAGCTGGATGTATTTGGCCTTGTGAAAAACTGTAAAGCAGTATCTTGAACTTCAGACATTCTTTTAAAAGCTTCTTCTATGACTTTGTTTGCTGCAGCTATGTCTTCTGCAACTTCTTTGTCAAGCAGCTCTTGTTTCTGTTGTTGATCAAACTCACTGTCTGTGATATCTGCTGATGATGGTTTGCTTACTACTTTGACCCTTTTTGCAAGGTTTTGTAGTTTTGCTAAGTTTTCTTTATCTGAAGCCAATTTCTTGGTAGCTTCTTCAATCAGATCATCTTCTTTAAGCCTTTCTTTTTCAACAGTCAGCATTTCCTTCCTTTCTTTTCTCAACCTTGTAACAAAGGCTTCTGCTGTGCTGATCTGTGTTTCAAAGGTCTTGACCTGTTCCTTCAGCTTTTTGTAGTCAGACTTTTTAGGAGTGTCCCTCCTTTTCCTAAGTCTTTCATAAGCTTCGTCTGTTTGCTGCTTGGTCCATTTTGCTATGGCACTTGCAGAATCCACTCTTGCATCTACCAACTCCTGCTTCTTTCTCTTGTATTCAGAAATAAGATCAGCTATGAGCTTCTTGTATTTATTCCAATTTGGAGCTGTCTTCTTCTTTCTTGGATCATTGTTAACCTTTTCAATTCTTTTTGCCTCATGCTTTAATGCAATTATTGGTCAATCTTTGAAATCTGTTTCTTCAGCAGGATAGAACTTCTCTTTCATTATGTATGCAAGATATTCCTTCCTCAATTCATTTCGTTGATCTGCTTCAGGAGATATGCTTGACATTTCCTTGTTCAAATCACTTGCATATTCTTTTATTTGTTTAACCTTGTTGAGCAGGAATTCTCTTCTTTTCAAAATAGCTTCATTGCCTTGATTCTTGCATTCAAGTTTGGCTCTTATCCTTGCTTGTCTTACTTTCATTTCAAGGTATTCATCCATGTCTTCTGGAATTATGAAATCTATGAGAGAAGGAAATTTCCTTTTAGAAGGATCATCTTCAGTGTAAAATTGTTTCATCTCATTTTTCACAGCTTCTAATTCCAGTGGATTCTTAGCAGCAACAGGATCATACTTTTCATCAGTGTCCTGAGTTGTTTCTCTTTTTCGTTTGTAAAGCTTAGGAGGTTGTGATGCAAGACTGGTGGGAACAGTTGAAGATGACTGACTAACAGCTGTTGAAACAACTGGTGTCTCAACATCTGTTGTCATTACAACTGCTGATATGTCAGCAGATGTCTTCTGCTTT
The DNA here is from genome assembly GCA_030545235.1 of Helianthus tuberosus. NCBI lineage: Eukaryota > Viridiplantae > Streptophyta > Magnoliopsida > Asterales > Asteraceae > Helianthus > Helianthus tuberosus. Next base: position 88,491,342 of record CM060432.1, on the reverse strand, counting down.
TGAGCAGGGGATGAAAGAGGTGGTGATGAAGGTGGTGAATCATCATCTGATATGAGATTCCTTCTCCTTTTTAATGAAGAAGGAGCAGATGATGTTTTGGGTGGAGCAGTGGTGGTAGATTGGATAGCAGTGATTTGTGACAGTGATTGACTGACAGTGGTTGAAACAACTGGTGTTTCAATCACTGTTGTCATTACAACAGATGTTGTAACATCTGTTGTCTTCTGTTTTATGACAGGAGGCAGTGGTGATGGTATGATTGTAGATGATGATGGTGGAGCAGTAGTTGTAGTGGTGTGTGGTAGAGTGGTGTGTGTTGATGACATAGCAGCTGTTTGGCTACTGACAGCAGTTTTTGTAACTACTGCTGTATCAGCTGTTTGGCTAACAGGTTTTGAGACCTGCTTTTCTTTTTCTTTTTCAGGTTCAATATGGATGCCATGCTCTATTCCCTTCGTGTTCATTTTTCTCAACAGCTTGATATTCTCCCCCTTTTTGGCATTATCTGTAGGGGGGTTATCAAAGAATGATATGGAAGAAGGAGCTTTGCCAGTGACACTTTGAATGCTTGCCTTTATAGCCTTGATATCTGCTTGAGTGTCCTTGAACCTTGATTCAACCATGTTGGTCAGCATTTGTACTTGAATGGCATGCTTTTTGTCAGCCATAAGTTGCTGTGCTTCAAGCATGGGTTGAAAAATATTCCAAAGCTCATTTTCAGCAAATGCATGTTGTGCAGGTGCTTGAGCAGGAATAGCAGAGGCTTGTGCTTTCTAAGCTTTTAAAATCTCTTGCACCATCTCTTTTATTTCAGCAACTGATTCTTCAAGTTTGTCAACTCTGCCCGTCAATTCCTGATATTTTGAATCATCACCTACTTTAGTAGGATCATCTGAATCCCCACCAGCAGTGGTTATATCAATGGGTGTCTTAGAGACAGAGTCCCAAAAATACCCATTGATGCCCCTTGTTCTCGGTACTGGGGACTTCTTTCTTCAGCACTTGATAAACCTTTGATGTTACTAGTGGTCAAAATAGGCTCACTAGTGGTTAACATTGGTGCTATTGAAGAAATTGCCTTCAAGGGAGTCTGATTTATGAAACAACTGGCCAACTGGAGACCTGTTGATCCACCAGTTGTAGTTGCTGCTCCACTTGAACTACCACCGAGAGTTACTTGTAACTCAGGGGGTGTAACCTCCTCAGTTGTTGCTGGGATAGCAGGAGTAGTAGCATCAGACCCAGTCACTTGTGGGGTATACTCTCAGTGACAGGTGATAGAGAGGAACTGGTTTGTGTCTGAGCTATAGCAGCTGCATGCAACAAAGGTAGCATGGATTGTGGCATTATTATTGGTGAGGGGGTGGGGGTTGAAAGAGACATGTCATTGGGATCAGGACTGAGGAAGATGGATCCAAGTGGATTCAGAGCTTCATATTGTGGTGTCCTTGTGCTTACAACCTGATCCTTTTGTGAGGATGCAGGAGGAGTTTTAGGCAAGGGTTGAGATCTTTCTTCCAACTGCTGTGAGGAAGTAGCAGCAGTGGTTTGTGGTGACTTTTGTGTTGTCACAGGCATTTTCTCTGGGATCTCATCTTCCAGAGTTGCCTTTGTTTTGGGTTTGGTGGGTTTTCTGGATGTTTTTCTTTTGGTCTTTTTGGTTATGTCAGGTGTGGGTTTCAAAGCAGTGGTTGTGCTGCTATGATCACCTGGAGCAGTGGGCTCAGCAGCAGATACCTGAGGAGCAGTTGTAACCACTAAAATCTGCTCAGGTACCCCTGCTTTTGTTTTTATTGGTGCCATCATCCTTGAAAATGTTTCTTTTGTTAAGCTTTTTATTTGACAATGAACACCTTGTTTTAGCAAACTTAAATTTTCCTTTTCAAATTTTTGTTCAAAATAGTAACTCAAAAATCTTGGAAAAAGTAAAAATGCTTTACTTTCAACATTTTTCACCATGTCATTGAAAATCTCCTGGGAGTAGTTGTAGTCCTTATTATTCAAAATAGCGTAACCCAGGCTTTGAATTTTCAATGGTATTTCGTTAAAAGATGTTGTTTTATTTGAGGCACACATCAAGAGTGTGTGAAATAAAAACCTGGGTGCAGATGGAAAATAACCCTTTTGTAGGGTATCTACCTTTGATTCTTCTGCATAACCCCTTTTCAGAAAATCAGCTTTTAACTCGTTTTTGTCAAAAGAGGTTTTACCGTTCTGATCATCGAGTATGAAGACTTCTGATATCGATTGTGGTGTGATTTTGATCGCTTTTCCCTGTATCGAGGAGTTAATGGCAATGACTTTATCGTCTTGTTTTTCAAGCGTCGCCTTTTTCCAAAACTCTCTCTGGGTTTGCAGATATATGGGAGCATTTACTGTCAACAAAGTTTTGTACTTTGATCCAGTTATTGCATCAATGATGGAGTCGAAGGTGTGATTGTCTTTGGGTTTTGTGAGTAAACCCAAATAATTGTGAGATTGTTTGAATGGTATTTCGATGGGTTCTTCGGCTGTTTGAGCGACCTCTTTGGAAGGTGATGGTGATTTAGGTTTTGATTTTGATTTTGTCATTGTTGCGGAGAATAACGAAGGAAGATTTTGGAGATTTTTTAGAAGAAGGGTTGGAAACTGCTATGAGAAGAGAATTTTTGGAATTCAATTCGACAGTGTAAAAACCCTGTTTGGGGTTTAGGGCAGGGTTTTTATTTAAAAATGATCGCTGATGTGGCAGCGGTTATTAAGATCTGAGGGCTAAAAACTGACCACGTGTCAAACACTGATGAAACGGATGAAGTATGGAGAACAGTTGTTTTCAGAGCCACTGACGTATCAAGCATCAGTAGTTACAACGGTAAAAATTATGGGCAGTGGATGATTTTAACTATCAGTAGATAGCATATCAGTGGATAAGACACTGATTTTGAGCATCAGTGCTTTTCAAGAAAATGAAGGATCAGTGGTTAACTTTCAGCAGTGGATAGTGTTTAGAGATCAGACGTTAGAACAAAACAGTGGTTAGGGTAAATGGTATAATTCTGAAGGACAGGTGTTTCAGCAACAGTTTTGAAGATTTTCATTCAAGGTTTTTCCACATGTCAATTTTGAAAGACAGTGGATTTGTACCCCAGATGATGAAAAACTTTTTACTAAGGCAACTCATTTTCGTTTAATATTCAATTAAAACATAAGTACCCTAGTAATTCAAGCACAGTTTGCAATCAATTTTTGATGGAAATTTAGGAGCAAGCCTGAGTATGACATGATCATGACATATGTACCATTTCCTTTTGACCCATTTATGAGGACACAGATACCAAAAAAAAATAAGGTATTACATCCTGACAGGAGCTGAAACTATTGCCAACAAAAACAAGCAAGAGTTCCAAATATATTATTTCAAAAAAAAATAAGAATAATATATCCTGGTTATTTGAGAAAATCCTTTGAAGGAAAAATGATTAAAGGATTTTCTGAGAACAGTATCAAAAAGGATCTGGTATGTTTTCAATAGAAAACATAATCATATCATTCTCAAGTTTTATGAAAAATGCTCAGTGGTTTGACAACAGTGGTAGAATTTTTTGACAACATTTTGACCACTGTTTGGTATCATTTTCTTTGTCAGTTGATTGCAAACATGAGGACACATGGATATATTTTTTTAAAACATTTGTCTAGTCCTCTTTGGAGTTCATTTACTGGAATCAAAACCTTTTCCTGAACAGATGAATGCACATAGTTGCTTAATGACCATTATTACCCTAAAGTTTGACTCATAAGTGTTTTATGTTTATACTCTTTTCTTTTGACTTCAAAAGTTTTGAGATTAACACACTTCTGAGTTTTTGTGAATATAAGTCCAAAATCATTCTGCAGTAATGTTTTGAGAGACTTGGTCATGTTTTCACAAGTTTTTCATCCAATCTCACATTACATATGATGCGGACTATGTTGACCCTTGTTTTCTTAATGTATTTGAACATAGTTGATTTTGTCCTTTTTAGGAACTCAACCTGTTTTCAACACATAAGATCTAAATAACTAAAGTTTTAATTTCCCTCTTTTAGTGTTAACAAAACAACAATGCTTTTATGAACATAGGTTTTGTTAATCTGAGGTTTGTACTTTAGTATTTAATGAAAACATCACAAATATCAAAACAACAGTTGAAATCAATATTGAAAAATATAAAACAATCCCATAATTTGACAGATATGTTCACAGATCTGAAAGCTATGGGTGACTTTTGCATGATATCACCTGTTGTGTGAAATTTGTGTGTTATATGACATCTTGGTTGATTTACAGAGTTTTTGAATAACCATTTTGAACATGATTTAATCGATACTCTGTTTTTCAACAAAATACAACCAATCCTTAGTATCAATGAATTTTGAGCCGAACTGTTATGTCAAATTGATTGTTAGATCGAATTTGACTGTCCAGGCTCTGATACCAATTGTTGGGATCGGAGGCTCTCATGATTGTGTTTGTTTGTTTAAGACTGAATGATCAATGAATATGAAAACATGTTAGGTGCAGCGGAAATGAAAACAAACTTTGTAAACACAATCAAAGGAGAAAATAGTTTGATAAACAATTGCTTCATAGAGTCAAAAGATTACAAATCAAAGCAAAAGATTACAGTCATGCTTACTAACTATACTCCCCCTCAGCCTGATGCCCCAAGGTAGGTTGCACACAAGATGAAAGGATTAGACATGAGGAGAAGAACTCGCTCAGTCAATCCAATGTAACAGTACAGGGTACTGATACATTTATAGGCAAACCAAACCACTGAGGTATCTCAGCTGACGTCACCATGAAAGCGACGTCTAACAGCCTAGCAACCTGTATCTACTGTCCTTACACAAACACTGCTAACCTAACCACTGACTATACATAAAACAGATATTTCACTAAACAGCTGCTCTCCTTTAATTTCAGTGCTTTCCTCAAGGTTGATCAGTCCTTGACTGGGCAGTGCTTTACCATCAGTAGATAGGACCAGCAGTGTTGGAAACTTCAGGGTTTTCATCAGCAGTTGAAAGGGCAGCAGCAGTTGAATATGAGCAGCAGATAGAGACCATCAGTTGTTATAAATCACATTCAAGGGGAGAGCAAAGTGTAAACTGCTGCTTATTATGAATCCACTGTTGTGACCTGGTTTTGGCTTTACATTATCTGTTCCTTTGGTAGGGTTCAATCCCAACAGTTTTGCAAAAGTACAATTTGGTTAGTTATGTAGAAACATAACGAAAGAAAAAACACAAAAAATGAAGCTATACATATAATGAAACTATACATAATTAATTAAGGTGATTAACACTCATGAAAAAAAGGATCACTATCGATAAACACTTATGTAAAACAACAACCTAATAAAAATATATATCTATACGTAACTACACATGGTTTTAGTAATTAACATTCATGAAAAAACAATCATTATCAATGAACATTCATGTAAAGCAACAACCTAATAAAATATGTATCTATACATATCTACGGATACATGATTTCAACATTTGAAGTTCAAATGAATGTATAGAACACCTATGTCAAAGAAAAAGGAATTTAGGTTTCAAACAAACAAAATTAGGGTTTAACATACATATTGTTGGTTGATTTTTTTTTTTAAATTCAGAGGTAGGGTTATTGGAAAGTGAATATGCAAAAGTAATTATGGTGAGTATATGGAGGAAATATTAGGGTTTGTGATCACATTCAAAAGGAAATGGTTTGCACAAAAAGGAAAGTCTGATTTCTATAAAATTTATGAGAAAAGAAGTGGAATAAAGGCTTTATGTTTTCCCTCCTAAAGCAAAAAAAAAAAAAAATATGGAGTATAACAATGCCACATGGCAATTAATGGCTTAAATGACTGCTAAGTGGCCAAAGTTTGTTTTGCTTTACTATAATGTATAGATACTAATTAAGGTGGAAAGATCATCAATAGTAATGTAAAACGGTTTTTATTTTTTTTCCTATTTATAACAATATTTTATTTGTTATTTTTATTTTTTAATAACTTTTAAAAAGTTGCATACGTAGCTATGTTAATACTTTTTAGCGTCATTGCGGTATGAGTTTTGTTGAAAACAGAGTGGTATTCAAGATAGAGTATTTTTTGGATATCATAAGCTATAGCGAGTACTAGTATGGTATCGGTTCCATGATGAACAAAATAGATACCAACCACATATCAGTACTAAAAGGGTCTTATACTAGTATACGTTTTTATGGTTTTCTATCTATGTAAAACACTTGTCAAAATTGTTTTAGACTGAGTTTCTCTTTTGATTGCTATAGCGAGTGTCGGTACGGTGACTAACTGTCGGTACTATGACTAACTGAATCGATACCGACCGAATTCCCACCTCATCGCACAGGGAATCCTACTAGTTTTATATGAACTTTAATGGATTACATATATTCATAAACTAGTTTGTAGTATCCAACTTTGTGCTTTGGCAGAGGTGTTAAAATTTGTAAGGCTCAATTTTGACGATCTGTACACTAGTATTCACCAATTGAAAAAACTAATGTCGAAACGCTGATACAGAAAAAACGCGTTGAAACCAAATCCTGAATTTTATATAGCATTTATTTTAAAGGTTGTATGAAGAAAACAACTAAAAGAACGAAACCTTGAACAACTTCTAAGGCTTATATGAGCGTGCTTCGATCACTTGTGCATTATCACAAAACTCGATTTACAAATAGGTTTTTAATTTATAAACATGATTTTTTTACCATAATACTACACACATATAGGCAAATACACCTATCATACATGCAATATCGTAAGGATGAGACACGATACTGAACCTCCAATAATATTTAGTCTAACTAATAATGATTATGAATTCAATGATAAAAGTAATATAAACAAAAGCACTATTAACTAGCTTAAATTAAATTAACCAAAAATAGGAAGTGTAGAATCCTTTTGACCAATGAATGACTATCCAGAATAACTTACATTATGACTATTGTTCCTTTAAACTAGGCTCTCGCAAGAGTTACTTAGACGAGTTGATATCTAGATCGCTCTAAAACCCGAGGCCTTGCTACTATAAGACTTGCTACAACTAAAAACCAACCAGCAACTCCTAAGTTGAAGTGCTAAAGTGGACTACTACCCTGCCACTATAAAAGTATCAAAACTTATTATTTCTCATTGATACAAGATTTACATTTATATTTATATAAAAAAGGTGCTAAAGACTAGGAATTAAAGAGTGCTAAAGACTAGGAACTAATTACATAGTAAGTTACAACAAGTAATTAATTTTGAAATTCAATTTTCTTTGGTGGGAAATTCTGTTTTGACCGAGGTAGTTCTAATATGCCCCCGCAAGATGGACGATCGTGATAGGAGACCAATCTTGGTAGTGAGAAGATGGAACCGTTGTCGTAGTAAGGGCTTAGTTAAAGCATCCGCAAGTTGATCATCTCCTGAAATATGAGTTACGCGGATGGTACCATCTTGAACCTTTTCACGGACGAAGTGGAAGTGTAAGGCAAGGTGCTTCATACGCGAGTGAAAAACCGGATTTGCTGAATAGTGAGTTGCACTTAGATTGTCACCGTAAATGGCAGGGGTAACCGTTGATTTGTATCCAAGTTCAACCATTAAGTATATTAGCCATTGCACTTCGGTTGTCGTGGAAGCTACCGCCCGAAACTCAGCTTCAGTGGACGATCGAGCCAATGTCGATTGTCGTTTAGAGCGCCATGAGATCGGATTTTGACCGAGGTAAACAATGTAGCATGTCGTGCTTCGATAAGACGGGCGATTACCGGCCCAATCCGCATCAGTGAAGGCGTGGAGTTATAGAGGCGAGTGACGTTTGAAAAATATTCCATGATTTAGAGTGCCATGTAAATAGCGGAACAATCTCTTCAAAGCTTCCCAATGTGTAGTAGTTGGATTATGCATGAACTGTGAAAGCTTATTAACTGTAAAAGAGATATTAGGACGGGTTAAAGATAAATATTGTAATGCTCCAACAAAGGCACGGTATTCGGTCGGGGATGGTAAGGGGTCACCATCCAATACGGTGATAGTAGGGGAACTAGACATCGGTGTGGGCGACGGTTTGCAATTACTCATGTTGGCTTTTGTGAGAAAGTCAAGGATGTATTTGGATTGAGATAGGAATAGACCATGGTTGTGAGGAATGACCTCGATACCAAGGAAGTAGGAGAGGTCACCAAGATCTTTTAGTGAAAATCTAGTGGCAAGTGTTTGGATGAAAGAATTAATGAGAGGTGGATTTGCGCCGGTGATGATTATATCATCAACGTAAACTAGAATGAAGATAGGAGAAGATGTGACTTTGTTGATGAAGAGAGAGGGATCAGAGATAGAGGGTTTAAAGTGAACCGACAGAAGATAGTGTTTGAGTTCGTTATACCAAGCACGGGAGGCTTGACGAAGACCATAGATAGCCTTGTTAAGTTTGCAAACATGTGTAGGGTAGGAAGGATCCACGAACCCGGGTGGTTGAGACATGTAAACCGATTCGGTTAGAGTGCCTTGTAAGAAGGCATTGTTAATGTCAAGTTGGAGTAGAGGCCAATTGAAAGAAGTGGCTATGGCAAGGATGAGGTGTAAGGTGGCGGTTTTAACCACAGGAATAAAGGTTTCAACATAATCTAAACCGGGACGTTGATGAAAGCCTTTAGCAACAAGTCGTGCTTTTAGGCGGTCCACCGAACCATCGGGTTTGAATTTAGTGCAGTAGACCCATTTGCATCCAACAAGGTTAGGAGCATTATCGGGAGGAACGAGTGTCCAAGTTTGATTACGTGTGAGAGCGTCAAACTCGGATTGCATGGCTTTTCGCCATAACGGTTGTTTGAGGGCTTGGGTAATGGTAGTGGGTTCGGGAAGGGTATGAGTGGTAGAGTGGTATAAGACGAAGTCGGAGTTGTGATACTTTGGGTTCGGTTTACGGGTGGGTCGAGTTCGATAAGAAGTAGTGGATTTGGGTGTAGGGGAGGGAATGGGTTCGGTAGGTTGTGAAGATGAGGACGAGTCTGGTGGGAGGGTCGGTGGGTGGGTGTGAAGTAGATGGTGTAGAAGCAGTGATAGTGGGATTGGAAGGGGTTGAATTTTGAGGAGGAGTGGAAGAAGGTGTAGAAAAGGAAATTGATTGTGCGGTGAGGGGTAACCAAGTATCGGGTGCAGGTGAGATGGGGGTAGGGGTTTGAGAAAGGGATTCATAGGGAAAGATGTGGTCAAGAAAATGGACATGACGTGAAGTGTAGATTCGATGAGTGAGGGGATCAAGGAGATGGAAAGCACTTTGAGAGGATGAGTAGCCGATAAAGATGCATGGTTTTGACCGAGACTCGAGTTTATGTTTTGAGTAGGGTCGCAACCAAGGGTATGATAAGCAACCGAAACTATGAAATTTTTCATAGTTTGGATAGATGTGGAAAAGGCGAAAATAAGGAGAATCATTATGCAAGGTGGAGGTGGGTAATCTATTTATGGGATAAGTGGCGGTGGTGAAAGCAAAAGGCCAAAATTTGAGAGGCATTTTAGCATGAGAAAGTAGTGATAGGCCGGTTTCGACAATGGCGATGACGACGTTCGACATAGCCATTGTGTTCGGGTGTGTGAGGAGGAGAGGTGAGATGAGAAATGCCACAAGAGACTAGGTGAGAGGATAGTTTGATGTATTCTCCACCATTGTCTGAAAATAATTGTTTAATTTTGGTTTTGAAAAAAATTCTCAACAAGTTTTTGAAATCGAATGAAAGTATTAAGAGAGTCTGATTTATGTTTTAATGGATAAATCCAAATGTATTTTGTGAAATGGTCAACAAAAATTATGTAATATTTGTAACCATCAAAAGATGTAATTGGAGATGACCAAACATCGGAAAATATTAATTCTAGAGGTGTATTAGAAGTTAAAGAAGATGAATAAAAGGGGAGTTTGTGACTTTTATTAATGCAACAAGAATTGCATGATTCATGCTTGCTAGAAATAAAGGGAACAAAGGAAGCTAAATGTTGTAAAACACGCAAATGTGGATGTTCTAGGCGGTGATGCCATGAAGACTTCTTGGTGGTTTGCAAGTGAAAAGCTTGAGGAGACTTGGTTGATGAGAGCTCGTAGAGACCATGACTAGTGATTCCCCGAAGGATGGTTCGGCGAGTGGGAAAGTCTTTGATGATAAAATAAGAAGAGAAAAACAAGATTAGTATGTTGGTATCAAGGCATAAGCGAGAGATAGATATGATGTTACGGGAGATAGAAGGAACACAAAGAACATTTTTAAGAACAATAGGAACATTAGAAAAATAAAGAGTCATGGTGCCAATGTGAGTAATTTTAAGAGACGAACCATCACCGATGATAAGTTCCTCGGTACCATCGTATGGGCTATGCGTAGAGAGTGCACTAAGATCATTGGTAATGTGATGAGAAGCACCACTATCCTTTAACCAAGATAAATCAGAGTCCACGGTGGGGTGTGTTGCCATCATGTGTGCTTGGGGTTTTGGTTGGTTATTGGATCGGTTGTAGGTTGGAGGTGTGATTGAGGGATGAGCTTTCTTAAATAATGGGCATGAGGTTAATGAATGTCCTTTGGTAAAACACCATTGGCATTTACCAAGGAAGGGTCGTTGGCTAGGAGCGGAAGTCGGTGCGGGAAGCAGGCCAGGGGCGTTGGTAGAAGTGAGTTTTAGAGATGAAGGGAAGTTGATCATGGTGACCGAATGTGTGGCTGCTGTGCCGGCGGTCACAATGGTGGTGGTAACAACATTATTGGCCATGGAAGAAAGGGAGGTTGTGTTTAGGTTTTGCAAAACATGGCTGATACCATATAAAAGTATCAAAACTTATTATTTCTCATTGATAGAAGATTTACATTTATATAAAAAGAGTGCTAAAGACTAGGAACTAAAGAGTGCTAAAGACTAGGAATTAAAGGGTGCTAAAGACTAGGAACTAATTACATAGTCAGTTACAACAAGTAATTAATTTTGAAATTCAATTTTCTTTGATGAGAAATTCTGTTTTGACCGAGGTAGTTCTAATAGCCACAACCTTAAAATCCTATGATAGAAAGTATTGCTAAACTCTATAGACACAAACCAACAACCTTAAACCCAAAAAAGCAAGTTAACACCTACTTATGACTTGGAATTTCATAAACATATTAGAGATGATGTAACACACGCCAATGATTTATCAATTAACCCAACAATGAATCAAAAGACCCTAACAAACTCCTAAACCCTTTTATATTTAATCCTTGGATAGCACACCTAATCAACCAAATTTTATCACTGTATGCATCTATCGCCTACCAGGGTTCAAGCCCTAGAAGAAAGGTTTACAACATAAAGATAGTATAAATCAATAACCACATGTAAGCCATATAATCAATATAAAAAGGCACAACTAACACATCATAAACCATCACTAGTGCTCTAGTGGTGGTCACAGGTATTTAAGTTCCACCTTTGGTGGGCCCGGTTGAGTTTTTCGACCTACTGAGTTGTGCTGTTGAGATCATAGGATAGGTAAAATTACCAGCAGACGATTATCAATTAAGAAAAAATAAATAGCGTATGTTTAATCTACACAGTGGCGTCTCTAAAAATTTACGTACCCTTTCGAGCTCGAAAAAAGTGCCCATATACTTGAGACTTCACGAATTCTTCCGCTCGTTTCTTTTTTTGACGTTTTTGCCGTTCAGATGCTTGTTTAGAAACCATTAACGTCTAAAAATAATAATCGATGTTCACTTAACAAGATACGGGTTCAATCAACAATTAACAATCACAAAAAATAACAACATTTAACCGACTAACAACAATCAACAATCATAATCTGATGTTAACAAACAATTAACAATCACAACAATATCATCAAGTATCAGAATCTGATGACAAATAACAATAACACCAATTATCGGACCTTTTAACTTCATGATGAAAACAACCAGCAAATCAAACAGTGAAACAATTACGAACATATGAAATCAAACATTCAAACAGTGAAACAATTACCGAATTACGCACTGTGCCGTTGAGTTCTGAACTACGATGTTCGTTCTGTCTTCTCACTTTTGTGTTGTCGTTCAATGAATCAATGGCAGCCGTGCAATTCCTTCTGTCGTTCGGTGTTTCCAAATCCAATTGCCATTTAAGTTTCGGTGTTTTTTTTATTTTTTATGTTTTAAAATCTTATTAGTATTGGGTTGGGTCCAATAAACCTAATGTATTTGGGTTAAATTATAAAACATAAAAAGGTATTTGATAATGGGTCTCTATATTAGATTTGGTATGTATTTACAATTTTTTTTTTAAAATAACATATATATATATCGAATTTTTTTTAAAAATCTCGTGTCCCTCGAAATCGCGGGACTTGTGCAAAAGTCCTCCCCGCACACCATAAGAGCCGCCCCTGAATCTACATATCTATTAAAATAAGATTTTTTTGTTACAAGTATAGTGTTCCGTATTAATTTATTTTATTTTTCAAAATCAACTTAACTCCCTTCAAAAAAGAGACACAAAGACGCGTCTACGAATAAAGAAAGCAATATTCATTCGCACACCTTGGAACTACTGTGAGCCGCCATACGTAGACGCTGACGTCTCATATCCATATGGAATTAATTCTACTTGGTACCCACTCCGATTGCTATAAATAGGATTGAATCACGCCTTCATTTCATCATTCAATCAGTACGTACAAGAAGAAATTAAATTTAAAACAAGGTTATATCGAAAATGGCAAGCAGAGTACCAAGAAGGCTTTTGGGTTCACAGGGTTTAGAGGTCTCAGCTCTGGGTTTAGGATGCATGGGCATGTCCACTTTGTACGGGGCGCCTAAACCTGAACCCGACATGATCAAGCTCATCCACCACGCCATTAACGCTGGTGTTACCCTCCTCGACTCATCCGATGCCTACGGCCCCAAAACCAACGAAATCCTTATTGGCAAGGCCTTGAAAGGGGGGATGAGGGACAAGGTGCAGCTCGCTACCAAATTTGGGATCAAACTCGACGGTTCGTGGCAGATCCTAGGCGATCCCGCCTATGTCAGGGCTGCTTGTGAAGCTAGCCTCAAGCGACTTGACGTCGATTGCATTGATCTCTATTATCAGCATAGGATTGATACTAGTGTGCCCATCGAAATCACGGTTAGTCTTATATGATCCTTGTTTTGTTACATAAATAATGTATATATCAATGTTTTAAGTGTTCGTAATTATTGCTAGGATGCTAATTTCATAAGGATTTTAAGAAACAAGTGGCTAGCTACGTGGTTCAATAATTTAAGTGTTCATAATTATTAGGATGCTAATTTTTATCTTCTAGTGATACGTGTTGTCGGTGTGTCATAAATATATAGTATAATTATATATCTTAAAATTATTTTATAATACGTATATTTTTAATAAATTAACTTGTTCGCATCTATCTTTTTGTTACGTTTTACATGGGTATGTGTGAACAAGGTTGTGTGTGTGTTTTTTTTTCAAGAATGGCCAATCCTAGATGACCACTTGTCCAAATGTTTGTATTTAAACCAAAACTGAATAATTATATGTTTTAATATTATATTTTGACATGTATGTTATTTAGAGGGGAAATAGAAATATATGTTTTTGGCGTATAAGATGGGCTAGCTTTTGATGTTTTTTTGTTGTTAATAATAGATGGGTGAACTAAAGAAGTTAGTGGAAGAAGGAAAAATTAAATATGTTGGATTATCAGAGGCATCAGCATCAACCATCAGAAGAGCGCACGCCGTGCATCCAGTTACTGCCGTACAACTAGAATGGTCCTTGCAATCAAGAGATGTTGAAGAAGAAATTATTCCTACATGCAGGTCTGATATCGTCTTTCTTCTTCTTCTTTTTTTCTTCTTTTCTTGTGGTATAACTTATGAAGTGTCTAAACTTGCAGAGAACTTGGGATAGGGATTGTTGCATATAGTCCTCTAGGACGGGGTTTTTTCTCACATGGTCCAAAGATGTTGGAGAAGTTGGAAGAAAGCGACGCCCGTAAGGTATGTTGTCTGCAACTTTTTTGTGTTATTTTCCAATATCGTTTGGTTCCCTCCATTTCTAGATTACCCTCGGTAATTTTTGTAAGAAATTTCCCCTTACATGGTGTAAGCTATATGATGTTTCATTTAAATGCCATACATGTGGGAATTAACACTCTATTAATATTTTGTAGACCTTGCCAAGGTTGCAACCTGAGAATCTTGAACACAACAAGATCATGTACGAGAAGATTAATGAACTAGCGACAAAGAAAGGGTGCACAGCTTCACAACTAGCATTGGCTTGGGTTCTCCACCAAGGAAATGATGTTGTGCCCATCCCAGGAACCACCAAGATTGAAAATTTTGAACACAACATCGGAGCATTATCTGTTAAGCTAACAGCAGAAGATATGGCTGAACTTGAATCCATCGCATCACCTGGTTCAATCAAGGGTGATCGGTATGGTGCTTTTGTTAAAACATATAAGGACTCGGACACTCCTCCTTTGTCGTCATGGAAAGCTTAATCAACGATACTACTGTTTTCTTTATCCGCGTGCTGCTATACCCATAATATCATATTTGTTTTCCTTTAAGAACTATGTTTTTTTTTTCTATAATAAACGTCTACTTTACTATTGCTTTACTATTGCATGTAATTTGAGAAGAATAAATAAAGGCAGTTTTTTTTTGTTTAGAGTCCATGCTTGATTGGGTTTTTGATGTACACGTGGCTGGTACCGTTTTCGACGGTTACTTAAACACTCTTCGTAATTAAATTTTGCGAATGAAATTATACAAAAAAGAATTTAGAAACTGTAGTTTTCCAATAAAAGAATTAGCACTTGTAGTTTCCCTATAATATTAACGACTAATTTAGAGAACGGTGGTATTATCGACGGAAAATTCTAGTCCGAAAAGCCATGGAAGAATTACCAACGATTATGGTTTAATGTCATGTTAATAAAAAAAATGTTAATTCAAAGAAGATCCGCCAAAACTTTACAGCAGTCTAATTGTCCGAGTTAGCCTTTTCAGGTATGCTTCCTGATCATATCAATTGTTTGGTAATGTTTTCCAGACTGTTTCCAAAAAAAAAAAAAAAAAATTCCTCACAAATAGATTTTTTCTTCTTACACATATTTTCCGTTTTCAAATTTGTAACTCTAGTGATCATTTGTGTTCTTGCTTTACTAACAAGAATGTATGTACATCATGCTAGGTGCTCTAGTAAAATCATAAACATTTCTAAAAGATTTAAACTTGTCATGTGTTCTAGGGAGCCTGCTAGTCAAATTAATAGACTCAATTGGAGTTCTTTAGTCAAAGTATAAGGATCACATTTTTAGTTTTCTCATGTTAGCGTATTAGAGGAGTTTACTTGGCATGTGAATATCTTGTGTTGGAGTTTTTAGTTAAAATATACCATGATAAGGTTGGATTGGCTGGAGCATATTTTTGAGAATATATTTTTACTAAAACAAATGAGTTAATTACTATTTTCGTCCCCGTGGTTTGTCAAAAATCACTATTGTCCATTGACGGTGTTGTATATGGTTGTACCTTATGCATTGTTGGGCATGCATTTTGTATTGAGAATGCATTATTTTGTGCATAATTATCTCTCCTTGTTTCCCTCTCAATCAAAGATCCATGCATATCTCCAGCCATTTTTTAATTCTCTTTTATTAGTTTCCTTCGTTTGGTCTATTGTATTGCCTATTTAAGGCCTATTCTTCTTTGTATTTGATCATCAGAAAAAAAGGCATATGCCAAATGAATAAAAACTCTGAGTACCAATTTCTATATGGTATCAGAGCGGGTTCCTGAACCCTAAAAAAAAATATACACTTCGGCTTCTTCTTCGCCTCTCATTCAATCGACTCCTGCTCATCGCCATGGCCGGTGACGACCAGAGCCGAACTAAATCCAATTCCGCTGCCGACAACCTAAATCAATCGAGTCCAATCCCGAGATTAAACCGTGA
Organism: Helianthus tuberosus; assembly: GCA_030545235.1. Taxonomy (NCBI): domain Eukaryota; kingdom Viridiplantae; phylum Streptophyta; class Magnoliopsida; order Asterales; family Asteraceae; genus Helianthus; species Helianthus tuberosus. The sequence continues at coordinate 88,475,315 of CM060432.1, read as the reverse complement.
GAAGTACGAACAATTCATCAGCTCGTTCACTAATGACGAGATAATCCAGTGGATGGCAAACATGGGGGCTAGATTAGGCGATGATGGCAACTGGATCGTTGATTCAGGGTGTACCGAACACATAACCTACCTTCTCAATCTGTTTCATGGCAACCTAAAAACAACACGCGAACTACCCGTAAGAATTCCAAATGGAGACTTTATACCTGTTAAAGGGAAAGGGTCGTCCACCTTACCTAATGGGACTGAAATCCGAGTTGTCCTATACATTCCAGATTTTACTTGCAACCAATGTGACAACCCTCATGATTTCATGTATCCGTACGATTTATTAATGATAATTAAAGTGCTTGGTGACTGTGTTGAATTACTTAACTGTTTCCTGATTACTGTGTCATACTTACATGTGCTTGTTAACATACTAGTCATGTGCAGAAAAGTTACTAAATAGTCCTGTATGCTTTCCTGAGTGTTGGGAATTAATTGTGTTACAAAAATATATATAAAAGACACTTTACGGAATAATTAAACACTTTAAAGGAACAGTATCCAACCGAACAACCGGACATTACCCGGGACACCAAATTTTTGTCAAATACATTGTTTTGTTATTTTTGGCTAGTCATGATCCCCGTTCACCATAACCCTCACTAATTTCTCTAGTAAACATCATATGTAAGCATATTACTTGAAATCTAACTTACCATTACAACTTAGTTACAAAACTTGCAACCACCCCCCCCCCCCCCCAACCGAATTCGGTCCCAAAGAGGACCCACAAATCAACTACACCATACCTCAATCTTGTGCAAGATTATATCCCTTTATTTTATTAGATTGGTTACTTGTGAAGGTTACCAAAATATTAGAACAATCCTTTATAAGCATGGCACCAAAGATCACTACCATACTTCTCATTATCACACCCACACCTTCACTCCACACCCCCTCCTCTCGGCTCCCCTTAACCGCCCCCATCACCACCACAAGTCCACCATTTTCATCCAAATTTCAAGTTCCATTCAAGCTTGTAAGGTGATTCAAGGAAGTTGCAACTTGTGGAGCTTCAAGGGACTTTGTCTCTTGCTTTTTCATCATCATTCTTCATCATCTTCTTCACTAGAATCATCCCTAGCCTTTGTGCTAGTAGTAAGTCCTTGTTACACCATTGTTCATCTTGTTTCATAGTTAAAAGTTGTAGTATGATGGTTATGTTCAAAACACTAAAGAACAAGAACACTAAAAGGGGTAAAACAAGAAACTTGAACATAAAAGTTACATGAAGATTTACATGATGAAATGTTGTAGTAGGATGTTGTAGTGAACATGTTGTTGATTACTTGATGATTTACTTGTTAATATTGATGTTAAAGGTCGTTGTAGATCACTAGACATGTTAACGGAACAAATAGAACATGCGTTAGAACACAATAAGCTGAAAACAGCTTCTGTCCAAATATTTACAGCCAACTTCAGTTGGCTGTAACCAGATCATAACTTAACAAAAACTTGATTTTCTTGAGTCTATAACGTGTTATTATGAAATACGGTTCTAATGGCACTAGAATCATAATTTTTGGACTTCGTTTGCTATTTTTAAAGGGTCGTTTTGTAACAGCAGCAAAAGCTGCATTTTTCCTGCTCAAAATGTGTTATGTTTTTCGTCATAACTTGAATTCTATGTAGAATTAGCTCATGAAATTTGTAATAAAGATGACCACTGATGTATTTGTAATCCTCCTAATGGAATTTCATCAATCGGGCTTACGATGAATTTTTGATAAATTATTCCGTGGACAGCAGTCAGAAAGTGATGAATCTGATTGCAGTCCGGTAAATGAATTTTTTTAAAATATTGGTAATGAATTGGATCCCGATATTTTTACAAAATAATATTTGGATTGTTTAAGACATTCTGTAAAAAGTTGGGAATTTTTGGAAGAGGTTAACTATTTTATTAAAATTCCCGAAAATAGCCCAGTTTTGAATATAAAAGCCGAAATGACATAAGTAGTAAATTGCGTGTCTAAATGTCGGGTAGGTTACCTGAGAATAATCTAACATGTTATATGTCAATAAAAGTGTTATATGCAATGTCGTATGTTTGCTTATGAACGGGAATAGATGGGAAGTTTATATGGGCATGAACCGTTACAGTGATGCATGTTATGTGGTAGATGCGTGTAGGAACTTTGTGCTTATTTGAAGTCACTAATAAACTAAGTGGTAATCATACTAGGACGTGATTGACCGACCTTGACTGTTAGCTATTTTTGAGAGTCAAACCGAGCAACCGAGGTGAGTTCACACACTTTCTAAGGCATGGGATTCCCGGTGGTTGGGAATGGGTTAAAGAATTAAAACGAAACCTACATATCCTCCTTGGGTTGGATATGTACGGCCATCCTCCATAGGTAGGATGCCAATATTAATCCTGCGTAGTCTCCTTGGGTAGAATACGTACGTTCGTCCTCCTTGGGTAGGACAACAACCTTAAAACTTACTAGACAAAACTCTATCATTAAGTCCCTCATTTTATATCGACTTAATCGCTGAGGCCAATGGCGAGCGGGTCATTAGTTAATAGCGCTATTAGGTTTAACAAACCTCACACCGTTCCATTCGGACGGGCGTGTACTAATGGACTATGGCAAACTGTCAATGATGATAGAACATTGACGTAGGGCACAACTATTGTTCGTCAGTTGTCGATATGGTACGGTCTAGTGGTTCACATGGGGAAACCCCCACTAATTATGGATATGGTTCGGGTAATAAAGAAGGAACTGGTTAATCATACTTTCAACTTTGGGGTAACCCCCACGGCAAGTAAGCCAACGAAAGACAAACCATGTTTTTGGAACAACTAAAACTAAACAACCAACCGTGAACTCACTCAACTTTGTTGTTGACTCGTTGTTACATGCCTTACAGGTCGTTAGATGCTTATGGAGCTTGCACAAGGAGGAAGTCGTTGTGGAATATGGATGTTATGTCCCGTGCTAAACATTTAATCCTTATGAACTTATTAAACCTACGTTTTGGACTTTAAACTTATGAACTATGGAACTTATGATTTGGACTTAAGTTTTATGCTTCCGCTGTTAACCTAAAGTTGGTTACTGTCTTATGGTCACCAATTGTATTGTGGTTGGTTTTACTTACTTAATTACGTTGTTCAATATGATTGGTGGCTCGATCCTGGTCGCGTCACGCCTCCAAGCGGTGGTACTCTGCATGGTGGATTTTTGGGGGTGTGACAGATTGGTATCAGAGCCATTGGTTATAGTGAACTTGGTTTTAAAAAAGGGAAAAGCTTTTTGATAAAACCAGACTATAACCTGTACAGTGCTCAATGATCCACAACGACGCTTCGCTCCACGTGCAAGACTCAACACTATAGGTAATATGGTTTATGTTTGTATTGCCTACCTGCTAGTAGCGCATTTGATCATGGTATGCTTAGTTAGCGTAACAACTATTGCTTGAAACCCTGTGTGTTTGCTCTCTTCTGTCACTCCACACTTACGCACTTTCGCGACACCACTTCTTACTTGTGTTTCCTTCGATGTGAAGATCATGAGTGGATGCCTGAACTTGACTCAAGCCCAGCTGACGGCTTTAATCAACGAACGAGTTGCTGAGGCACTCGCAGCAGTTCCAGTAGGAGGTATAACCTGCCATTTCGACCTATCCTAGGATGATTAGATCCTACTCTTGCGAACCAACTTTTGTGCTTAACCTTGTCTTTTCGTTCTCGCGCGACAGGTCAGCATGCTTAACCTCCCGTATGTATGTTCAAAACATTCATGGACTGCCGACCTACTACTTTCAGTGGCACTGAAGGAGCTGTAGGCCTTCTCCACTGGTTTGAGAAACTTGAGTCTGTTTTCGAGATGTGTGAATGCACTGAAGATCGTAGGGTGAAATATACTACTGGAACACTAGAAGGTGTTGCGTTAACCTGGTGGAAAGCACAGGTTCAACTACTAGGGCTGGCGGTTGCTAATGCCACCCCATGGAACGGTTTCAAAGAACTGATCAAAGAAGAGTACTGTAGTCGTGATGACATCCACAAGCTAGAGGTAGAATTTTTCAATCTGAAGATGACGGGGTCTGAAATCGAGGCATACACCAAGAGATCGAACGAATTAGCTATCATGTGTCCCACTATGGTGGATCATCCTATCAAGCGTATCGAGCTGTACCTTAAGGGTTTGGTGCCAGAAATTCAAAGCCACGTGACCTCAGCTAATCTTGGCACCATTCAGCAAATCATCAAGTTGGCTCATCGTCTCACTGATCAGGCAGTTGAGCAGAACAAGCTGCCCAAGCGAATTAGCGCTACTACTACTGATGCTCCCAGTGATAACAAGCGCAAGTGGGATGGAAATTCGGGCAAGTGTTCTACCTCAGTTCAGTCTCAGCAGCGAAAGACTGATGGCTACCAGAGTCCTGGTCAGCAATCTTCTGGTAGTCAAGGACAGGGTGGATACCGAGGGAACCACCCCAAGTGCAACCGGTGCAACAAGCATCATAGCGGGCAGTGCCACAAGGGTCGTTGTCAAAGGTGTAACAAGTTTGGTCATGAAGCAAAAGATTGCAGGAGCGCACGACCAGCAAATCAGAATCGCCAACAACAACAACAAGCTCCACAGAACCACCAGCAGCAGCAACAGCAGGGCAATAAAGGATGCTTTCAGTGTGGCGCTGAATACCACTTTAAGAGGAACTATCCTCAGCTGAACCAGAATCAGAACAATAACAACCAAGGAAACGGGAACAACAATGGAGGTAACAACGGGGGTAACAATAATGACAATGGAGCCAGGGGACGTGTTTTCGTGCTGGGTCAGGGTGACGCGAGGAACGATCCCAACGTTGTGATGGGTAAGTTTCTTCTGGATGATTTCTTTGTTACTGTTTTATTCGATTCGGGTGCCGATACTAGTTATGTGTCCTTAAAAGTTAGTCAAATGCTTAAGCGCACCCCAACACTTTTGACCACCAAACACACGGTAGAGCTAGCAAACGGTAAAAGCCTCAAGGCCATACACACATTTAAGGGTTGTAACCTCGTCTTAGCTGGTCAGACCTTCTCTATCGACCTCATTCCTATCGTTCTGGGTAGTTTCGACGTCGTTATTGGGATGGATTGGCTATCCCAACATCAAGCGGAGATTATTTGCAACGAGAAGATTGTCCGCATCCCTCGTTCTGGTAAAGAACCCCTCGTGATTCATGGTGACAAGAGTGGTGCTGTCGTAGGCATTATCTCTTTCCTTAAGGCCCAGAAGTGTTTGCGAAAGGGCCACACTGCCATTCTAGCACTCGTTACTGATACATCAATGGAAGAGAAGAGAATTGAAGACATTCCTATTGTACGCGATTTTCCTGAGGTATTCCCTGAGGAATTACCTGGTCTTCCGCCTCATCGACAAGTTGAGTTTCAAATCGAGCTAGCTCCTGGAGCAGCACCAATAGCTCGTGCACCTTATCGACTTGCTCCGTCAGAACTTGAAGAACTGTCCACGCAATTACAAGAACTCTTGGAAAAGGGTTTCATACGTCCTAGCTCTTCGCCATGGGGAGCTCCAGTCTTGTTTGTGAAGAAGAAAGACAGTACTTTCAGAATGTGTATTGACTATCGCGAACATAACAAGGTGACCGTGAAGAATCGTTATCCTCTCCCATGCATTGACGACTTGTTCGACCAGTTGCAAGGGTCGAGCTATTTCTCTAAGATTGATTTGAGATCAGGTTACCATCAACTGAGAGTCCGAGACGAGGATATCTCTAAAACGGCATTTAGAACTCGTTATAGCCATTACGAGTTTCTGGTTATGCCTTTCGGATTAACGAATGCACCTGCGGTATTCATGGATCTCATGAACCGAGTATGCAAACCTTACCTAGATAAGTTCGTTATTGTTTTCATCGACGACATCCTGATCTATTCTAATAGTCAGGAGGAACACGAGCAGCATCTACGACTTATGCTGGAACTCCTTCGAACATAGCAGTTGTATGCCAAATTTTCGAAATGTGACTTCTGGCTTCGCGAAGTCCACTTTCTGGGCCATGTGGTAAACAAGGATGGGATTCATGTGGATCCATCCAAGGTTGACTAGATCAAGAACTGGCCTGCACCCCGTACACCAACAGAAATCCGCCAATTCTTGGGTTTGGTGGGCGGGGCTACTACAGAAGATTTATCAAGGATTTCTCAAAGATTGCGCAACCTCTCACTTAACTGACTCAGAAGGGTGTCACCTATCGTTGGGTTGATGCCCAGGAATCCGCTTTTCAGCACTTAAAGGATAGACTTTGTAGCGCGCCTATCCTCTCATTGCCAGAGGGCACAGATGATTTTGTGGTTTATTGCGACGCTTCCATCCAAGGACTTGGTTGCGTGTTGATGCAACGTGACAAGGTCATTGCCTACGCATCACGCCAACTTAAAGTTCATGAAAGAAACTACACTACGCATGACTTGGAGCTGGGAGCAGTTGTTTTCGCACTTAAGATATGGAGACATTACCTGTACGGTACCAAGTGCACCATTTACACCGATCACAGGAGTCTTGAGCATATCTTCAAGCAAAAGGAGTTAAACATGCGACAACGCCGATGGGTCGAGCTCTTGAATGATTACGAATGTACGATCAAGTACCATCCGGGCAAAGCCAATGTTGTAGCCGACGCCCTCAGTCGAAAGGATACTATACCTAAGCGTGTACGTACGTTACCGCTTACCATCCAATCTAGTCTTCCTGCTCAAATTCGTGATGCTCAGGTCGAAGCATTGAAAATAGAAAACATCAGGGCTGAGTCCTTACGAGGATTGAGGCAGCGGCTAGAACAAAAGGAAGACGGCGCTTACTATGTAACAGGGTGCATCTGGGTTCCACTTTATGGAAACTTACGCGAGCTTGTGATGGATGAAGCGCACAAATCTCATTATTCAGTACATCCTGGTTCGGATAAGATGTACCATGATCTCAAGACTACATATTGGTGGCCTGGTATGAAAGCCCACATAGCAACCTACGTCAGCAAATGTTTGACTTGTGTGAGAGTCAAGACTGAATATCAGAAACCATCAGGTCTACTTCAACAACCAGAGATACCTAAATGGAAATGGGAGCAAATTTCCATGGATTTCGTCACTGGTCTGCCTAGATCTCAACGCGGAAATGATACAATTTGGGTAATCATGGATCGACTGACCAAGTCTGCACATTTTCTGGCTATCAAGGAAACAGATAAGTTTTCTACTCTAGCAGACATCTACCTAAAGGAAGTAGTATCGAGGCACGGAGTGCCAACTTACATCATTTCTGATCGTGACTCACGTTTTACATCTGAGTTGTGGCAAGCTATGCACAAGTCCTTTGGTTCTCGATTAGACATGAGCACGGCATATCATCCACAGACGGGTGGGCAATCTGAACGCACCATCCAAACCCTTGAAGAGATGCTTAGGGCATGTGTAATCGACTTTGGTAATGGCTAGGAAAAACACCTCCGGTTAGTGGAGTTTTCGTATAACAACAGTTACCACACCAGTATCCAGGCCGCTCCATTTGAGGCATTGTACGGACGAAAGTGCCAATCCCCTCTTTGTTGGGCAGAGGTTGGCGACAGTCAAATCACTGGCCCAGAACTTGTAGTAGATACAACCGAGAGAATTGCTCAGATACGACAACGAATGGCGGCAGCTCGTGACCGTCAGAAAAGCTATGCTGATAAGCGTAGGAAGCCACTCGAGTTCCAGGTTGGGGATCGAGTGCTACTTAAAGTCTCACCTTGGAAAGGTGTAGTTCGTTTGGCAAACGAGGCAAACTCAATCCGCGTTATGTCGGACCATTCGAAATCATTGAGAAAATTGGCAAGGTCGCTTACAAGTTGAATCTACCGGAAGATCTCAGCGGAGTTCACAATGTTTTCCATGTGTCGAATCTGAAGAAGTGTCTGTCAGATGAGACCCTCATAGTTCCTCTCAAGGAACTCACTATCGACGACCAGTTGCGATTCATCGAGGAACCAGTGGAAATTACAGACCGAGACGTTAAGATTCTCAAGCGTACCAGAATACCTCTTGTTCGAGTTCGTTGGAACTCCCGTTGTGGCCCAGAGTATACCTGGGAACGAGAAGACCAAATGAAACTCAAGTATCCCCAGTTGTTTAAGAAAAGTGCAACCACTATTGAGGCTGAAGCTACAGCAGAATTTCGGGACGAAATTCCAAATCAACGGGGGGATGATGTGACACCCCAGGAAAAGCCAGTAAACACCGCAACTTAACTAGCTTCCTCAGTAACCACGTGCTAAATTTCAGGACGAAATTTTCTTAACGGGGAGAGAATGTGACAACCCTCATGATTTCATGTATCCGTACGATTTATTAATGATAATTAAAGTGCTTGGTGACTGTGTTGAATTACTTAATTGTTTCCTGATTACTGTGTCATACTTACATGTGCTTGTTAACATACTAATCATGTGCAGAAAAGTTACTAAATAGTCCTGTATGCTTTCCTGAGTGTTGGGAATTAATTGTGTTACAAATATATATATAAAAGACACTTTACGGAATAATTAAACACTTTAACGGAACGGTATCCAACCGAACAACCGAACATTATCCGGGACACCAAATTTTTGTCAAATACATTGTTTTGTTATTTTTGGCTAGTCATGATCCCCGTTCACCATAACCCCCACTAATTTCTCTAGTAAACATCATATGTAAGCATATTACTTGAAATCTAACTTACCATTACAACTTAGTTACAAAACTTGCAACCAACCCCCCCCCCCCAACCGAATTCGGTCCCAAAGAGGACCCACAAATCAACTACACCATACCTCAATCTTGTGCAAGATTATATCCCTTTATTTTATTAGATTGGTTACTTGTGAAGGTTACCAAAATATTAGAACAATCCTTTATAAGCATGGCACCAAAGATCACTACCATACCTCTCATTATCACACCCACACCTTCACTCCACACCCCCTCCTCTCGGCTCCCCTTAACCGCCCCCATCACCACCACAAGTCCACCATTTTCATCCAAATTTCAAGTTCCATTCAAGCTTGTAAGGTGATTCAAGGAAGTTGCAACTTGTGGAGCTTCAAGGGACTTTGTCTCTTGCTTTTTCATCATCATTCTTCATCATCTTCTTCACTAGAATCATCCCTAGCCTTTGTGCTAGTAGTAAGTCCTTGTTACACCCTTGTTCATCTTGTTTCATAGTTAAAAGTTGTAGTATGATGGTTATGTTCAAAACACTAAAGAACAAGAACACTAAAAGGGGTAAAACAAGAAACTTGAACATAAAAGTTACATGAAGATTTACATGATGAAATGTTGTAGTAGGATGTTGTAGTGAACATGTTGTTGATTACTTGATGATTTACTTGTTAATATTGATGTTAAAGGTCGTTGTAGATCACTAGACATGTTAACGGAACAAATAGAACATGCGTTAGAACACAATAAGCTGAAAACAGCTTCTGTCCAAATATTTACAGCCAACTTCAGTTGGCTGTAACCAGATCATAACTTAATAAAAACTTGATTTTCTTGAGTCTATAACGTGTTATTATGAAATACGGTTCTAATGGCACTAGAATCATATATTTTGGACTTCGTTTGCTATTTTTAAAGGGTCGTTTTGTAACAGCAGCAAAAGCTGCATTTTTCCTGCTGAAAATATGTTTTATGTTTTTCGTCATAACTTGAATTCTGTGTAGAATTAGCTCATGATATTTTGTACTGAAGATGACCACTGATGTATTTGTAATCCTCCAACTGGAATTTCATCAATCGGGCTTACGATGAATTTTTAATAAATTATTCCGTGGACTGCAGTCAGAAAGTGATGAATCTGATTGCAGTCTGGTAAATGAATTTTTGTAAAATATTGGTAATGAATTGGATCCCGAGATTTTTACACAATAGTATTTGGATCGTTTAAGATATTCTATAAAAAGTTGTGAATTTTTGGAACAGTTTAACTATTTTATTAAAATTCCCGAAAACAGCCCAGTTTTGAATATAAAAGCCGAAATGACACAAGTAGTAAATTGCGTGTCTAAATGTCGGGTAGGTTACCTGAGAATAATCTAACATGTTATATGTCAATAAAAGTGTTACATGCAATGTCGTATGTTTGCTTATGAACGGGAATAGATGGAAAGTTTATATGGGCATGAACCGTTAAAGTGATGCATGTTATGTGGTAGATGCGTGTAGGAACTTTGTGCTTATTTGAAGTCACTAATAAACTAAGTGGTAATCATACTAGGACGTGATTGACCGACCTTGACTGTTAGCTATTTTTGAGAATCAAACCGAGCAACCGAGGTGAGTTCACACACTTTCTAAGGCATGGGATTCCCGGTGGTTGGGAATGGGTTAAAGAATTAAAACGGAACCTACATATCCTCCTTGGGTAGGATATGTACGGCCATCCTCCATAGGTAGGATGCCAATATTAATCCTGTGTATTCTCCTTGGGTAGAATACGTACATTCGTCCTCCTTGGGTAGGACAACAACCTTAAAACTTACTAGACAAAAATCTATCATTAAGTCCCTCATTTTATATCGACTTAATCGCCGAGGCCAATGGCGAGCGGGTCATTAGTTAATAGCGCTATTAGGTTTAACAAACCTCACACCGTGCCGTTCGGACGGGCGTGTACTAATGGACTATGGCAAACTGTCAATGATGATAGAACATTGACGTAGGGCACAACTATTGTTCGTCAGTTGTCGATATGGTACGATCTAGTGGTTCACATGGGGAAACCCCCACTAATTATGGATATGGTTCGGGTAATAAAGAAGGAACTGGTTAATCATACTTTCAACTTTGGGGTAAGCCCCACGGCAAGTAAGCCAACGAAAGACAAACCATGTTTTCGAAACAACTAAAACTAAACAACCAACCGTGAACTCACTCAACTTTGTTGTTGACTCGTTGTTACATGCCTTACAGGTCGTTAGATGCTTATGGAGCTTGCACGAGGAGAAAGTCGTTGTGGAATATGGATGTTATGTCCCGTGCTAAACATTTAATCCTTATGAACTTATTAAACCTACGTTTTGGACTTTAAACTTATGAACTATGGAACTTATGATTTGGACTTAAGTTTTATGCTTCCGCTGTTAACCTAAAGTTGGTTACTGTCTTATGGTCACCAATTGTATTGTGGTTGGTTTTACTTACTTAATTACGTTGTTCAATATGATTGGTGGCTTGATCCTGGTCGCGTCACGCCTCCAAGCGGTGGTACTCCGCATGGTGGATTTTTGGGGGTGTGACACAACCTATTGTCAGTTAGTCGGCTGACTCGAGACCTTCATTGCACTGTAACCTTCTTTCCGGACTTCTTCGTAATGCAAGACTTGAATTCGAAGAAACTAATCGGAATGGGTAAATGTCAACATGGCTTATACCGGATGAAGATGGTCGAACGAGAAAGGAAGGCTATGTCGGCGTTAGTGGAGGTATGGCATAAAAGACTTGGCCATGCTTCTAGCGGTAAACTTTCTCGTTTTGATTTTGTCAAGAATGTGTCTTTTAAAACTATTGATTGTGATTCGTGTGCTAAAGCCAAGCACACCCAGTTACCTTTTCCCATAAGTTCTATCAAAACCGAAGAATGTTTCGAATTGTTGCATTGTGATATTTGGGGAAGGTATAGAACTCCTTCGCTTTCAAGAGTAAACTATTTTTTAATGATCTTGGATGACTACAGTTGATATGTTTGGGTTTTCCTTCTAAGACACAAATTTGATGCAGGTAACCATCTGATATTTTTCCACAAAATGATCAAAACGCGATTTGGAAAATCAATTAAAAGGATTCGTTGTGATAACGGGGGGGGGGGGGGTTATTTCAAACCGAATGCACAAATTTTATGCTCAAGAGGGCATAATTCTTGAGACCACTTGTCCACACACACCACAACAGAATGGTGTTGTAGAACGTAAGCACAGACATTTGCTCGAGACTCCACGAGCACTTAGATTTGAGGCAAATTTGCCAAAGAAGTTTTGGGCCGAGTGTGTCATGACAGCGACCTACATAATCAATCGTCTCCCATCAAACACCATTAACAACAAAACCCCATTTGAAATTTTACATGAAGAAGAACCTGATTATGAACATATGAAGATTTTTGGTTGCCTCGCTTACTTTCGAAATACCGACACAGCTGGAGACAAATTTGAATGGAAAGGGAAACCCGGGGTATTTTTAGGTTATCCACCGGGAAGAACAAAGGGGTACAAAATATATGACATTACCGATAGCAAAATGGTGGTGTTAAGAGATGTGAAATTTGTTGAAAATGTTTTTCCTTTCAAGAGCATGGATCGTATCGACAAAAGCGAAAATGAGAAACTTTTTGATTTTCCGCCTTGGTATTACAATGAGACTAATGAAGGCGAACCCTTAGTCACCCCTCATGTTAATGGGAACGAAGAAAATCAGAATGGAGAGAATGCCCACGGTCACGAGGATGATGTCGAGACCATCAGAAGTTTTAGTTGAGGCATCGCTAAACGCCTCAAACATTAATGATCAAGATCTTAACAATGCACAAATTGCAGAACATGAAATGCAAAATAGTGCTGGTCCTTCTGAACAAAACACTTCGGTTCGAGAGGAAGAAAATGCCCAAGTTCGACCATCCAGAGTACGAACCCTACCAACACGCTTCAACGATTACAATGTCAAGCTTCCCTCATCAATAGACCATACTCGACCCACAGCTAATCAAAGTTCATCCACGGTACATCCTCTAGCTTGTTACATCTCTTATGATAATTTTTTTCCCACCCATAAAGATTTTCTGTCAGCTATTGACTCATGCGATGAGCCCAAGACTTTTCGTCAAGCATCACTGAACCATGAATGGCGAGAAGCCATGAAGAAAGAAATTAAGGCCCTTGAACAAAATGGTACTTGGACTCTTGAGGCGTTGCCCAAAAACAAAAGGGCGATTGACTCAAAGTGGGTTTACAAAATCAAGTACAAACCAAACGGAGAGGTGGATAGATATAAGGCGAGATTGGTGGCGAAGGGTTTCACTCAACTCGAAGGGGTTGATTATCATGATACATTTGCACCAGTTGCAAAGTTGGTTACTATTCGTACCTTGTTGGCCGTGGCCGTGAAAAGAAATTGGATGATTCACCAAATTGATGTGAATAATGCCTTCTTGCATGGGGATTTAGAGGAAGAAGTCTACATGAAGATTCCAGAGGGTTTTGCTAAACAATAGGAGGTTCGTGTTTGTAGATTAAGAAAATCGATTTATGTTTTGAAACAGGCTTCACGTAATTGGTATAAAAAATTCACAAAATCTCTCGTTGAGCTCGGGTTCAGACAGTCAAAGGCAGATTATTCTCTGTTCATTTATAATTCAGAAAGGTCCTATGTAGCTGCGCTTATATATGTTGATGATGTTGTCATAGTTGGAAACGACTCTGTAAAAATACAACACACTAAAGATCAGCTCGACGAGATGTTCTGCATCAAAGACATGGGTCCGTTGAAATATTTTCTTGGAATCGAAGTCTCTCATATTAAGGAAGGTTTGGTCTTGAGTCAAAGAAAATACACGTTAGATATCCTGAGGAATAGCGGCCTGGAAGGGTGTAAACCTAGTTCCTTTCCCATGGAACAAAACCTTAAGCTTGGGAAGGGAGAAGGAGAAGATAAAGTGGATAGCAGTCAATACAGGAGGTTAGTTGGTCATCTCCTTTACCTGCAGGCCACCAGACCGGACATCACCTACGCAGTGAATGTCCTCAGCCAATTCATGACAGACCCTCGCCAGAACCACATGGATGCAGCAACTAGAGTTCTGCGGTACTTGAAATCAATTGTTACCAAAAGAAGGTGGCATGAACTTATTGTCATATTGTGATGCGGATTGGTTAGGATGCCCTTTATCAAGAAAGTCTCGAACTGGTTACTTATTGTCTCTCGGAGGAGCGCCCATATCATGGAAGTCAAAGAAGCAATCAGTAGTTTCAAGATCATCTGCAGAAGCAGAGTACAGAGCCATGGCTACTACTGTCAGCGAGGTGATTTGGGCAAGGTGGATGTTGAGTGAATTAGATGCTAATCAAGGAGAACCAACTGTTTTATTCTGCGATAACCAGGCGGCTTGTCATATAGCGAACAATCCAGTCTTCCATGAGAGAACAAAGCACGTAGAGATGGATTGTTACTTTGTCCGTGAAAGAGTTGAAAGCAGAGAAGTTGAACCGGTTTATATTAGCTCCAAAAATCAAATTGCAAATTTGTTAACCAAGGCCCTTGGAGCTTAGCATCTCAACTCTCTACTGAGCAAGTTGGTGTAACACCTCAGAAATTCACGTCCTATAATGTATTGACACGTGTCATAGGGTTGAACGTGTGAAAGAATGTTCTAAAAGGACTAAAGTTGACAAACATGGAAAGTATGTGAATTTAAGGGTTCAAATTGTCAACAATGGGTAGTTATACTTTACAATAACCCTACATGATGCTCATACCTTCAAACGAATAAATCATAGATCATACGAAGCTAAATATGAAAGAAAGTGAGAGATTACAAACTACAGGGGTTAAATGTGTCAACATGTTTAAAGTATACCTCTGAGTGACCTTTTAGCAAACCCGAAGCTTTGTAACAGTTAATTATGCTCACTAGAATGCACGATATAAATTTCATAAAGTTTCGTTATCGTATGAGAAAGTTATGATCAAATTCGTATACAAGGGGTTAAAGCGTCAACGTTGAAAATTATGACTTTTCGGGTGATAACCAAGTTAACCAAGGACTTAACAAAGTGGGTATAAGACTTGAAGCCCTTATAAGTAAAATTGAGGGGCTCAAAATGCAAGAATAAAGGTGGATTGACCTTTCGAAGGACCAAGAGCCAAGGATGCAAACTGAAAGAAATTTTTTGCCCTGATGGAAGGCTTACGGACCGTAAGCCCCAAGCCTTACGGTCTGTAAGGGTGGCCCAGATGCAGAAAATCGTGAAAGTTGGCTGTTCAGCCTTGGAACCGACTTAGATCAGATATTTTCACTTCAAGGGCGACCCCTACATGTTCCTAGGCCTTAGGGGCACTTGTAAATGATCTGGGAACAATGCTAGACTTAGTTGTCAATGATCTAAGTGAGATTTAAGCACTATATAAAGGCCTCTTATTGCAAACAATTGATCACACATTCCTTCTGCATTTCTGGAGCTTCCTGGAGCTTAAGAGCAGACCCTAAGCCTTCCAAATCGTGCATAGGACTTCTGTAAGTGTGCTTAACCTTTCTTAGTTGAGTTTTTACTTTGTTTTAGCTTAAAAGTCAAACCGTCGTAATTAACGGTTGACTTAGCGATTAATCATTATTGGTCCAGTGATTAATCGAATTGAAAGTAGTTATAAGTTGGTAATTATGTGGGCATTAAACCCTTAAAAGGGCACCCTCTGATTCCCACTCTAACTAGACCATTTGTCGGGTCAAAGTTGATTAGAAAAAGTCAACAGAATGCTAATCTTCGAATTAATGCATAATTAACAATGTAAAAGGTATGTAACCTATTTTATCACTCATATAACTTGTTAATAAGTATAAGAACTAGTCTAAGCTTGTTGATCCGACAATTCTCTGTTTAGACCCGATCCGGAAATGAAAGTCGCAAAACTTTGACTTTTGCTTTGACTTCAGTTCTGACCCGATTTAGTATGATTTGGAAATGCCTTAGAGCTTCCTTAGGACCAGGCTACATGTTAGCACTACCCGATTCGTTTACACGTTTCCGTTAATTGCCTAAACGTTGACCATAATGCCCTTTTGACCATAAAACGAGAATTTTAGAAATATGAAAGGACAATAATCTTTACTACTGATTTATAAACATGTCCCTAAAATTTCACATCAGTTGGAGGTCTAGATTAGGAGTTATGCTCATTAGCGTAATTATAACGCCTTTTAGTAATTAAACGGCGCAATTAGCATAACGCCTATCTAAACCCAATTTTTGACACCAAACCTTTTACCCACTGATGTAATATAATATTTTGGGTTTTTTTAAAGATTTTTAATTATTTTTAACCTGCTCATAACCTAAGGTTATGGCGTTGATTCGGTAAATACCGATTATACCCTTTTTGTGTATAAAATGAGTTCTACATAGTATTTTGACACCAATCCAATTGATACTGATTTTATATAATAAATAAAGTATTTTGAACTTTATAGCCTGATCAGAAAACTCAGATTTCCGGTATAACCCAGAAATCGCTTAAAACGGCTTTTTACGCGTATTAAACGCATAGTTTGCGTTTAAAACCATTTTGCCATATTAGATTTATTATCAACTGATATAAGCTATTAAAATAAATTATTTTACTGATGTATTCATACCCGAATCTCAGAACTTCATTTAATCTCTTTTATAATCTTTAAAATGACCAAAATACCCCTACGGGGCTTATTTTGAGATTAAACTCATTTTGGGCATAATGGATGGTATCCTACGGATATCACAACATATTTAAGGCATATTAACTTAGGAAACCTGTATATGATTCATTTGGTTACTCGTTACGCACTTGTCGCGTTCGGATCGGCTTATGTAACTAGTTTACATATATTAGCCGAAATGGGTCAAACCATATCGTTTTTATCTCAAAATACAGAATGTGTTTAAGTTACCCATATTAAAAAAAAAGCATACGAGCTTGTCGGGTCAAAACCACATTCTAAACCGGTCTTCGCTTTAATATGCGTTTGAACCGTGTCTTCCTTTTGAAAACTAATCGGTCTAAGTCTAAGCTTAATTAAAGACCCGTTAGAATTCTAATAGGTTATTAAAAACCTTCATTCCAGATTAGGAGCCCAGTAAAAGCTACGTACACTTACTGTATTGGATTTATACTTTGCTCAGGTAAATACTCTTAACTTATTTTCCCTACACGGGCTTGGGATACGGTACTATAAAAGTACCGCTTGGTCGGGTATGTAGTCATTTAAATCGGATTCTGATTAATGTATTTACATAACTCGCTTTATTCTGTATTATTTGGTGTATGGCCCTTGGGGATTAAATGACCATGTCCCGGATATCCTTGGCATCATTTTACGAAATGGCCACGACCTAAGCACGGGGTGTAGGCGTACACCTGACAGATGCATTATGTAAAAAATGGTAATCCACTAAAGGAATCAACCTTGTGGGCATTATACCTGTGGCGTGTCAGTTAACTTAAGTCCGGCCCTAATGGACGACAAATGAGTAAAACTGTATACAAGATTATTTTAATAATTGTCCCAAGTTATAAAATATATTTTGCCGAAGTGCATTCAAATCAATTTTCAAACTCTTTTCAAAATGAGTCAGTTGAGTTGTATTTACCAGTGTAAACTGACGTATTTTCCAAAAAGACTAAATGCAGGTACTAGACGAAATAGGATGGCTACTCCAGGCATCATTACTCAAGTCTCGCAAGCTCTAGATGTCAAAGTCTGTTGAACAGTTTTCCTTTTTATTTTGATCCGCCTGTGGATCCTTTACTTTCCGTTGTAATACTGGATATTACTTTATATTCGGATTGTAATATATATTTATCTTCTGCTTCCGCTGTGCATTTATAATTTGTGTTGTTTGACTATGATGATATCAACTACGTCACGATACTCCCCACCGGGCCCACCGGTAATACGTGGAAAGTCGGGGTGTGACAGGTTGGTATCAGAGCCAACTCTGAGTGAATTAAATGCTAGCCTTTTGTGTTTAATCTCAGTTACGCAGTTGCACATTCTTGAGTCTAGACAAGAACATAGGACAAATCCTAATTCGTTTTATTTGTCCTTATTTGGTTCCTTCGTTATTTTTCTGATTAGCCCTTGCATGGGCAAGTCATTTTTATTAGAAGTCCCGTTTAGGGTAACCACATATACTTGTTTAAGTTTTAATGGAACGATTATATTTAAAAATATCATTCCTATATTATAAGATCTACCATTATAATAAAATGGCAAAATCTAAAAAGGACAAGACCTAGCCATATGTCACCTTAAAACAGGGCCAAGATGGTAGTTCCACAATTAGATTCAGATCCTTGTTAACATTTCAATTTAGGATTGTTCTGCGTTAAATATTAAAAAGAATCTTAAAGGTAGAACCTAGCCTAAATGTCACTGCGGACAAGGCCAAGATGGTAGAACCTATTCAAGAGATTCAAATCCTTTTTAAATATCTAAAAGCATATTATCTTGCTTGACAAGATGTGACACGATAAAATCACATAAGTCATTCTTAAATGGGTTATTCTAAATTCCCTTATTTATATAATCATCCCTTATGGATGAAGTGCCCACGGGCTATAATTAACGTCCTCTGGACTAAAGACAGTGGTAGCCTACAACTCCCTGTCAAGAAAAGGTAATGAACTTTGATTCCAACCTTAATGCCTTGATTCCATAAATTCTGGGCTTATAAATTAAACTTGTCTACGTGACTAGGCCTTTTGTGCTATTATTAACTTATAATTTAGGATTATGATAAAGATCCTGAACAATTATATATTTAGCAAATTAACTAAAATGTGTATTAAAAACATGGTTAATAAATCGTTTAAAACGATAAAACTGTATAAGCTTCCGTATAAACCTTGCCCTTATTCTCTTTTTGTAGCAATTAAAACTACATGGCTAGGTCGGAGGAAGAGAGCAGTCATCCTCTGGAAAACCGGGATGATGATAGGATTAATATAACCAGATGAGAGCTTCGTACACTGATTGATACAGCTGTATCTAAAGCTGTAGAGGAGCAGTTCAGGGAGTATAGTGGGACTCATAGTAAAGCCTCATCTGTACCCCACTCTAAGTCTGTCCCTAAGACTCATTCTGAGGCTCATAGCAAGCCACCCTCAAAGAAAGATGAGTCAAAGAAGGATGATGATCGACATTCATCTATTCAACACAGTGTTCCATCCAAGAGGATAGTGTTCGATAATGAACCGCGTACCAAGTCCTGTACCTATAAATACATTGTTTCCTGTAAACCCCGAGATTTCACTGGGGAGAAACGGGCAATTGATTGTATGATCTGGTTGGATGAAATGGACACAGTTGTCGATATCAGCGGTTGTGCTGAAAGGGATGTAGTGAAGTATGTATCCCAATCATTCAAAGGAGAGGCACTGGCATGGTGGAAGTCTCTCATTCAAGCTGCTGGGAAGATCCCACTCTACAACATGTCATGGGAGCAGTTTGTTGCTCTCATTATGGAGAACTACTGCCCTCAACACGAGGTCGAAAGAATTGAATCAGATTTCTTATCATTGGTGATGACAAACTTAGATTGTCAAGCTTACCTCACCAGTTTTAATACCCTGTCCAGACTAGTTCCTTACCTTGTAACACCAGAGCCCAAGCGAATTGCTCGCTTCATAGGGGGTTTAGCCCCAGAAATCAAAGCCAGTGTTAAGGCTTCAAGACCTGCTACGTTTAGGTCCGCAGCTGATCTCTCTCTGTCCCTTACTTTAGATGCGGTCAGGTTAAGGTCGCTAAAGAATTATGAAGAAAGTAAGAGGAAGCGTGAGGATGATAACTCACGAGGGTCAGGGAAGAAGCACAAGGGAAACACTGATTCTAAGAAGTTTGGGTCTGGAAGGAATAGTCAGCGAACAGAGGAAAAGCCAAAGTGCACGACTTGCCAAAAACGCCACTTTGGAAAGTGCAGACTTGAGTCCAATTCTAAGTCAGGATCACCTGCATGTGGGATATGCAAGTCTAAGGAGCACAAGACTGTTGATTGCAAGAAGATTAAAGATGCCACATGCTACAATTGCAATGAGAAAGGGCATATCAAAACCAACTGCCCTAAATACGCCAAGAAGCCTGAAGAGGTCAAGAAGACCAATGCTAGGGTCTTCAGGATGGATGCAAAGGAAGCCGTCCAGGACGACAATGTGATCACAGGCACCTTCCTCATAAATGATGTTTATGCAAGAGTACTTTTTGATTCAGGCGCTGATAAGTCATTCGTAGATAATAAGTTTTGCAAATTACTGAATTTACCTGTTAAAACCTTAAGTGTAAAGTATGAGGTGGAGTTAGCAGATGGCACATTAGAAACCGCCTCAACCATATTAGATGGATGTGTTATATCCATTAAGAACGACTCATTTCCATTGTCCCTACTTCCTTTGAAGTTAGCCGGTTTCAACATCGTGCTAGGCATGGACTGGTTATCTCATAACCAGGCCCAGATTGTCTGCAACAAGAAGCAAGTGGTGATCAAGACTCCGTCTGGTGAATCACTTACCATTCAGGGAGATACCCAATATGGACTGCCTGAGCAAGTGACTATGCTCAAGGCCTCTAAGTGTTTAAAGAAGGGTTGTGTCATTTACATGGCACAAGTGACTATTGATGAGCCGAAGCCCAAGATTGAGGATATCCCCGTCATTTCCGAATACCCTGAAGTTTTTCCTGAAGATCTACCTGGTTTACCACCAGATAGGCAAGTGGAATTCAGAATCGACATCATCCCCAGAGCAGCACCTGTTGCGAGAGCACCTTATAGGTTGGCACCAACAGAGATGAAGGAATTGAGAACACAACTAGACGAATTGCTAGCTAAAGGTTTCATTAGACCTAGTTCGTCTCCTTGGGGAGCACCAGTCTTGTTTGTCAAGAAGAAGGATGGATCAATGCGTCTGTGCATCGATTACCGTGAGCTTAATAAGGTCACTATAAAGAATAGGTATCCTTTGCCCAGGATCGACGACCTGTTCGATCAATTACAAGGGGCAAGTTACTTCTCGAAGATTGACTTAAGGTCAGGCTATCACCAACTGAAGGTTAGAGATGAAGACGTACACAAAACTGCATTTAGGACTCGTTATGGTCATTACGAGTTCCTAGTGATGCCTTTTGGGCTCACTAATGCACCTGCCGCATTCATGGATCTCATGAATCGCGTTTGCAAGCCGTACTTAGATAAATTCGTCATCGTCTTCATCGACGACATTCTCATCTACTCGAAGAACCAAGCTGACCATGAGAAACACCTTCGTTGTATTCTTAAACTTCTACATCATGAGAAACTCTACGCCAAATTTTCAAAGTGTGAATTTTGGCTTCGAGAAGTCCAATTCCTTGGACATGTGGTTAGTGAGCGTGGTATCCAAGTGGATCCTGCTAAGGTGGAAGTAGTTATGAACTGGCAAGAGCCGAAGACGCCCACAGAAATTCGTAGTTTCTTGGGATTGGCAGGATACTACAGACGCTTTATCGAAAAATTTTCAAGGATTGCTGCACCCCTAACTTCTTTGACTAGGAAGAAGATTAAGTTCGACTGGGGACCGAAGCAACAAGAATCCTTTGATATCCTAAAGCAAAAGTTGAGCAATTCTCCTGTACTGACATTGCCTGAAGGTACCGAAGAATTCGCAGTTTACTGCGATGCATCACACACTGGCATGGGGTGTGTGCTTATGCAGAAAGGCAAGGTTATTGCCTATGCTTCACGGCAGTTAAAGGTGCATGAAAAGAATTACACCACCCATGACTTGGAGTTGGGTGCCGTTGTATTTGCACTGAAGCTATGTAGGCACTATTTATATGGTATCAAGTGTGTGATCTATTCTGATCACAAGAGCCTCCAGCACCTGTTTAATCAGAAGGATTTAAATATGAGGCAGCGCCGATGGATGGAGACTTTGAATGATTATGATTGTGAAATCAGATACCATCCTGGCAAGTCGAATGTAGTCGCCGATGCCTTGAGTCGAAAGGAAAGGGTGAAACCCATCCGAATCAATGCCAAGAGCATTGAAATAAAGAATAGTTTGAATGAAAGGTTGTTAGCTGCACAGAAGGAAGCTGTGTTGGAAGCTAACTATCCTAACGAAAAGCTAGGAGTAACTGAGGAGCAGTTATCTCTTGGCAAGGACGGAGTTCTGAGATTGAATGGACGAATATGAGTTCCAGTTTATGGAGGACTTCGAGATGTCATCCTCCAGGAAGCCCACAGTTCTAAATACTCCGTTCATCATGGAGCTGATAAGATGTACCAGGATCTAAAGGCAAACTATTGGTGGATAGGCTTGAAGAAGTCTGTAGCTACCTATGTAGCTAAATACTTGACGTGTGCGCAAGTCAAGGCAGAACATCAGAAACCGTCAGGTTTGCTATAACAGCCTGAACTTCCCACTTGGAAGTGGGAAATGGTAACTATGGATTTTATCACTAAGTTGCCAAAGATAAGGAAAGGAAATGATACAATATGGGTGATAGTGGATAGACTGACTAAGTCAGCACATTTCCTACCCATTAAGAAGACCTACAACTCCGACATGTTAGCCCAATTATACGTGGATAAGATTGTATCCCTACATGGCGTGCCTGTGGCTATTATCTCTGACAGAGATACTAGATACACGTCGCATTTTTGGAAAAGTTTCCAACAATCTCTGGGCACGCGTTTAAATTTCAGTACGGCTTACCATCCTCAGACGGACGGCCAGAGTGAGCGTACTATCCAAACGTTGGAAGACATGCTTCGTGCATGTGTAATTGATTTAGGTGGTAGTTGGGATAACCACCTGCCCTTGATAGAATTCTCCTATAACAATAGCTACCATACAAGCATTAAGGCTGCGCCTTTTGAGGCACTATATGGTAGAAAATGCAGAACGCCTATTTGTTGGGCAGAAGTAGGAGAAGTTCAATTATCAGGACCTGACTTGGTCTTTGAAACAACGGACAAGATTGTCCAGATTCGCGACCGCCTGAAAGCTGCCCGTGATAGGCAGAAAAGCTACGCAGATTTAAAGCGTAAACCTTTTAACTTCGAGGTAGGCGACAAGGTGTTGCTTAAAGTGTCACCCTAGAAGGGAGTGATGCGATTTGGTAAGAAAGGCAAGTTAAGCCCGAGATACATAGGACCATTCGAGGTCATCGAACGTGTCGGATCGGTTGCCTATAAGTTAAATTTGCCTGAAGAGCTCAGTGGAATTCACAATGTATTTCACATCTGCAATCTGAAGAAGTGTTTCGCTGATGAATCACTGGCCATAACGCATACAGATGTGCATATAGAAGAGAGCTTAAAGTTTGTCGAAAAACCTGTGTCGATCAAGGATCGACAGGTTAAGAAGCTTCGAAGGAAGCATGTGCCTATTGTAAAGGTAAAATGGGATGCCCGTAGAGGTCCCGAGTATACGTGGGAGGTGGAGTCCACAATGAAAGAAAAGTACCCTCACTTATTTCAGTAAATCTCGAGGTCGAGATTTCTTTTAAGGGGGTGAGGATGTAACACCTCGAAAATTCACGTCCTATAATGTATTGACACGTGTCATAGGGTTGAACGTGTGAAAGAATGTTCTAGAAGGACTAAAGTTGACAAACATGGAAAGTATGTGAATTTAAGGGTTCAAATTGTCAACAATGGGTAGTTATACTTTACAATAACCCCACATGATGCTCATACCTTCAAATGAATAAATCATGGATCATACGAAGCTAAATATGAAAGAAAGTGAGAGATTACAAACTACAGGGGTTAAATGTGTCAACATGTTTAAAGTATACCTCTGAGTGACCTTTTAGCAAACCCGAAGCTTTGTAACAGTTAATTATGCTCACTAGAATGCACGATATAAATTTCATAAAGTTTTGTTATTGTATGAGAAAGTTATGATCAAATTCGTATACAAGGGGTTAAAGCGTCAACGTTGAAAATTATGACTTTTCGGGTGATAACCAAGTTAACCAAGGACTTAACAAAGTGGGTATAAGACTTGAAGCCCTTATAAGTAAAATTGAGGGGCTCAAAATGCAAGAATAAAGGTGGATTGACCCTTCGAAGGACCAAGAGCCAAGGATGCAAACTGAAAGAAATTTTTTTCCCTGATGGAAGGCTTACGGTCCGTAAGGGTGGCCCAGATGCAGAAAATCGTGAAAGTTGGCTGTTCAGCCTTGGAACCGACTTAGATCAGATATTTTCACTTCAAGGGCGACCCCTACATGTTCCTAGGCCTTAGGGGCACTTGTAAATGATCTGGGAACAATGCTAGACTTAGTTGTCATTGATCTAAGTGAGATTTAAGCACTATATAAAGGCCTCTTGTTGCAAACAATTGATCACACATTCCTTCTGCATTTATGGAGCTTCCTGGAGCTTAAGAGCAGACCCTAAGCCTTCCAAATCGTGCATAGGACTTCTATAAGTATGCTTAACCTTTCTTAGTTGAGTTTTTACTTAGTTTTAGCTTAAAAGTCAAACCGTCGTAATTAACGGTTGACTTAGCGATTAATCATTATTGGTCCAGTGATTAATCGAATTGAAAGTAGTTATAAGTTGGTAATTATGTGGGCATTAAACCCTTAAAAGGGCACCCTCTGATTCCCACTCTAACTAGACCATTTGCCGGGTCAAAGTTGATTAGAAAAAGTCAACAGAATGCTAATCTTTGAATTAACGCATAATTAACAATGTAAAAGGTATGTAACCTATTTTATTACTCATATAACTTGTTAGTAAGTATAAGAACTAGTCTAAGCTTGTTGATCCGACAATTCTCTGTTTAGACCCGGTCCGGAACCGAAAGTCGTAAAACTTTGACTTTTTCTTTGACTTCAGTTCTGACCCGATTTAGTATGATTTGGAAATGCCTTAGAGCTTCCTTAGGACCAGGCTACATGTTAGCATAACCCTCTGTGGTTGGTTCATTGATTACCCGATTCGTTTACACGTTTCCGTTAATTGCCTAAATGTTGACCATAATGCCCTTTTGACCATAAAACGAGAATTTTAGAAATATGAAAGGACAATAATCTTTACTACTGATTTATTAACATGTCCCTAAAATTTCACATCAGTTGGAGGTCTAGATTAGGAGTTATGCTCATTAGCGTAATTATAACGCCTTTTAGTAATTAAATGGCGCAATTAGCATAACGCCTATCTAAACCCAATTTTTGACACCAAACCTTTTACCCACTGATGTAATATAATATTTTGGGATTTTTAAAGATTTTTAATTATTTTTAACCTGCTCATAACCTAAGGTTATGGCGTTGATTCGGTAAATACCGATTATACCCTTTTTGTGTATAAAATGAGTTCTACATAGTATTTTGACACCAATCCAATTGCTACTGATTTTATATAATAAATAAAGTATTTTGAACTTTATAGCCTGATCAGAAAACTCAGATTTCTGGTATAACCCGGAAATCGCTTAAAACGGCTTTTTACGCGTATTAAACGCATAGTTTGGGTTTAAAACCATTTTGCCATATAAGATTTATTATCAACTGATATAACCTATTAAAATAAGTTATTTTACTGATGTATTCGGACCCGAATTTCAGAACTTCATTTAATCTCTTTTATAATCTTTAAAATGACCAAAATACCCCTATGGGGCTTATTTTGAGATTAAAATCGTTTTGGGCATAATGGAAGGTATCCTACGGATATCACAACATATTTAAGGCATATTAACTTAGGAAACCTGTATATGATTCATTTGGTTACTCGTTACGCACTTGTCGCGTTCGGATCGGCTTATGTAACTAGTTTACATATATTAGCCGAAACGGGTCAAACCATATCGTTTTTATCTCAAAATCCAGAATGTGTTTAAGTTACCCATATTAAAAAAAGCATACAAGCTTGTCGGGTCAAAACCACATTCTAAACCGGTCTTCGGTTTAATATGCGTTTGAACCGTGTCTTCCTTTTGAAAACTAACCGGTCTAAGTCTAAGCTTAATTAAAGACCCGTTAGAATTCTAATAGGTTATTAAAAACCTTCGTTCCAGATTAGGAGCCCAGTAAAAGCTACGTACACTTACTGTATTGGATTTATACTTTGCTCAGGTAAATACTCTTAACTTATTTTCCCTATACGGGCTTGGGATACGGTACTATAAAAGTACCGCTTGGTCGGGTATGTAGTCATTTAAATCGGATTGTGATTAATGTATTTACATAACTCGCTTTATTCTGTATTATTTGGTGTATGGCCCTTGGGGGTTAAATGACCATGTCCCGGATATCCTTGGCATCATTTTACGAAATGGCCACGACCTAAGCACGGGGTGTAGGCGTACACCTGACAGATGCATTATGTAAAAACTGGTAATCCACTAAAGGAATCAACCTTGTGGGCATTATACCTGTGGCGTGTCAGTTAACTTAAGTCCGGCCCTACAAACCGGCCCTAATGGACGACAAATGAGTAAAACTGTATACAAGATTATTTTAATAATTGTCCCAAGTTATAAAAGATATTTTGCCAAAGTGCATTCAAATCAATTTTCAAACTCTTTTCAAAATGGGTCAGTTGAGTTTTATTTACCAGTGTAAACTGACGTATTTTCCAAAAAAAACTAAGTGCAGGTACTAGACGAAATAGGTTGACTACTCCAGGCATCATTACTCAAGTCTCGCAAGCTCTAGATGTCAAAGTCTGTTGAACAGTTTTCCTTTTTATTTTGATCCGCCTGTGGATCCTTTACTTTCCGTTGAAATACTGGATATTACTTTATATTCGGATTGTAATATATATTTATCTTTTGCTTCCGCTGTGCATTTATAATTTGTTTTGTTTGACTATGATGATATCAACTACGTCACGATACTCCCCACCGGGCCCACCGGTAATACGTGGAAAGTCGGGGTGTGACAGTTGGATATTCGAAATCTACATGCTCCAACTTGAGGGGGAGTATTGAGAATGCATTATTTTGTGCATAATTATCTCTCTTTGTTTCCCTCTCAATCAAAGATCCATGCATATCTCCAGCCATTTTTAATTCTCTTTTATTAGTTTCCTTCGTTTGGTCTATTGTATTGCCTATTTAAGGCCTATTCTTCTTTGTATTTGATCATCAGAAAAAAGACATATGCTAAATGAATAAAAACTCTGAGTACTAATTTCTATATTTTGTACTTGTTCTTATTCATATGGTACAAACACTAAACCCATTAATATCTTCTCCGTATATATTTCATACGTTACTGTCTCTATCTTCAGAGTTGGTTATCTATAACAAATTCTCTAATCAACCCTACCAGGTGCATTTCGTGTTTGAACGTTTACATAGTTGATGCTCCGGTATAACCCTTGAATCCAGTGGCGGACTTAAAGTGTAAGTCGTGCTACCCCTCAACTCCGTCTACGTAGTGTAAAAATACCTCTTAACTCCATTTCGGTAGTGTAAAAATACCACTCAATTTCGTTTCTGTTATATAAATGATACCCCTGATCGTAAAAAAAATTAGGATACCCCTAACCTTTTGGGCTAGTTCCGCCACTGCTTGAATCATACCTCGGTAGCAATCTTGTCGTTGAACATCTTTACTTACGCATCCTATTCCAACAATAAAACCAAAAGGTAAAAAGGAGACACAGCGAGTTATATATCTTCTGAAGTTTTTAAAATAATTTATTTTAGAATAAAACTACAATATAAATAAGATTACTTCAAAAAGGCAT
Organism: Helianthus tuberosus; assembly: GCA_030545235.1. Classification (NCBI taxonomy): domain Eukaryota; kingdom Viridiplantae; phylum Streptophyta; class Magnoliopsida; order Asterales; family Asteraceae; genus Helianthus; species Helianthus tuberosus. Next base: position 88,447,781 of record CM060432.1, on the reverse strand, counting down.
TCAAGATTCACATGTGTAAGCAGCCAGAATTGACTAAGAAATTCATTATTTCTTGGAATTTTGGAAAGGAGAAACTCTAAACATATTCTTGAATAATTAAAGTAAACAGATGTTACAAATAATTAAATTAGTTTTCAAGTCATTGCTGATAATAACACTTGTAGGAAAAGATAGTATGTGTCTTTTATTTATTTAAAAAAGATTGATTTTTTTAAGTCAACACAACTCCTTCAAAAAAGAGACACAACACGCGTCTACAAAGATTGCTTTATTCCCACACCTTGGAACAACAGTGAGCCGCCATACGTAGGGTCTGACGTCCTCATATCCATATGGAATTAATTCTACTTGGTACCCACTCCGATTGCTATAAATAGGATTGAATCATGCCTTCATTTCATCATTCAATCAGTACGCACAAGAAGATATTAAATTTAAACCAAAGTTATATCGAAAATGGCAAGCAGAGTACCAAGAAGGCATTTGGGTTCACAGGGTTTAGAGGTCTCAGCTCTGGGTTTAGGATGCATGGGCATGTCCACTTTGTACGGGGCACCTAAACCTGAACCCGACATGATCAAGCTCATCCACCACGCCATTAACGCTGGTGTTACCCTCCTCGACACATCCGATGTCTACGGCCCCAAAACCAACGAAATCCTTATTGGCAAGGCTTTGAAAGGGGGGATGAGGGACAAGGCGCAGCTCGCTACCAAATTTGGGATCAAACTCGACGGTTCATGGCAGGTCCTAGGCGATCCCGCCTATGTCAGGGCTGCTTGTGAAGCTAGCCTCAAGCGACTTGACGTCGATTGCATTGATCTCTATTATCAGCATAGGATTGATACTAGTGTGCCCATCGAAATCACGGTTAGTCTTATATGATCCTTGTTTTGTTACATAAATAATGTATATATCAATGTTTTAAGTGTTCGTAATTATTGCTAGGATGCTAATTTCATAAGGATTTTAAGAAACAAGTGGCTAGCTACGTAGTTCAATAATTTAAGTGTTCGTAATTATTAGGATGCTAATTTTTATCTTCTAGTGATACGTGTTGTCGGTGTGTTATAAATATATAGTATAATTATATATCTTAAAACTATTTTATAATACGTATATTTTTAATAAATTAACTTGTTCGCATCTATCTTTTTGTTACGTTTTACATGGGTATGTGTGAACAAGGTTGTGTGTGTGTGTTTTTTTTCAAGAATGGCCAATCCTACATGACCACTTGTCCAAATGTTTGTATTTAAACCAAAACTGACTAATTATATTTTTTAATATTATATTTTGACATGTTTGTTATTTAGAGGGGAAATAGAAATATATGTTTTTGGCGTATAAGATGGGCTAGCTTTTGATGTTTTTTGTTGTTAATAATAGATGGGTGAACTAAAGAAGTTAGTGGAAGAAGGAAAAATTAAATATGTTGGATTATCTGAGGCATCAGCATCAACCATCAGAAGAGCCCACGCCGTGCATCCAGTTACTGCCGTACAACTAGAATGGTCCTTGCAATCAAGAGATGTTGAAGAAGAAATTATTCCTACATGCAGGTCTGATATCGTCTTTCTTCTTCTTCTTTTCTTGTGGTATAACTTATGAAGTGTCTAAACTTGCAGAGAACTTGGGATAGGGATTGTTGCATATAGTCCTTTAGGACGGGGTTTTTTCTCACATGGTCCAAAGATGTTGGAGAAGTTGGAAGAAAGTGACGCCCGTAAGGTATGTTGTCTGCAACTTTTTTGTGTTATTTTCCAATATCGTTTGGTTCCCTCCATTTCTAGATTACCCTCGGTAATTTTTGTAAGAAATTTCCCCTTACATGGTGTAAGCTATATGATGTTTCATTTAAATGCCACACATGTGGGAATTAACACTCTATTAATATTTTGTAGACCTTGCCAAGGTTGCAACCTGAGAATCTTGAACACAACAAGATCATGTACGAGAAGATTAATGAACTAGCGACAAAGAAAGGGTGCACAACTTCACAACTAGCATTGGCTTGGGTTCTCCACCAAGGAAATGATGTTGTGCCCATCCCAGGAACCACCAAGATTGAAAATTTTGAACACAACATCGGAGCATTATCTGTTAAGCTAACAGCAGAAGATATGGCTGAACTTGAATCCATCGCATCACCTGGTTCAATCAAGGGTGATCGGTATGGTGCTTTTGTTAAAACATATAAGGACTCGGACACTCCTCCTTTGTCGTCATGGAAAGCTTAATCAACGATACGACTGTTTTCTTTATCCGTGTGCTCCTATACCCATAATATCATATTTGTTTTCCTTTAAGAACTATGTTTTTTTTTCTATAATAAACGTCTACTTTACTATTGCATGTAATTTGAGAAGAATAAATAAAGGCAGTTTTTTTTTTAGAGTCCATGCTTGATTGGGTTTTTGATGTACACGTGGCTGGTACCGTTTTCGACGGTTACTTAAACACTCTTCGTAATTAAATTTTGCGAATGAAATTTATACAAAAAAGAATTTAGAAACTGTAGTTTTCCAATAAAAGAATTAACACTTGTAGTTTCCCTATAATATTAACGACTAATTTAGAGAACGGTGGTATTATCGACGGAAAATTCTAGTCCGAAAAGCCATGGAAAAATTACCAACGATTATGGTTTAATGTCATGTTAATAATAAAATGTTAATTCAAAGAGGATCCGCCAGAACTTTACAGCAGTCTAATTGTCCGAGTTAGCCTTTTCAGGTATGCTTCCTGATCATATCAATTGTTTGGTAATGTTTTCCAGACTGTTTCCAAAAAAAAAAACACAATTCCTCACAAATAGATTTTTTCTTCTTACACATATTTTCAGTTTTCAAATTTGTAACTCTAGTGATTATTTGTGTTCTTGCTTTACTAACAAGAATGTATGTACATCACGCTAGGTGCTCTAGTAAAATCATAAACATTTCTAAAAGATTTAAACTTGTCATGTGTTCTAGGGAGTCTGCTAGTCAAATTAATAGACTCAATTGGAGTTCTTTAGTCAAAGTATAAGGCTCGCATTTTTAGTTTTCTCATGTTAGCGTATTAGAGGAGTTTACTTGGCATGTGAATATCTTGCGTTGGATTTTTTAGTTAAAATATGCATGGATAAGGTTGGATTGGCTGGAGCATATTTTTGAGAATATATTTTTACTAAAACAAATGAGTTAATTACTGTTTTCGTCCTCGTGGTTTGTCAAAAATCACTATTGTCCCATTGACGGTGTTGTATATTGTTATACCTTATGCATTGTTGGGCATGCATTTTGTACTTGTTCTCATTCATATGGTACAAACACTAAACCCATTGTTATCTTCTCCGTATATATTTCATACGTTACTGTTTCTATCTTCAGAGTTGGTTATCTATTACAATTCTCTAATCAACCCTACCATGTGCATTTCGTGTTTGAACGTTTACATAGTTGATGCTCCGGTATAACCCTTGAATCATACCTCGCTAGCAATCTTGTCGTCGAACGTCGTTAATTACGCATCCTATTCCAACAATAAAAAACCAAAAGGTAAAAAGGAGACACAGCGAGTTATATATCTTCTTAAAGTTTTTAAAATAATTTATTTTGGAATAAAACTACAATATAAATAAGATTACTTGAAAAAGGCATTCAAGATTCACATGTGTAAGCAGCCAGAATTGACTAAGAAATTCATTAGTTCTTGGAATTTTGGAAAGGAGAAACTTCAAACACATTCTAGAATACCATACATTACCAAATATGGCAATTCTCAATCGCCAATATATTAATTCTATGTAGTATTGTTTTATTGGGAAAATTACGAAAATAGCCAGGAAAATGGTTGACTTACCAAAATGGCCAGCTCATGCGTTTTTGGAGCAGAGCATCACGGATCCAAATGCACGAGATGCGTCTGAAAACTTGAAGCGTCTGATAAGAAGATGGGATGCGTCTGAAAGATGGGATGCGTCTTGGAGCGGGATGCGTCCTTCAAGCACGGGATGCGTCTTTGGAGCAAAACCCAATAAAAAATGGACACGTGGCCACAGGATGCGTCCTTGGAGCGAGGCATCATGCACGGGATGCGTCGGGCAAGTTTCCGGCGAGTTGCAGGTTTTCCGCCAAGCTTTCCGGCGAGTTTTCCCTGAATATTATTTTCCGGCAAGTTACGTAGGATACAAGATGATAAAATGGGATGCGTCGGGCAAGTTTCCGGCGATGTTTTCCGGCGAGTTTTCCTGAATATTATTTTCCGGCAAGTTACGTAGGATACAAGATGATAAAATGTTGGTTAAAGGTAGGAAGCGGTGGGTTTTGAGAGGGTGAGTTTTGAGGATAGATCTGGATAAACTGTTAAAGTCTAATCTGGATGTTAATATTGTTATTTTGGTTAATTTAATAATTTAAAAAGGAAGGAAGGTGGTAGGTGTTATTTGCTTCGGTTACTGTTCATGTTTTAGATCACCAATGATAAATATGGATCTTGCTTTTTTGGTTGGTTGGTTAATTGATTTGGTTTGAATTTGAAGTTAATTGTGATGAGGTTCCTCATGCCTTTATAAAAAGCTGCACATAAGAAAAGGCTGAAAGCCTTAATTATTGAAATGCTACATGTTCATTTTTTATTTGGTTTTAGTGACACTATACAAAAAGACGCATCAAATACTTGAGTAGTCTGTATATGAACACTTCAGGTGGCTATTTTCGTAATTGGTGTGAGTCAATGGCTATTTTCGTAAATAGCTTTTCTTTTATTGGTTCCATTTGCATAAATAATTGTTAATGGAGTAATCTACCTTGCATTTTAAATAAACAAATAACAACTGATCTCATAACGAGGATTAAGTTAATATTGACATTACTAGAACATATTTTTACCACTTTAGATTCTGAGGCATCACAACATGTGATTGTGGAACTCATGAAGACTAGAACGAATCTATTTTGTGACATAAGACTATGGGGTATGGGACGGGGTTGGGGCGGGGGTTAGAGAGAAATGCTCAAGTCACCATCTCGGGTGGGCTTGGGTTTGAGCGTGGCCCCTTGGGCGGGAGTTTAAGGCCGGGCATGGGACATGCTAGCGATCCTATGTGGCCGGCTCTTATTGGCTTGTTGGCTAGGGCATAGCAGACCATTTTAAATTTTAAAATATAAACGTTGGCCAAGCCAAACGGTTCACCCACCCCAACTGTCCAGATCGCTATATAACCCCAACCCCACTGGCTGTCCCCATCGCTACCCCAACCCAAGTCACCTACCCGAACCGCTACCCAAAAACACTTGATCGATGGCCTCTTGGACGCACGAGGAAGAGCTAGCCCTTGTCACGAGCGTCGTGGATGCGATGAAGGGCCGCCAACCGGGTGAGACCCGTTACTGGCCGGAAGCTTTCGCAAGCTACCGGCACAACGTGGGAAACGACCGGCACAATTTAAACGCGTGCCAACACAAGTGGCGCGAGCAACGACTGAAACTCGATCGTTTTAAAGCCTACTACGACAGCGTCACGGGCGGTGAGATAAGTCACGAAGACCGGATGGCGGTGGCCAACATCGAGTTCCGGGGCAAGGAGCGGAAGCCGTTTGACAAGCTCGCCCTTTTCGAAATCTACCTAACGCTTTAGGTTTTTTTTTTTTTTTTTTATTTTGTAATCCTTTTTTTTTAGAATTTTGTAATGTTTAGGAAATTTTAATAAAATTTTAGGCTTTTTTCTAAATGTTGTGTGTATTTTTTAATTTTAGATTTTTTATTTTAATACAAATGGCCAAGCCACGCCGAGCTAGCCATGCCTCGTCATATCCCACGGACACGTCACTCACCAGCGGGGGCTCGAACTCCACGTGTCAACCCATGCCCTAAACCCTCGCCCCACCATACTCCATGGTCTAAAACCAAATTAATTTGAAGCAATTTAAACTAAATGATTCCATTCCGAGTAATTGTAGCCCTTCATATTATAATGTTTACAATAATGAAGTTTTTACCCTACAAATGTACATTAATATATTCTAATTAAAAGAAATATAGAGTAAATTGCCATTTTAGTCCCTGTGGTTTGGCCCATTTTGCCAGTATAGTCCAAAGGTTTCATTTTTAACATCTGGATCCAAAAAGGTTTCGTCGTTGCCATTATGGTCCAACTGACTTAACCCCATCCAATAAACTCTGTTACTCAGGGGGCAATGTTGTCATTTCATATATTATTTTTTAATTCCACTTTATTTTTTTCTTTTAATCATTATATAAGATTTATCTTATATATAATAATTATAATATAATTATAATAACATATATATAATAACATATATATATATACACAGATATTGTGCACCACCACCACTCATCTCTCACTCTCTCCTGTCTCTCTCTCTCATCCACCCTACCAGTCACCACCGCCCCCTACCAGTCACCACCGCCCACCACTATCAGCCACCACCGCCCACCACTCATCTCTCACTCTCTCCCGTCTCTCTCTCTCTCCTGTCTCTCTCTCTCTCATCCACCAGATGATATCATCACCATCAACAACCTCACCACCGCTGTAAGCACCACCACTGCCGCCGCCAGCGACCCTCACCACCGCTGTAAGCACCACCACCGTCTCGTCTCAACTGTACACCACCGCCACTACTACTGCAAGTCCATCACAAGCCACCATCGTCCCTAACAGGTTTGACTTTCTATCTCTCTAAAAATGGTGCTTCGACGGGTTTGATGGTGTGGATGTTTATTGTGATGACAGTGGAGGTGGGGTGTTGCTGGTGATGATGGCGGAGGTGGGTGTTGATGGTGATAAACGGCGGTGCTGGGTTGTGGGTTTTGTAGGTGGTGATTGCTTTGAAGATCTATGTGCGATTTGAACTTGGAGGTTGTGATTGATTGGGTTGGGGAGGTGTTTCAGTGAATTTGGGGGTTTTCAGTGAATTTGGGGGTTTTCTGTGAATTTGGTGGTGGGTGGCGGAGGTGGGTGGCGTGGTGGAGGTGGGGTGTTGCTGGTGATGATGGCGGAGGTGTATTGTTGCAGGTTGTGTTTTGCGGTGGTGGGGGTGGTGGTGGTGTGGTGGTGGTGGTAGTAGAGAGAGAGAGCAGATCCCTCTGTGACTGAAAGACTTTATAATTTCGTTGATGTATACTGATTATAACCACCCATGTTCCCGACATGTTGTTAACAACCGAATACTGAGGTTGATGGAATTTCTGTGCAATACATGGTCCAGAATGGCATGTGCATTGTACAGTTTGGTAATATTTTATACATCAACCTTATATACACATAACCTCAGTACATGGTTACAATGTTGATGTATATAAGGTTGATGTATATGATCAACCAGAATTTAAACATACAGCTTAGTATACATCAACCTCACTCAAGTTTTATATTCGTTCACCTCCTTCTGTGCAATACATGGTCTCAATAAAGCCTAGCCTAATTCGTGTACAGTAACTGGTGGTGTGTCACACCCTGGCTTTGCGGAAGCGTGGTTAATGTTGGTGTGACTTCTTAATACCATAGCTTAACCATAACAAGCTATATGAATTTAAAAACCATGCAAGTCATCCATTAAGTTTTGAAAATCAACCACATTACCATTGTTTTAACATACAACCATAACCTTGTTCAGTAGACATTACAACTATTAACATAACATAAACGTGGTTTAAGGACTGTGTCTTGTCCAGGAAAGAGACACATCCCCTAAACCCTGATGACTCCATGACAAGTGCAGCGGAAAACGTTCCATACCGTGCCAGATCCGTTTTAATTTCCTGAAATACATGTGAGTTGAAAAATCAACAATAATGTTGAGCGAGTTCATGTGCAAGTGAGTAAGTAAAACACTTGTAAGTATAAAAGTTTCCTGGTATGTAGCAGTGTAAGAGGACTTGTGATCACCAATGGTTTGCAAGGCCATTAGCATGTAGTGAAGTGCAAGTAGGAAGATACAAACCTAGCGTATTTGGCGTTGGGGCACCAAGTCACCACCTGGTCCATTATGCGGGCTCAGGGGTTGGGCTCGCTACACCCAGATAGATCTACCGCTTAAGTCCCTCGGTGTTCTAACTACCCATTCACATGATCTAAAACCTCCTTACGTTAATCATACCATGTATAAAGTACTTGTAAACAAAGTAACATGTATTTCACCCCCGCAGTTAAGAAAACTGAAAACAGTTAGAGAAAAGGGGTACATGAACTCACAGTGAATGCGCGTCTCTACCAAGTGTCTCCAATACAGTAAGCTGTGCAACGACCTACAAGTGCTAATTCTATTAGACGGACGGCCGTGCCTTAGCTTTACAGTTTATGTCTTTGGGAAATAGTTAGACAACTATTTCGTGTTTATGTTCCGTATACACTTGGTAGTTATTCTTCTTCCCAAGGATGGGGGATACAATACATGTGCGTAAGTTACGTTTTATCAATCTTGTGGTAATGTAATTACCGGTGTAACTTATATGTTTGTGGAAGCGTTCGTAAAGTTTTGGAATCATTAACGCTTGTAAATATTATTTTCACTCTAAAATAATATTTATGTATTTCACAAAATAATCATAAACAGTGTTGTGACAAATATATTTATCACGTTAATCTTTGTGAAAACCCCACCTCCGAATATTTAGTAAAATATAGTGCCGGCGAAATTTATGTTTTGAAAATATGTCCAAAAATAGTTCTAACACTTGTTGTGTAAATAATTCTAAGTGTTAGGTTTTTGGAAAATTTCGCCAGAGTTTCCTCTGTAACTGGAGGTGGCCACGCTTTCAGGCGTATCATTTTCTTTTAACAAATCAATTCAACAACTTCTTTATTCAATCAAACAATTTCCGACACATCAAACTAGTCGACAAGTATGTAAATCGCATAATCGCATGAACTTGCAGTTTTTCCGAATCTTTAGTGTAAATCCCCTTTATATATGTATATCTTTATATAAAGTAACTTTGATCTCGTAAAAACCTTGTGACTAGAGAAATCCGTCTTTACAACTTCTAGTCATTTTTCCCAAAAATAGTTATTTGTCGGATCTTTTCATTTCACAAGTGTCTACACACTTGTGGTTTATAAAATCATGTTTGTTAGTGTAAGATCCTTTCTTTAAAATACATGGTTTCTTAAATGTGTGGTTCTTCAAAAATACCACTTGCAGATACGTAGATCTGCTAGTTTTAAACTTCATTGTACAAGTTAAATTACTTTTACACAAGTAAAATATTTCTACACAAGTTCATGCATCTTGTGTGGTAGAGTTTCGCCTTTTAACCCTTGCGGTAACCAAAAACGAGCTTATGTGAAGATACATGATCTTACAAAGTCGGGTTAAACGGAGATCCGAGCTACCACATCATAGATCGGGTCTCAAAGATCACATATTTCAAGTCCTACGACTTTTACACAAGTTATATGTCTTTAACCACCATTTTAAGTATTTTTAGTAGACTTTTGATCATCATCTTTCATTTTAACGAGATTCAACCGACATAATTTCTTTTAACCACTTTAGATAAGCTTAAAACAAGTTTTAAGTGTTATACCTCTAGCTCGGGGCTAGGGAAGAATCTTGACGAAAAAGAGGTGGATAAAAGCTAACGGTAGAGGTCCTTCGTGTTCCGAGTGCACCAAAGCTCCTAATATGAGACCCTTAGAGCTTGTATGATCTTGGAATGATGAGGATGAAAGTCAAAAATATGATGGTGGGGAGAGGGGTGTTCGGCCGAGAGTGGATAGGGAGGGAAAGAGTATGTGAAAGTTGAATTTTGTGATGGATGATTATGTTAAGTAATTACTAGATTTTATAGACAAAATCATGTGCTTTTATCCAATGGACAATGTGTAGGTTAGATACTAAACCACCAAGATTTGGCCAAATCACAAGTACAATGTGTGTCTCCCCAAGGTTAGGGGACGGTCATGATGGGGGGGGGGGGGTTGGTTCGATTTTAAGTAGATTAGTTAGGGAATGGTTATGTTAAACCAAGTTAAGTTAGGTAATTAACCCCGTTACTAATATGTTACACGTTATGGCGGGTGTTAGGGTAATCAGGGACCCTAACTGGCTCAGAAAAGTATAAATAGTGAAAATAGTAATATTTTCATGTTTCGGGTAAAGTCCGGGTGTCCGGTTGGATAGTAATCCGTTAAAGCGTTACAAAGGCTTTAAAGTGTCGTTATTGTTATTTTTAGTGACACAATTTGTTTTCCCGCCACTTTAGAAAGTGTCTAGTGTTATTTTCTCATTTTCTGGCACTTTACTAGTCAGCTAGAAGCTGGATTAATTATTAAAGTGCTGTGTTTGGTACTTAAAGTACGTTTTTGGCACATCCGAATCAGTGTATCTTATCCCTAGAGACGCGGTACCACAACCCTTATATCCCTACACTCACTACCAGTGTAGCCAAAATATATGAGGCTCTTAACAGGCCTTAGAGGCAGTGTCTGCCTGATGCTGGTTATATCAGCATGTTCACTGTGTATCCGTTTAGTGCTACTGTGCTTTTTGTGCATCATGTTTGTCACTAGGGTCCAGTATGTAAATAATGTAGTGACAGCAAATAAAGTATGATGCAAGTAAGTGCATGTATCAGTATGCAGGTAGCAGTTTATCAGCTAGTTCAAACAAGCACAGTAATCAAGTAGTAATTAATCATTAATTAAGTTGTACGGATACCTGGTTTAGTGCGGGTTGTCACATGGTGGTGGTAGTACAGTAACTGAAGTGTGGTGGTGGCTGAGGTGTGGCAGAGGTGTGGCTGAGGTGGTGGCTGTGTGTGTGTTCTGTATGTATGTGTGGATTCCATGGTGGTCGGGTGGTGGTGATTGGTTGTGGTGGTCGGTTCCTGGTGATAGTGGTGGTGAGGCTGTGGTGGTGGTGGTGAAGGCAGGGGTGGTGATGGTGGCAGTAGTGATGGTGAGGTGGGTGATGAAGGTGTGTGTATAATATATTCTTTAAATATTAATTAATTAAAACAGATAGATAAAATGACAAAATTGCCCTTGAGTTAACTGAGGTCCATGGATGGAGTTAAGTCAGTTGGACCAAAATGGCAACGATGAAACGTTTTTGGATCCAGATGTTAAAAATGAAACCTTTGGACTATACTGGCAAAATGGGTCAAACCACAGGGACTAAAATGGCAATTAACTCAGAAATATATTATAATCTATACTATATAATAAAAGAAACCATGTTAGGGACATATGGCGCTCTCTGAGGCGGCCTTAATTATTTTTCTAAATATTTATTATGGAAATTTAATTATTGATAATATTAAATTTAAAATTTAAAATTCGTAGAAGAGATTTTAATGATAAAGACAAAGATAACTTGATAATAATATATTAATTATTATAATCTAAAAAAATATATTAGCGTTTTAAATATTTATAAAGATAAAGATTTTATTTAACTGGTAGTTTTAATTGTTTTTATATTTTGATGATTCAATAAATGTAGAACATATATATTTTTTATACATGTGGTATATTTAGAATCCTACTTCTAATAAAGGATTTCATTATCCCGTTTTACACTCCAATGAAATAATAATATTAAATCTTAATATTCAGCTTATCTCTTGTATATTTAATATTTTTTACTGAAATATTTTTTTTTTTTTTGCTGATTATCAGGTAATACGTAAGTTTATAACCTAATAATAAATAAAAAAAACAAAGTAAAATGTTATAAACCATATAATACACAACTCTCTAACCTAACAAAAAGTAAAGTGAGATGTTACAATAAGTAAATAGTACCTCAAAATTTATTTTGTTAGAAAACACATCTTGATGACTAAATGTGTTAACGAATTACATTATTCGTGTAAGACACGTGTTTATTCAAATCATGCAATACACGAGTTTTTAAAAGATGTAACTATTTTATTACTTAGTATATAAAATTACATTTATTCAACCCGTGTAATACACGGGGTTATAACCTAGTTATCAATAAAGTAAACAGATGTTACAAATAATTAAATCTGTTTTCAAATCATTGCTGATAATAACACTTGTAGGAGAAGATTGAATGTTTTAAGGCTAGAGGGTATGGTGATGGTCCTCCAAGGGAGGATGATCCGCCACGTAGGCGCCACGTCATAGTCCTCCCAAGGATGGTCCATCCAACAAAACTAGAGGGTATGGGAGGATGATCCTACCCCACCACTTTTTTTTTTAATTTCTATGCCCTATGTACAAGTATTGAAGGCTAATGTACAAGGCACTAACACAAACAAACAAACAAACAAAGGGGGCCCACATTGGAGGATTGTCCTGAACATCCATTCTTCGACGTTGAAGACGGGGACGGAGCTCGACGGTGGGGGGCGGGATGGGGCGACGCCGGCGCCGAACCAAGACGGGGGTGGGGAACGGTTGCATGCCGTCTAGCCTAAGTCAACACAACTCCTTCAAAAAAGAGACAACACGCGTCTACAAAGATTGCTTATTCGCACACTTGGGACTTTTGTGAGCCACCATACGTAGGGTCTGACGTCCTCATATCCGTATGGAATTAATTCTACTTGGTACCCAGGGGTGGTTCTTAAGAGGCTTATGGTAGGGCCACGGCCCGGGCAAGTTTTTCGGGCGTAGTGCTAATTTTCTGCATTTCGATCGAAATTTTTTATATATACTATGTTTGGCCCGAGCTTGCCCGGGCTTTTTTTAGTGCCCGTGTCTTTCGGCCCTGGCACGTTCAACGGGCAAGATCCGCCACTGTTGGTACCCACTCCGATTGCTATAAATAGGATTGAATCATGCCTTCATTTCATCATTCAATCAGTACGTACAAGAAGATATTACCCTATATATTAAAAACACAACGATTTGAACAGTAGAAGGGGTTTTTTTTGTAAATTACATACATGCCCACCATATAAAACCAAGCCCTGCCCTAAACCCACCATTGAAAGAGGATGCCGGGAGCCCTCCACCACTCCAACTGGTTCAAAGTCCAGATTAGAGAGACAACAGCCATAGAACGGGAGAGAGAGAGAGGAGCGGTGATGGCGGAACGACCATTGTCTCCCGCCGGCAATCGTCTTGGCCTTCGGTCAGACCAGTGGTGGGTTGTGGTGGTTTGGACGCGTGAAATGATGGTAGAAGGCGGTGGTGGACGAGGGTTAGGCGTGATATAATGTTATCGGTGGTAGATGAAGCCGATAATGACGGATGTGGGTTCTAGGGTCCCGTCTTCGATTCAGATCAACAGCCGAAACCCTAGGGTTCCGGTGAATGTGAATGTAGCAACGACGAGGTAAGATATTTCTAAGTCTTAAAGTTGTGATTAGCAAAACCTAGGTTCAGATTAGAGTTTTTTTTTTATTTCGTTTATGTTTTTTTTCCTCTTTATCGTCTCCTTTTTATTCAGGCAACGCCGGCTGATTCGACGACGACAAAGCAAGAAGCGAAAGTTGTCAAAATTTTGTCTTCATTCGAGGTATGGTTCTGTTTCACTGATTTCATCTAGATTTGCTATATATTTGTTCAATTTCATGTATGTCTACACGAAGAGAAGGAGAAAAATGTACACCCCGCTATCGTGGTTGTTACAATCCGAATTGTTAAATCTAGAAGGATTCAGGTGTAGAATTGTTCTGTTCGGAAAAAAGATTCATTTTAGTGATCACAATGTGTGATTTTTCTGCAATTGTCGGATCATATTACTTTCACTCTTACTATTGCGATTAACGGGGTGTTTGGGATGGCATTTGCAAACCGATTATTCTTACTATTGCGTTTTTAGCGTTGTCACTTTCGAGTGTTTGAATGGGGGCATTTGTGTTTGCAAACCCATTATCTGATTATCGTGTATACAAATTGCGGATAAACACTTTTCAGTGGCCATATGTATTTTTTATTATCTGAATTACAACAGGTTCAAATAATTAGTATGATCTTGTAGCTCGGTTTTTTAAGTTGGTTATGTATTATATTGAAAAGAAAAATGGGTTACTTGCTATTCAAAAAATTATAGATATTTCTGTTTATTGAAGTTTATGATTTTGACAACTTTGTGGGCATAATTTACCTTGCTTATAGTTTTAATAAATCTGTAGATGAGTCAATGAGTTCAGTTATATGATTAGTTACGGTTTAGAAGAAAATTAGGTTTCTATAACAGTATAGCACATGTCTTGACGGTGTGCATGTCTGCTAACTTCATTGTGGTAAACCGTTGCAAAGATGTTTGAATTGATAACGGGTTAAAAGATTTGAAGCTAAGTCTTTGTATTGGTTTTGTTGAAGGGTCGGTGCCGGTTTTAACGGAGAATCCGCGGGCAGTTACTTCATGGAAGACTCATTATCAAAGATCTGAAATCGCGAGACCTTGGTGCAGGCTTCTTGCTCAGACTTCACTGGTTAGTATAAATTCGGGTTTTTGTTTTACGGTTTTTCTTCGTTTTGGTCGTTGTTTTCCTACTACTTAGCATGGTTTTACGACCCCCACACCCGCAACACCCGCAACGCGGGGGTTAATAAGTATAAAGCATCGAGACGCTACATGAATATGATAACTGGAACATCAATTTTTTAATTGTAATTTTAATCAGTAATGATATTTTAGTAAAAGAAAATATTATTAAAAAGATTAGTTTCGCTCCATAACAACCATCAACATGCATAGTTAACAGTTACATAGTTGCATATTCTTATGATTATTTGAGTTAACCTGTGACATATGAACACATACAAAATTAGTTTATGTTTTTTTCGTATACATTTTCAATTTTTAATTGTAGAATTGTTAAATAGCCATACGCGTAAGTTAAGTTTCTTGAATTTTTATCGAATGACTAGATTATATGCATGCATTGTTTCTTGCAGAACCAAAGCATCAGTGGCGGATCTAGAAAATCCGCATAGGGGTAATGTTTCAATAAAAAGAGGTAACGAAATTGAAAAAAACTTCAGATTTTTCCAAAATTTACACTAGCGTCGGAGCGTCACTAAAGCGTCAAGGGGCAACGGAGGTTACCCCTTCTATCACTCTAGGTCCGCCCCTGCAAAGCATGATTGTTTATACACCAACCTTTTTAATCGGGTCAAACAAGAATGCAAATGTTGTGATTAAGGATGTAAGCGCGGTTCTTTGCAGTATTAGGTTCAATGAGGTATTGGGCAATATACTAATATTTCATGCCACCCGTTTAGGGATTCGCATCACATTAAGCGGAAACATTTCACATGAATTTTACGATTGTTATCTGCAGTATGAATACTTATTGTTTGTCGACATCATCAGTGCGAAGACAGTTCTATAAAGTATAACGGTGCTTGAAAGAAAAGGAAGCAAGGGATACGTTTATGTTAACGGGAGGGTTATAAAAAAGGTTACAAGTTGTATTTTGAGATCAGGAGATGAAGTCCTTTTTGGCTCTTTAGGAAATAATGCTTATGTATCCTTCTTTTAGCATAAACATTTTGTTTAATGCATTATTTATTACTTTCGTTTCAAGATTTTTCACAATTTCTCTCGATAAATTCCATCTTTCATATTTATAACTAAACTAATTAAATACACCAGGAATGATTCGGTTTAGCGTGATCGTGTTATGAGTAGTAATATAAAACGTACGTATTATCACAACCAAGAACGGTTTGGTTGAGGGCGCCGCAACGCGGCGCTGTGTAATAAACTAGTTAAATTTAAAACAAAGTTATATCAAAAGTGGCAAGCAGAGTACCAAGTAGGCATTTGGGTTCACAGGGTTTAGAGGTCTCAGCTCTGGGTTTAGGATGCATGGGCATGTCCACTTTGTACGGGGTGCCTAAACCTGAACCCGACATGATCAAGCTCATCCACCACGCCGTTAACGATGGTGTTACCCTCCTTGACACCTCGGATGTCTACGGCCCCAAAACCAACGAAATCCTTCTCGGAAAGGCCTTGAAAGGGGGGATGAGGGACAAGGTGCAGCTGGCTACCAAATTTGGGATCAAACTCGACGGTTCGTGGCAGGTCCATGGAGATCCAACTTATGTGAGGGCTGCTTGTGAGGCTAGCCTCAAGCGACTTGAGGTCGATTGCATCGATCTCTATTATCAGCACAGGATTGATACTAGTGTGCCAATCGAAATCACGGTTAGTTTTACATGGTCGTTGCTTTTGTTAGATAGATGTATATATCAATGTTTTTGTCCGTGTTTTTTTTACTTTAAAATTTAATCTATAGATTGTATTGTATGGTTTTAGTCAATATTTGGTAAAAGATCTCTTACTTTTACTATTCAATTTACTTATAACTATATTCTTAGGGGCGTTTGGTTCGCGGAATGATTTGGAATTGGAATTTGTATAGGAATTAGAATTTGAAGGAATTGGATTTGGAATTTAAACATTTGAATTGGAATTGGAAATTATTGGAATTGGAATCTCAATTCTATTTTTGTTGTGTTTGGTTGTCAAATGAATTGGAATCCATCACCCCGGTACCCACAACCACCAGTTCGGGTCGAAACGGTTCGGGTCGAAGCGGTTCGATTCGAAACGGTACAGTACGGGTCGAAACGTTTCGCGTCGAAACGGCACGCGTCGAAACGGTACGGGTTGAAACGGTGCGGGTCGAAACGGTATGGGTCGAAACGGTGCAGGTCGAAACGGTCGAAGATTCCAATGAATTTACTTTAATTCCTTCATATATAGGAAAGATTTTGAATTCCTTTCGTTAAAGGAATTTGAAAGAATTCATGCCTAATTTCAATTCCAATTCCATTGTCAGCCAAACATTTTAAGAGATGGAATTCCAATTTTCTTAAATTCCATTGAATTCCTGCGAACCAAACGCCCCCTTAAGAACGCCTAGTGGCTAGGTGGTTCAATAATTAATATGTTTGTAATTATTGTTGGGTTTGTTATAAAACCAGATATACGTTTTCCTCATGTAACTGCCTTGGCAGTTAACACCTTGTAACTGCTTGTATTATATGGCAGTTAATACCTTGTAACCGTTTGTATTATTTAATACTCTTGTATATTGTTATTTGTATATTGGTTTTTTCCAGAAGATTCAATACAACAATCACTTGCAATCTAGTAGATAATTCCATTTGATTTATATTACGTTATCAGCACGATTCTCTTCACAAGGAACATTCATTGATCTTCACAGGAATTTGCAAACCGCTCGTCAATAATTTCTCTGCAATTCAGACCATTTATTCATCAATCCGGGTACTAAACATCAAACTCACTCTTTGATTATATATTGGAATGTTCATACGAAATAGGTTTTCCGTTTAAACTTTAGAACAAATTAGGACTGCCATGTTATCCGAAAACGAAATCAATCATCCCTTATCGTCTTTAAGAATCATATTCCGATATCAATCCGGCGGTCACTGCTGCCCATATACACGAACTTCCCGTACAACAAACAGAAAAATAAACAAAAAAAAAATAATAATAATAATAAAATCTGACCTGAAAACTTTTCTCCGGCGCCGGTTAACGGCGGTTTCTACCGGAATATT
This sequence comes from Helianthus tuberosus, assembly GCA_030545235.1. Taxonomy (NCBI): domain Eukaryota; kingdom Viridiplantae; phylum Streptophyta; class Magnoliopsida; order Asterales; family Asteraceae; genus Helianthus; species Helianthus tuberosus. Next base: position 88,430,303 of record CM060432.1, on the reverse strand, counting down.
CGCCGGAATCTCCAACTCGTTCAACAAACGCTCAATCAAGTCTACAGCCGTTTGTCATCTCCGACACGTGTGAACCTTCACGGACTCACTCCGGTGACGTCATCATCGGTGCAGGTTTCGACACAGATACTCTACCATTACAACAACGGCGATAATAAACGTACGATACAGATGCTCAGCCATTACAATCTAAGCGTTGAAAATGATGTCAAATTTGTAGCTTATTTGAGATTTTCTTTTTGGGGGTATTTTGAAGGTGAAAAGGGGATCAAATGAAACTCTAGAGGGTGGTTTGTAAACGTGGTTTTAAAATATATATGTTAAAGAAAAGATGCTTTGCTTGCCAGCTAATCCACCAACAATTTTTATACAGTTTAATATATTATATTCACGAAGATGTACTCCACCAACAATTTCAATAATTTAACAACATTTTTTTTTGGATGTGAAATATCAGGTCATGGTTTTATTTTCCTGTGGGCAAAATTTATATTTTATTATAAATTATTTTGAAACAAGAAATTGTATAATCACATTTCCTTTTTCGGTCAACCTTTTTCATCAGTTAGATACTTAAATGTATTTAAAGATTGTGGGAAATGTGATATATATACATGATCAGTAATTTATGAAGATGGCTTATTATTTATTTAAAATTTAATAAAGATGTGGGATTACAACTATATCCCATCTTCTCTTTTATTTAATTAATATTTAATAAAATTGTTGGATTCGTAACCTGTGCATTTTTTTATTTTATATCAACGGCTAAAGTAATATATATTAATAGAACTTGAATTTCCAATTATAAAGAACCCGAAGTTCTATAGTATCCATTATATACACATACTTGTTATTAAATGCATGTTTCTTTCCTTTGTAGATAACTCTCATAAAAGAGTATAGATATGTTTATAAACGATCGTAAGATCTTAGGCTGATAAATGTTATTAGACTCGAATATTTGTTTACTTCTTAATTGGTGTATTGTAAAGGGAAGATTATTTATTAAAAAAAAAATGTCATTTGTCACATTGTGATATACTCCTGAAGTAGCAGTATCATTAGAGAGTGTATGAAAAGTTTAAAATGATTTTACATTTGTGTGACCAATGAATAAAAGCCATAAAGCTTGTTTCGGCTAAACTACAAAATGTAAGCGAATGTGATTTTATATTGTATGGTGTAAAGGTAACAATCATGGAGAGAATATTATGACGATGAGATCGACCATGAGAATCAATAATGTTAATAATGATATTGACCACTAGAAGTGGCAAATTAAGGGAGTAGTTACATGAAAATAAAATGTGAGAAGCATGAAAGTGATAACATGATAGTTTGAAATGATAATGCATTGTTCTCACTATTATTGAAATGATAGTTTCATTTTACTTCTTTGCATTAACTTTTATTTATTTATTTATTTATTTTTATTTCCTGAAGAAATATGTATGCTAGCTCCAGTAGAGCTATTATTGGTGATGAATGTCTGGTAGATAGCGGTAGTACTAACACTATCCTCAAAGATATGAAATTTTTCTCTGAGTTGTCTCCAGCAGAGACACCGATTGGTACTATATCTGGTGTTAGTAACCTTATCGAAGGCTCCGGTAGAGCACACATAATATTATCTTCGGGTACCCAATTAACTATTGATAATGCATTATTTTCTAGTAAATCCAGAAGAAATTTACTTAGCTTTAAAGATATTCGAAGAAACGGTTACCATCTAAAAACAATATCTGAAAATAATCTTGAATATCTTCAAATTACTTTAAACAAGAATGGCCAAGAAACCATTATTGAACAATTAGAAGCCTTATCCTCTGGATTATATTGTACTAATATCAATCCTATCGAATCATACATGGTGAGTAACCAAAAGTTGTTAGACAAAGACACATTCAATATATGGCATGACCGTCTAGGTCACCCTGGTAGCATAATGATGAGACGAATAATCAAAAGTGCAACCGGGCACCCTCTTAAAAACTTAAAAGTTTTGCTACCACAAGATTTATCATGTGCAGCATGCTCTTTGGGCAAATTTATAACTCGGCCCTCACAAACTAAATTGATACATGAAACCCCATCATTTTTAGAAAGAATCCAAGGGGATATTTGTGGGCCTATTCATCCTCTGTGTGGACCATTCCGATATTTTCTTGGTTTTAATTGATGCATCCTCAAGGTGGTCACATGTGAGTCTTTTAGCTACTCGAAATGTAGCATTTGCCCGACTTCTAGCTCAAATCATACAACTGAGAGCTAATTTCCCGGACAATCAAATTAAAAACATCCGGATGGATAATGCGGGAGAGTTCACATCTCAAGTGTTTAATGACTATTGTATGTCAATCAGGATCAATGTTGAACATTCAGTACCTCATGTTCACACACAAAACGGTTTAGCTGAATCTTTGATTAAAAGATTACAAATAATCGCTAGACCACTTTTAATGAGATGTAAACTACCATCTTCTGCATGGGGACATACTATTTTGCATGATGCTGCACTGATTAGATTGAGACCAACTGCTGATCACGAATACTCCCCATTGCAACTGGTCTCCGGACGAGAACCAAGTTTGTCCCACCTTAGAATTTTTGGTTGTGCGGTATATGTACCAATACCGCCACCACAACGTACTACAATGGGACCCCAAAGAAAACTGGGTATCTATATTGGGTTTAACTCCCCATCCATTATTAAATATTTAGAACCAATGACGGGAGACATGTTTACAACACGGTATGCTGACTGTCATTTTGATGAAACGATGTTCCCAGTCTTAGGGGGAGATAAGGACAAAGAAAGACTGGTAACACAAGAAATAACGTGGAATGCATCATCGCTATCAAATCTCGACCCCCGAAGTGGTCAATGTGAATATGAAGTCCAAAAGATTATACATTTGCAAAGAATAGCGAATGAATTACCAGATGCATTCACAGACACGAATAGAGTGACAAAGTCACATGTACCAGCATCAAATGCACCTGCTCGAATTGAAGTAATCCCAGAAGCGATTACTATACAACGAAAGCGTGGGAGGCCAATCGGTTCCAAAGACAAAAACCCACGAAAACGAAAAGGGCAAAGTAACGCAGTTGGTGAAAACTCACAAAAGGTTATAAATGAAACCCCGGTAGAGGTAAATGTCCCGGAAGAGACAACTATAATTCCAGAGGAAAATGAAGTTTCAGAAGAAACACCGGTACCGAACGAAAATGAGATCTCTATTAATTATGTACAAGATAGTACAATGTGGAACCGGAATAAAACACGTGTTGATGATATATTCGCATATGCTATAGCAACGGATGTAATCAATGAAAATGATTACGTGCCTAAACTTTAGAAGAGTGCATGCACAGAAATGATTGGCCAAGATGGCAAGAAGCCATAAACGCCGAATTGAATTCGCTTGAAAAGCGACATGTTTTCGGACCTGTAGTCCGAACACCCATAGACGTCAAACTAGTAGGTTATAAATGGGTGTTTGCAATAAAGAGAAATGAAAAGAATGAGATTGTACGATATAAGGCTCGACTTGTAGCACAAGGGTTTTCCCAAATCCCAGGAGTTGATTATGAGGAAACGTATTCCCCTGTAGTGGATGCGATAACCCTTAGGTTCCTAATCGGCCTCACAATCTCTGAAGGACTTCATATGAGACTAATGGATGTCGTCACCGCATACTTATACGGGACACTTGAAAATGACATCTACATGAAAATTCCTAAAGGATTAAAGTTGCCTGAAGCATTAAAATCAACACCTCGAGATATGTGTTCTATAAAGCTCCAGAGATCTTTATATGGTCTCAAACAATCTGGTCATATGTGGTACAATCGACTTAGTGAATATCTCGAAAAGGAAGGATACAAGTCTGATATAATAAGTCCATGTGTCTTTATAAAACGATCACTCTCAAATTTCACTATAATAGCAGTCTATGTTGACGATATCAACATCATCGGATCTCTTGAAGAAATAGAGAAAGCTGCTCAGTTGTTAAAGAAGGAATTTGAAATGAAAGATCTTGGTATGACAAAAGTATGCATCGGACTACAATTTGAGTATATGTGCAATGGCACATTTGTCCATCAATCAAACTACATCCAGAAGATGTTAGTACGTTTCAATATGGATAAAGCACATCCGTTTAGCGTACCTATGGTTGTCCGACCGCTAGATCCACACAAGGATCCTTATCGCCCTCAAGAAGAAGGCGAAGAAGTACTTGGTCCAGAAGTACCATACTTAAGCGTGATCGGTGCCCTTATGTATCTCGCAAATAACACAAGACCTGACATTGCATTTGCAGTTCATGTACTAGCGAGATACAGTTCGAATCCAACACGTAGACACTGGAATGGTGTAAAGCATATATTCCGGTATATTTGCGGGACACAAGACTTAGGTCTTTTCTATCAGAAAGATCAAAAGTCCCAGCTTGTTGGGTATGCTGATGCCGGATACCTATCAGATCCTCACAAAGCAAAATCTCAGACAGGTTATGTATTCACATACGGTGGCACAGCAATTTCTTGGAAGTTAACTAAGCAAACACTTACAGCAACATCATCAAATCATGCCGAATTAATAGCACCATATGATGCTGGTCGAGAATGTGTGTGGTTGAGATCAATGATTAATCACATACAAAAAGCATGTGGACTAGAACAGATCAAGAAGGAGCCGACAATTATTTATGAAGACAATGCTGCTTGCATAGCTCAGATCAGAGAAGGTTACATCAAGGGTGATCGAACAAAGCACATCTCACCAAAGTTCTTCTCAACATACGATTTGCAGAAAGAAGGGGAAATCGATGTTCGTCAGATCAAGTCAAGTCAAGTGAAAATCTAGCAGACCTGTTTACAAAGTCTTTACCTAGAAGCAGTTTCGAGCAGTTATCACATAAGATCGGGCTTCGTAGGTTAAAAGACATTAGTTAAATTGAGGGGGAGCATTATACACGCTGTACTCTTTTCCTTGGCTAAGTTTTGTCCCATTGGGTTTTCTTAGCAAGGTTTTTAACGAGGCAGCATAACTGGTCCTGCAGTATCAGTTTATCATATTGGTCCTGAAGTATCGATTTAACATCATCCTGAAGAATGTTGTTAATAGTGTATAATGAACGGTATGTATATCTGAGGGGGAGTGTTATAAAACCAGATATACGTTTTCCTCATGTAACTGCCTTGGCAGTTAACACCTTGTAACTGCTTGTATTATATGGCAGTTAATACCTTGTAACCGTTTGTATTATTTAATACTCTTGTATATTGTTATTTGTATATTGGTTTTTCCAGAAGATTCAATACAACAATCACTTGCAATCTAGTAGATAATTCCATTTGATTTATATTAGGGTTGTTATTATCTTCTGCTGAATTCTTGAAATAAAGAACCGGCCGCCCATGTTTTTATGAAATAGTGTTCTGATGTTATAAACGAAAACATTTGTTTAATATATTATATATGTGTAATGTATCTTTTCAATCTGTCCAACTTGTTTAGATTGATCTACTGGATTGCATTCTTTTTTTTTTTTTTTTTTTTTTGGTATATCGGAACAAAGTTGGGGGGTTATAACACCAATCCTACATGACCACTAGTCAAAGTTTTTATTTTTTAAAATATATTGACCTTAATTATATGATTTTTATATTTTATTTCGACATGTATTATTTACAGGGGGAATATATGTGTTTGGAGTACAATTTAGGCTGGATTTTGATGTTTTGTTTTTTTAATAGATGGGTGAACTAAAGAAGTTGGTCGAAGAAGGTAAAATTAAATATGTTGGATTATCAGAAGCATCAGCATCGACGATTAGAAGAGCACATGCTGTGTATCCAATTACTGCCGACAAATGGAATGCTCCTTGCAGTCAAGAGATGTTGAAGAAGAAATTATTCCCACTTGCATGTCTAATATCGTCTTTCCTCTTCTTTTCTTCTTTTTTTAGGACGTTATAAATCATGAAGTATCCAAACTTCCAAAGTTCTTAGACTTTATCATACTCTTTCAGAGAACTTGGGATAGGGATTGTTGCATATAGTCCTGTAGGACGTGGTTTTTTCTCACATGGTCCAAAGATGTTGGAGAAGTTGGAAGAAAGTGACGCCCGTAAGGTATGTCGTCTACACTTTTATTGTATTGTTTTCCAATATAGTTCGGTTCCTTCCATCTATCTATTGCAATAAGAAGACGTTAAACATCACAAATGAACCTGATTACTTTTTAAAAAATGATATCTAAACGGTTTAAAAAAATTATAAGTGATTCTATGAGTTTTTGAACTTGCTTTGGTTTCTAGGGGGTCTGGTATTAAACTAGCAAACTCAATTGAAATTTGTCGGTCCTAGGGTCCTTTTTTAGTTTTATCATGTTAGCATATTTAAGGAGTTCATTTTCTACGAGAATAACTAGTGTCAGATTTTTTTAAGAAGCTAAGGACAAAAAACTTCAAAAGAAAGCCTCCTGTAAACATTCATTAACTATCTGCTAGTTTTCCCTTTAGTTGAAATACGCATAAGGGTAAGGTTGCATAGGGGTGGAGCATTTTTGTGAATATCTAATGATCTTTTAACAAATGATTTAGAAGATTATCTTATTAAAATCACATTTTAGGAAACGTTTTATAACGTTTTTTTCCCTTGAAAATCTTCATAAGAAATTCCACTTAGACCACCCGTAGTGGGGTTTTTTGCCGTTTTCCCCCAAAAAACGCCCAATCACGCCCCCTGACCACCTCCGGACATTTTTTTTTCAAAACATAGGCCTTGAGCGTTTTGTTTAAAACGCCAAAATTGGCAACACTTTCAAAATAATACCATTGCTTTCAATGGTAACAAACAATTTTTTTAATTAAATGGTGTAATTATAAATCTTCATAAGAAATTTCCCTTTAAATGGTGTAAGCTATATGTTTTTTTTTTTGTTTAAATGCATTGCTTGTTAGAATTAACTTTAAGGTTAAATCTATTCCTCTTTTGCAGCACTTGCCAAGGTTACAACCTGAAAATCTTGAACACAACAAGATTATGTACGAGAGAATTAATGACCTAGCGACAAAGAAAGGGTGCACAACTTCTCAGCTAGCGTTAGCCTGGGTTCTTCACCAAGGAAGTGATGTTGTACCCATTCCAGGTACCACCAAGATAGAAAATTTTGAGCACAACATTGGAGCTTTATCTGTTAAATTAACACCAGAAGACATGGCTGAACTTGAATCTATTGCATCACCTGATTCAATCAAGGGGGATCAATATGGTGCTGGTTTAAAAACATATAAGGACTCAGAGACTCTTCCATTATCTGCATGGAAAGCTTAATCAAACCATATGAGTGTTTTGTTTATTCGTGTGTTCCTATATCCATAACTAGTTGAGGACCCGTCCGTAGGCCGGGTACCCTAACGGCATAATAACATAAATACTCATAGAACATAATAAACAAAACGATAAAACATATTTATAATGTCACTAAACAAACAACGAAACATTAAAATGAACAAAACAAAAGAGCATACTTCATGGAACTAAATATTTGGTGAAGTAAGAGTCTCGGTATATATTGCTCCTTGTAACCCGTGAAACCAAACTATAGGTAAGTAACAATCATCCCCTTTCATTGTCGTGTCATTTGATTAGCAACTCCATCATTCGATACCACAAGGAACCTGCCATTACTTATAATATGTGTGATAGAGCATGATAAAATAGTAGGTTGTATGGGAGGGAACCCAGGCCGTTTTCTTGCCTCGATTAATCCCGTTATAACATCACGGAGCCCAAAATCATAAAAATGGTCGTAAAATATCACAGGCTGCAAATTAGTCATAAAAAATAAAGGTCAAACACGGTGTTAAAAAAAGTTTAAAAAAATAAAAGAAGCCGGTCACTCTTATTACAAACACACAAACTTACCATTCCGGGATGGGTTAAGATGTATGCATATCCTTGCATAAGCCTATCTCGTGGGAACGACCAATGACCCTGTAACAAAACAAAATATATATAAAACTTCTTTAACTAATATTCTTACATTTAAAGCTATCATATAATTAAAAGGTATGTATTGACCCAAACGGGAAGATTTGGAGTGGACCTGTGTTGATCCAGTATCATGATTTTCCACGAATGTGACAGCACGTGAGGGCCACCATCCCATTACCCCAGTTGGTTTTCCGTTAGGATCTATTAAAACCCGTCCTCCAGTGCTTGTAATAACCCCCAATAAGCCGTAAACAATCTCTCATTATGATTACTTTAGATATCCATGAAAATATTATGAATAGGCAATGAGCAGTAAACAAATATCTTGTTTTAAGTACGTGTCACGACATCAATTCACACCCTTAGTTTTCTTTGTGTTATTATTATGTCCATCTCATCCTATGAAATTATTAGTTGAGCTTTGAAAATATCTTAAAAGGTTTACTTGCAAAAAAAAGAAAAAAGAAAAAAAAAAAGAAAAACATAATAACTACAATAAATATATGGGTGAGTTATAATTGTTATGGGGATTTTTTGGACGATAGAATAAAATTACATGATGACCAAAACTTATATATTATCTTGACTTTAGAGATGGTGTTCTTCTGTTTATTGTATACCTTACATGATGACATATGTCAATTTCTAAACATCAACCCTTGTTAGTTGTACTTGTTACCAAATGTGTTGACCATCAGTTATGTTTGATGTATACAAAATGAATTGGCCATTGCTTATACACATGTATCGGGCCATCACAATTCACAAGCATACTACAATTAATATGTTGGGCCATCACGAGCACACTTCAGTAGTTCAGTTAATATGTTGGGCCAACTCAAGCAGACTTCAATTAATATGTTGGGCCATTGATATAATCAGCCTTGCAAGTGTGTTGCCTTGCTATAAGCCTATAAGTACCATCAATCATTCCAAAAAAAAAATGAAAGTATCAAATCAGGTCTTACTTATGCCATAATTACTACATGTCAAAAACGGGCGGGATCAAAATATTACAATGCAGAGATAAGATTAAAGTCCATTGTGTTAGTAGAATTGGTAATGGATGTGATACTTCAATTTGGTACAATTGCCATCCAAAGAGTCCTCTAAGCTAGCGATGAGCATTTGGTACTGGTACCGGTACCGAATTTCTCGTACCGAATTGTTTCGGTACCGGTACCAACTTTTTGGCAATTTCGGTATCGGTACTTTCGATATCGGTACCGGTTCGATACGACACCGGTAAAATACTGAATTTTACCTTTAAATACCGGTCCCGTACCGGTACCCAATTTTGGCGAATTTCGGTATCGGTATTTTCGGTACCGATACCGGTTCGGTACGGTACCGGTACCACGCTCATCCCTACTTTGTGATTTTTGTAAAGCTCTTAGGTGGATCTTGTTCCAATCATTCTAGAAATCTAGCAGGCAGCCCAATCATCTTAATTCACATCCCTCGGTAACCTGAGCCCAGATCTTAAAATTTTTTTGTAAAGCTCTTAGGTGGATCTTGTTCCAATCATTCTAGAAATCTAGCAGGCAGCCCAATCATCTTAATTCACATCCCTCACTAACCTGAGCCCAGATCTTAAATGTTCCAATCATTCTAGAAATCTAGCAGGCAGCCCAATCATCTTAATTCACATCCCTCACTAACCTAAGCCCAGATCTTAAAATTTATCTTCTTGAACTAAAATTGCTTAGAGATTACAAAATCAGTTGGATATAAATTTCTTTGAAAAAAGCTTCAACTAAATGAAATTGTTTCCACTCAAAAACAAAAATAAAGTGCTTCTGCTGTATATTAAAAAGTAAGTGTTCAACCTCATATGAAGGGCAAAAAAAAAAAATCACAAAATTGGACAATGATACCCTTTTTTGCAAGATAGCTGAGGTGACAAGCTGGCAGGGTTGGATAATGGGCTAAAAGGGGTTAGCTTTGGTGTGTAATGGCGGGGTAGACCCTAATTTTGTCCAGGAAGTTTATAAATTGTTAGTGTTGAATATGACTACAAAACTATATTAATTCAATCATAATTTAAATTTTAAAATATATCAATTTGAAAGGTTCATTTACATTTAAAGTAAACTATGGACGAAAGTTTCAATTAATTCGTAAGCGATGAGGCGACTTTTTACCCTGGTTGGAGCATAGTTAACAACAGCATCAGAACTCTAATAATCAATTATTATTTTAAAAACATTATAGAACCTAATAATGAAAGAACATTTACCTTTTATAATGGGCTCTTTTTCAACATTTTCCATGTACAGTTTTCATCTTCAGTGAATAGTGAATACTGAATGATGAATATGTAAGCTGCAATCGTATGTCTACAAGAAGATAAACACGAAAAGGCAAAGAATATGTGTAACAGTGTCGCCATCTGTTGTCCAAAATCCTGATGAGGAAATTTAGGAACCAAAAACATGTTAGTGATCACCAAGAACACATTATAGTACAAGTTGTAGAGAAGTATGTACAAACCTTGTAAACACAAGTCCTTTTAAGGGCACTACTGTATTTGATTTCCTATTTTCCCCTATTCCAAAAGCCCAAATAATATCAGGTTTAAGGATTTTTTTTCTTCTTCATCATTCCTTATTCTATCGTGATTGAGCACAAACTGCTGATTCTCCTGATCATTTACCAGCTCATTTAGCCTCATTGCCTTATCACGGCTACTGGTTCTCTTTGTGAAACCATTATCAATCACAACTTATAACACCATTGCAAGTAAGCGATTTGGAGCAACTCCGACAGTTTTTTACACAATTTCACCATACAATCCAACAACGATTCTTCCTGTAGTGTAAAAATTGTGAAAATAAATGTGTAAGATTGTTAAATGCATAACATAAAAGATATCTATATGTTGGTTATCAATATCCAAATCAAGGAATAATCTGTGTGTGTAATTTCAAATCAATTGCTAACCTCAAATTCTTTCAGAGATACATACAATCTTGTTGCAAGCTTCTTCCTCCGAGTTGCAAAATCCATTGGATGCTTGATCACATCATGAAAATCAGAACTTCAACAAAATGAATCAAATGACAATAAGAATGCATAGCAACTCAAAGCTAACTGCTCATGGTCAACTTACTGTGAACCTGTGATCATTACCCAGCCTAGTGAAATCTGAAAGATCAAAACCAATAAGCATCATATCAGAATCTTTACTTTTGGACATGAAAAGGAGGTTCTGAGACAAGAAATTCAACATAGGGCCAGTAAATATTAAGAAAAACATGACTAATAATTATATCTTGAAACTTAATTGATTTGAAAAAAATAAAAAATAACTAAATTTTTTTTCTAAAAAAGGCATGCATTTATAACCTCAGGCTTTAGGTCATGGTGCCCTACGCCTTGAAGATGGCAAAAGGTAAGCTTTGTATCTGAACAATTATCAACTTCGCATCTGCTTTTTTATGTCTTCCACCTCTGTCTGCATTTGAAACAAAGTTTGACTAAAGTCAACTCATCATTCAACAAATGACACAAAGCACAAACTAACTAACCAATAATAGTCACCAATTCACCTCGTAGGGCATTGTAAATTCCTAAACCCTAAAATCCTCAAACTGAACAATAATCACAGCACATTAGTATACAATGACAAATATAAAAATTAACCTGTGAGGGAGGATGAGCAACTGAAAACCCAAGATCGCCAGCGATGGAGAGGGCATCGAACATACCGCCGAATGAAATCAAAAAACCGGTGAGAGGAAAACGAACTGCTACTGAATAATGTGCAATTAAATCCATAAAACCCAAATAAAGCCCCCCAAAAAACTGAAATCAATCAAATAGAGGATCTTTGTTCATTGAATTTTGCCTTAGTTACTTTTCGATCTCATGGTTGGCAGGCAGTGGCATCCGTATGAAACTCAATTGCAACATAAGCAAGATTTGGGGCTATGATAATTTAAACGGAATTGGCCATTGATCATCTGGTTATCTCATTTACAAACATTAAGAATCACACAGATGAAAAGAAAAACTTAACCTAATTTTCAATTCGAATAAAGGTGAGATGAGATGAAACCTGCTAATTGCACACGGATTCCGAAGGGCAGTCTTCCAATCGGCGTCACCGACTAAGAACTCGATAAATCCACCGGAAGATTCAAAGCGGTCTTCAACGGTACTTGTAGCCTCTTACAGAGGAGGATTGCAGGTGAAATAATAGTGGTCGGTGAAGAAGGATGAATTTAAACTGGCGATGCTGTGTGGTGGAGGCTGGAGGGTTTATATAATGGGTGGGTTAGGGTGGTTGGGAGGATAAAGCGGAAAACATGGGTGGAGGAGAACGTGTGAAGTTCGCCGGACGTGGAGAGGTAATCTAGGGAAACCGTCGCCAACCGCTGGATTTTAGGAGAGAGAGTGTGGAACTGTCATGAACTGCTGCTTCTAGAAGGATTTTAGGTACTTTAAACGGCTGTGATCAAAAGTTGAGGACTTTATACGGCTGAGATCATCTAAAAAGTTGGTTACCATTAACGGGAACAATATAATATAGAATATCATATTTGTTTTCTTTTAAGAGATGTTTTTTAGTTTTTAAACCTTCGTTGCACTTGATAAGCGTTTACTTTTCTATTGCATGTAATTTTGAGAAGCATAAATAAAGGCAGTTTTTTTTGTTTGAAGTGCATGCTTGAGCGGGTTTTTTGATGTCTGGTCTTGCGTGGCTGGTACATTTTTAAAGGTCGCTTAGACATTCACCCTAAATGATATTTGCGAAAGGAAAATTTAAAAGACAGATTTAGCAAACGTAATCTTCCAATCAAAGAATTAACATTTGTAGTTTTCCTAGAAAATTAACGACTAATTTTGTGACCGTTAAAAAACAAACATATTAGCAATCATTTTAGGGGCAGTGTATTTTATTTAGTTTGCCACTACTTTCGGTAAGAAACACTACAAGAGAACTAGGCTATCATTGTCACACACCAGGCGATGGCGGAAACATCGGAGTGAGATGAACGAGATTGTTCAAAACAACATAACATACTAAAATTGACAATAATTGAATAATCAAAATTTCATTTCATTGCCAAGCTACGTGGCTAAGGAAGATTCTCATCGAGTTGGGTCAGTTGCAAAAAGAGGCCACACCTAGTTTCTGCGACAATATGTCATGTAATACCCCGAAAACGGGTTTGGTAATCAAACCATATTAATACTAGAAACGGGTAAATTACCGTAATGGTAAAATTAACCTGGTGAATATTAGGATTTTAAATAAATAAGCCTATGTAAGATTAAATATTTTATTTATATATTTAATCTAGTAGCCATCATTATCATTTATATAATATAGATCAAAATATATAAAACCTATAATATAATTAGTTGGTAATTGTTGATGGGCCATATTACCCTAATTAACTAATTGGGTTTCCCCTTGGGTGTATATAAGGAGTGTCAACCGATGGCGGAATCATCGGGGCGTGGCACTGAGCGAAACAAATTGTCCAAAAGTTTCCATAACAACTATCATTACCATTCAATTAAAGCAATACGTCCCATACCGTATCTCAAATAGTTAAATAATTATTACAGACAAGCATCAAGACAAGTATTCTGTTCCGACAACTCAGATTTAAACATAGCTAATTTATTTGTTGGTTTCTAGGACTCCTTCCCTAGCCTCAATTTCATCACCAGCAAGTTAAGCACAGAAACAACCTAAGCACCTGTCACATACGTTAAAATAAAGTCAATACATATAATGTAAAGGTGAGCATACACGTTTGATAATAGCATATAGAGTTCGAATTTGTTTACGCATAACCATCACGTACACATAGTGAAATGAAGCACGTTAGTTATCGACATAGATCCATCTATACCAATGACCGCGGGTTGACTGCCCGAGGCAGTACGCAATACATGATTACCACCGTAATCCATGCAAGTAAAAGATCCTTAACAACCCCCGAGTGAACGGGTGCTGAGTCCAAACTATAGTACTATCGTTGCTAAGGCAGGTAGACAGCATTCCATGTGTAAACATAACAAACAAGCATTCATAAGCCACGTATAACATGCATTAATGGTTTAGCGTTAAAATAGCTTGAGTAGTGTGATAGTTGTAGTTTGAATATTCGTAACGTATGTAACACCCAAAAGTGCTAAAAGCAAAAAGGGTTCGAGTATACTCACAGCGATTATGGATTGAAGGGAGCGCTTTTCAATGAGTACGGCTAGCCTGAATAGATTCGATAATGTAACGGTAAGTGGCGCGTAAAACAGTACAAAGTGAAAGCGGGTAGGATAGCTGATCGTGCGGATTGACTATCCGTGCGAGTGAACTATCCGTGCGGATGGTAATCCGTGCGGGTAAACTATCCGTGCGAGTAACTTATCCGTGCGGATGGTAATCCATCCGGATTAGTCACTCGTGCGGATTGTTTATCCGTGCGGACAAGTAGTCCGTGTGGATTACTATTCGAGTGGATTGTTTATTCCCAAGCATGTGTTTGTGTATGATGGCTTGTCCTTTGAAGTTTTCGTTGTAGCATTTAGAAAACATCTAAGTATCTCTACCCTTCAAGCTGGTCGCGCGGGCCACAATCCGTCCGGATGGTAATCCGTGCGGACACGTCTCTAAGGCTGAGTCACTTGATGTAATTGGTGGAATCCGTCCGAATGGTGATCCGTGCGGACAGTGGTAATCCGTCCGGATAGTGTGTTCGTGCGGACAAGGACAATCCGTCCGGATAGTCTGTCCGTGAGGACAACTTGTCCGTGCGGATGAACATTGTTTGAAATTGTTTAAGGTCTTAGTATCTCATGATCCGAAGAGTAATCCATTCAGAGGTCGTCCGTCCGGATTGTTCATTCGTCGATACTCAAACCTTGTTTTGAATGTGGGTCCCAAGTGTAGCTCGTCCGGGTGACAACCCGTCCGGATCGTCTGTCCGTGCGGGCAGCTTGTTCGTGCGGACAGCTTGTCCGTGCAGACAACTTACTCGTGCGGACAACTTCCTCGTCCTGGTTGTTCCGTCCGGCTACCCTTGGTCACCTTTGTCGTCTATCGAGACGTTCTGATTACGTGTCAACCATTTGGAATCGCATCCTTACCCGCATGACCTAGCCGGCCAGGAATCACCCTAACTCGGCTTGTCGGTGGTTTAGAACGGTCATCCCGGTCTAACCCGAAATTAGGTGTCTTGCGAGTAGAATCCAGATCTAGGGCTAGTGCATCACTATCATTAAGTAGGAGACTAGAATGGATCTGATTCCTTCCGCTTTTTGAGGGTAAAAGAAGGAGAAAACTTGTTTATTTCTTTCACTCTTTTATCCTTTAGAAAAGTTTAGATTTAAGTGAAGTTGTGAAATCTTGTGGAAATCGTTCAGATCCGAGTTATTCTTGGTGGAATGAGGTCACACTTGAAGTTCATGAGAACTTCATGATGACGCCACCCTAGAATACCTCAAATCTTGATGATTTCATGGTTAAAAGTTGAGATTTGAAAGATGGAAAGGTGTAGATGTGTGTATAGATCGAGAATGTACAAGATTTAGAGCAAGATCTTACCTAGATTGAGAGAAATCGGAGAAAAGGTGAAGAATGCGTGCTGGTCGGACGTCACTTGCCAAAAGTGGAAAGTTGGGAGAGTGACCCGGGTATTTATAGGATGCTAAAAGGGGAAAGGGGTGGTCCGTGCGGGTTGCAGGTCACCCGGATTGTTTATCCGTGCGGACTGGTCATCCGTGCGGATTGGTAATCCGTGCGGATGGACCATCCGTCCGGATGTTGACTGAATGGTGCGTTCGGGTGCGATGACGCTTCGGTTTTGAATGCGAGCGATTCGATAGATTTTCCTAGTCAAATTACTTTTAGTCCCAACTACTTCGTATATAACCTGGTTCGATTCGGAATTCGGGTTCGAGTTCGATTACCTTCGAGTTAGACT
The DNA here is from genome assembly GCA_030545235.1 of Helianthus tuberosus. Lineage (NCBI taxonomy): Eukaryota > Viridiplantae > Streptophyta > Magnoliopsida > Asterales > Asteraceae > Helianthus > Helianthus tuberosus. The sequence goes on along the minus strand of CM060432.1, from coordinate 88,414,347 downwards.
TCGAGTTCGATTGAGTTCGCTTGATTTCCATAACAAAACATAAATAAACATGCACAGGGAACACGTAAGGCACACACACACGTATAAACAACAAGTAAATACATAGTTCGAGTTGTAATTCGATGTCGATTTGACTAGCATAGCTTGATTAGTGATTAGTTAACTTTATCGCATTGTTACTTCCTACAGTTCACAGTCGCGAGCTGATTGATTAACGATTGACACGATTCGATTATCGCAATGAACGACACTTACTCCACATAATATAAATAAAATAAAAACATTTCTACGAGTCAAGTCGCGTGAAATCGGTCGTTGACTTTGACCTTGACTTTGACTTTCACTTGCGAAAACACGGGGTGTTACAGCCTCCCCTTGTTTAGGGAATTTCGTCCCGAAATTAAGCTGAAAGCCGTAACTAAGCCGTGAATCGAGTGAGAAGTATTCATTTTAGACCGATTTGACTCGTGTAACGTGCGGAATCTGTACACGATCGTGGCCATTGTAGGATCGGTTTTGACACCGTACGATTGTGTAACGAACATTCGACGTGCGGAGTCCGTGATCGTGTGTGGTTTGTGTAGGTTCCGGTTTTGACTCCGTTTCGATTGCAAACCGACCGTGCGATACGCGAATTCCGTACACGAACAAGACCGAACACACGAACAGTAATATAAACGTAATTCTATTAATCAGATCTGAAATCGTACAAGGACTTGAATCACGTGGAGCACTTTCTCCCTCTAGAACTTTCTCTCTCTAGTTCACTCTTTAAACAACTGCGGGTACTTAGCCTTCATATCTCTTTCGAGTTCCCAAGTGAACTCTGCGCCTCGTTTGCCTTCTCATCGGACCTTCACAATAGGAATGCGAGAGCGTCCGAGTTGCTTGGTTTGGCGATCCATGATTTCGACAGGCTTTTCCACGAAGTGTAATGTTTCGTTCACTTGCAGATCATCTAGAGAGACATGTAAATCGTGGTCAGCGATGCACTTTCGGAGGTTTGACACGTGAAAAGTCGGGTGGACATTGCTAAGTTCTTCCGGTAATTCGAGTCTGTAGGCGACTTTTCCGATTCTTTCCAGAATCTTAAAAGGTCCAACGTATCGAGGAGCGAGTTTCCCTTTCTTGCCGAATCGGACTACACCCTTCCAAGGTGATAGCTTTAGGAGTACGTAGTCACCAACGCCAAATTCACGGGGCTTGCGCTTTTTATCGACGTAAACTTTCTGTCGATCCCGAGCTTTCGCTAGGTTGTCTCGAATTTGGAAAATTTTGTCTGTCATTTCTTGTAGCAACTCCGGACCGGTTAGTTGCGAGTGACCGATCTCGTGCCACACAATAGGCGACCGACATCTTCTTCCATATAACGCCTCGAAAGGTGCCATCTGGATGCTAGCCTGGTAGCTGTTGTTATACGAGAATTCGACTAACGGCAGGTGTTTATCCCAATTACCATCGAAGTCTAGAACACACGAACGGAGCATGTCTTCAAGAGTACGAATCGTTCTTTCAGTCTGACCGTTGGTTTGCGGGTGGAACGCAGTACTTAGATTAAGCGTTGTACCGAGTGCCGTTTGAAACGTTTCCCACAACCGTGAAGTAAACCGAGCATCACGATCAGAGATGATGTCACGAGGCGTCCCAAGTCTACAAATGATCTCGTCGGTGTAGATTCGGGCTAATCGTTCCACCTTGTAGTCTTCTCGTATTGGCAAAAAGTGAGCTGATTTAGTCAACCAGTCCACAACAACCCAAATGCTGTCATGACCTGATGATGTGGTTGGAAGCTTGGTTACGAAATCCATGGCTATACTATCCCACTTCCACATGGGAATTGGTGGTTGCTCGAGCAAGCCAGAGGGTCTTTGATGTTCAGCCTTGATTCTAGCACAGGTTAGGCATTTTCCGACGTAGAGAGCGATATCCCGTTTCATACCCGGCCACCAGTACCTATAGCGAAGATCCTAGTACATTTTGTCAGCACCGGGATGGATAGAGTATCGGGATTTGTGGGCTTCATCCATGATAATCTGTCGCAAATTGGTTCGCTTGGGAATCCAAATTCGGTCTAAGAAGTGGAATATCCCATTTGATTTGCTCACAAGCTGGGCTCCATCGTGGTAGATTCTTTCTTTCTTCAAAGTGCGTTCGTTGAAACACGCATGCTGGGCGTCGCGGATGAGAGTCTCGAGGTTGTGCTGGGCTTGAACATTACGAATGCTAAGTAGATAGCTCCATCTGCTAAGTGCTTCGGCTACAACATTTGCTTTGCCTGGGTGATAACGAATCTCACAGTCGTAATCGTTAAGAAGTTCTACCCATCGGCGTTGACGCATGTTTAGTTCCCTCTGATTAAAGATGTGTTGTAGGCTCCTATGATCGGTGAAGATCGTACACTTTGTACCATACAGGTAGTGTCGCCAAATCTTTAATGCAAAAACAACTGCGCCTAGCTCGAGATCATGGGTTGTATAGTTCTTCTCGTGGATTTTGAGCTGACGAGATGCGTAAGCTATGACCTTGTCTCGTTGCATAAGGACACAACCGAGACCAAGGTTGGAAGCATCACAGTAGACAATGAAATCATTGTTTCCGTCGGGCAATGTGAGAACAGGAGCATTGCAAAGCATGTGTTTAAGGGTTCGAAAGGCAGACTCTTGTTTGGTCCCCCAGACAAAAGGCTGATCCTTATGTGTAAGAGAGGTAAGTGGTACAGCAATCTTCGAGAATCCTTCGATGAAGCGGCGATAATAGCCCGCTAGTCCGAGAAAGGATCGAACTTCAGACGGGTTCTTAGGCGTAACCCAGCTCTTAACAGCTTCAATCTTCGCAGGATCGACGTGGATACCCTGACTATTTACGATGTGACCCAGAAACTGAACCTCCCCCAACCAAAATTCGCACTTGGAGAATTTGGCATAGAGTTGGTTCCCCTGGAGTAACTCGAGAACCAAACGTAGATGCTGCGCGTGTTCGGCTCTCTACTTGGAATAGATCAAGACATCGTCGATGAACACGATGACGAAACGGTCGAGATATGGTTTACACACGCGATTCATCAGATCCATGAAAACCGCTGGTGCGTTGGTTAGGCCAAAAGGCATGACAACAAATTCGTAATGGCCATAACGAGTGCGAAACGCGGTTTTGGGTATATCCTCCTCTTGTATACGTAGCTGATGGTAACCTGAACGTAGATCGATCTTGGAGAAACACGTAGCGCCTTGTAGTTGATCAAACAAATCGTCGATACGAGGTTAGGATAGCGGTTCTTGATAGTCAACTTATTCAATTCCCGGTAGTCGATGCACATCCGGAACGACCCATCCTTCTTTTTGACGAAAAGGACCGGCGCACCCCAAGGAGAGGTGCTCGGGCGAATGAAGCCTTTTTCAAGTAATTCCTGGAGTTGGGTTGAGAGTTCACGCATTTCGGACGGCGCGAGTCGATAAGGAGCTTTGGCAATAGGATTAGCTCCAGGAATGAGGTCAATACGAAAGTCGATATCACGACTTGGCGGTAGTCCGGGAAGATCCTCTGGAAACACTTGAGGGAATTCTCGAACCACAGGAACATCTTTCACTTCCTTCTTCTCTTTCTTTTCCTTCTCCGCTGCTACAACATTAGCCAAGAAAGCCCTGTATTCCTTGCGGAGGTACTTGCTAGCTTGGAGGCATGACATAAGCTTGAGACCCTTCGAAGTAGTATCACCATAAACGCGCAATGAATCACCGTTTGCGAGCGAAAAACGAATCATTTTATCGAATCACATAACTTCGGCATGGTTTTCTCGAAGCTTCCGAGTTGCATCGGAATAAGGTCAATTGGGAAGATGTGATTGTTGAGCTCGAGAGTACAATCACGGATAACAGAATTAACAGTGATGGTTCTTCCGGTAGCGACTTCAACATCGAATGCAGAGGAGAGTCGGGAACGTTTACGACTAAGGAGTTTCTCAAATTCGAACGACACAAAGCAATTATCGGCGCCAGTATCAAACAAACATGAAGCATAAATACCATTCACAAGGAACGTACCATTGACCACGTTGTTGTCGGCCTGGGCTTGACGCACGTTGAGATTGAAAGTTCTGGCGCGTGCGGCCTGTTGTTGTTGCTGTTGTTGTTGTTGTTGTGGTGGTTGTTGCTGAGGCTCTTGTTTCACAACCCTGTTTGGGCACACGTTGGCGAAATGGTTCGGGCCGCCACATGAGAAACAGGCTCTGGCTTTGACTGTGGGTGCCGGAGGAGCTTGTTGACCCTGTGGGGCAGTGAGTAGAGCTTGATTGGCAGGAGCTTGACGAATACGGCAGTTGGTAGTAAAGTGGCCGTATACGTTGCAGTGAGCACAAAAGCGGCATTGAATAGCTGTCGGGTGATGGTAGGTGCAAGTAGGGCAGAGCGGGTGCGGCCCAGTATATGCACGCTTCGCAGGCGGTGCATTGGCCATAGGTGCCGCTACTTGACGCTGTTGGGCAGGTACAGCTTGAATCGGTGCAGCAGTAATCGCACAGTTCTTGTTGGTGGAGCTGTTCTTTCTCTTGTTCTTTCACTTGTTGCTTGACGCGGTGGGTTCAGCAGTTGGTGCGGTAGCGGTAGCTTGATGCAGATGCTTGGAGGTCTTATCCCATACCCCAGCCTTAACCCTTTTGTCATTGATTTCAGCCGCTAGCAGATAGGTTTCCTCGATCGTGGTAGTCTTAGCCGCTTGCACGAAATCAGCAACGCAGTCGGGCAAAGCTCGGATGTACTTCTTGATGGTCATATCGGGAGTCTTGACCTAGCCGGGACAGATAATGCTGAGCTGTTTGAAGCGAGCAGTAAGACCAGCATTGTCTCCATCCTTCTGGTGTATGTGCCAAAATTCATCTTCAAGCTTTTGACGTTCGTGAGGAGGGCATAATTCCTCTAGCATGACTTCCTTGAGCTCATCCCATGACAGACCGTAGGCTGCATCATTCCCTCGCTTGTTCCTCTCGGCCGTCCACCAGTCTAGGGCACGGGACTGGAAGACGCCGGTAGCATTCAGAGTTCGAAGGTCATCAGGGCAACCACTCTGTCGCAGAGTAACTTCGATAGAGTCAAACCAGTGGAATAGTGCAGTAGGACCTCCTTCGCCTGTGAATTCTTTTGGCCCACACGACTTAAATTGTTTGAAACTGAAAGGTCTCGTGACAGCTTTAGGACCTTCAGTCCTCGATTCCTCGGATGATTTGCTGGCGTTCTCGTAAACATCACTCACGGCCTTAGCTACACTTTTCGCGATGATAGAAGCAAGGCGTTTGTCCCTCTTTTCCTGACGAGAGAGTGCATGACGGGATCCAGACGACATTGTCTGCAATGGACATCGCCTTGGAACTCAACACATTGTATTCGAATCTCACCTCACACGTCTACTACTTACTAAAGCTCAGTAACACGTACATTCACGTAACAGCGTAACACACAGTGCATAGTCACATAGGCATGTAGAGCACATAGTCACATAGTCACAAATTTCTGGACACGTAACACACAATAGCAAGAACACACATACCTTAGTCACTAGAGGCATTCAGAAAACAGAAACCTATCATTCAAGGTCGGCGAGGGTTCGAATATAGTATGGTGCGAGTGATTTGTTAATGATGTGTTGTGTGTTGTGTGAAAGCAAAAGGCATTAGATCGAAACCAGTAATATCTCAAAATGTTTTCAAATAAACATAAAACATATAAACTTCATAAAATCGACGAATCATCACGGTTAAAACACATAAAATCAAGAGTAAGAGTGTCTGTGGCTATTAGACTTCGACTAACCAAGGTGGTTCGACAATTTACAAGGATCCTGTGTGCACAATTACCTTCAGGACTATGCCTTTGCCTCGATTCTTGGGCGTTGGCGCAATTCCCATTGGTTATATTGTGTCTTCAGATCGTTGGAGTCCATCGAAACTTTGGTGGGAGTTTTGTATAAAAGCAGGACAAGTCGTTAAGGTTAGGGTTTCACCCATATCTTACAACTTCGTCCTTGTTCTGAATAAAATTGAGGAGATTATTCATCAAAATATGGATTTCACTCCTAATTTGGAATAATTCTCCCCGTTTGTAGTTAAAATTGCAAGTTAGTTAAGCGACTTTAGCCGAGAGTTTACGGTTTTCACACCTATTCTCGACCTTCGTGCTTGCTCATAATTAAAATATCGTGTGCAATGATAGAAAAGAGCGAGTGATAGTGGCGAGTTTATGCATACACGCGAGTTGGTCTGGTGGTTCTTAACTATAGTCTCGGTCTCTAAGACTTTGACCCGGACTAGGTCAAGTCTTGCCTAATTCCCTATAGTTATGGCTCTGATACCAATCTGTCACACCCCAACCGATGGCGGAATCATCGGGGCGTGGCACTGAGCGAAACAGATTGTCCAGAAGTTTCCATAACAACTATCATTACCATTCAATTAAAGCAATACGTTCCATACCGTATCTCAAATAGTTAAATAATTATTACAGACAAGCATCAAGACAAGTATTCTGTTCCGACAACTCGGATTTAAACATAGCTAATTTATTTGTTGGTTTCTAGGACTCCTTCCCTAGCCTCAATTTCATCACCAGCAAGTTAAGCACAGAAACAACCTAAGCACCTGTCACATACGTTAAAATAAGGTCAATACATATAATGTAAAGGTGAGCATACAAGTTTGATAATAGCATATAGAGTTCGAATTTGTTTACGCATAACCAGCACGTACACATAGTGAAATGAAGCACGTTAGTTATCGACATAGATCCATCTATACCAATGACTGCGGGTTGACTGCCCGAGGCAGTTCACAATACATGATTACCACCGTAATCCATGCAAGTAAAAGATCCTTAATAACCCCCGAGTGAACAGGTGCTGAGTCCAAACTATAGTACAATCGTTGCTAAGGCAGGTAGACAGCATTCCATGTGTAAACATAACAAACAAGCATTCATAAGCCACGTATAACATGCATTAATGGTTTAGCGTTAAAATAGCTTGAGTAGTGTGATAGTTGTAGTTTGAATATTCGTAACGTATGTAACACCCAAAAGTGCTAAAAGCAAAAAGGTTTCGAGTATACTCACAGCGATTATGGATTGAAGGGAGCGCTTTTCAGCGAGTGCGGCTAGCCTGAATAGATTCGATAACGTAACGGTAAGTGGCGCGTAAAACAGTACAAAGTAAAAGCGGGTAGGATAGCTGATCGTGCGGATTGACTATCCGTGCGAGTGAACTATCCGTGCGGATGGTAATCCATGCGGGTAAACTATCCGTGCGGGTAACCTATCCGTGCGAGTAACTATCCGCGCGGATGGAAATCCGTGCGGATGGTAATCCATCCGGATTAGTCACTCGTGCGGATTGTTTATCTGTGCGGACAAGTAGTCCGTGTGGATTACTATTCGAGTGGATTGTTTCTTCCCAAGCATGTGTTTGTGTATGATGGCTTGTCCTTTGAAGTTTTTGTTGTAGCATTTAGAAAACATCTAAGTATCTCTACCCTTCAAGCCGGTGGCGCGGGCCACAATCCGTCCGGATGGTAATCCGTGCGGACACGTCTCTAAGGCTGAGTCACTTGATGTAATTGGTGGAATCCGTCCGAATGGTGATCCGTGCGGACAGTGGTAATCCGTCCGGATAGTGTGTTCGTGCGGACAAGGACAATCCGCCCGGATAGTCTGTCCGTGCGGACAACTTGTCCGTGCGGATGAACATTGTTTGAAATTGTTTAAGGTCTTAGTATCTCATGATCCGAAGAGTAATCCATTCAGAGGTCGTCCGTCCGGATTGTTCATTCGTCGATACTCAAACCTTGTTTTGAATGTGGGTCCCAAGTGTAGCTCGTCCGGGTGACAACCCGTCCGGATCGTCTGTCCGTGCGGGTAGCTTGTTCGTGCGGACAGCTTGTCCGTGCGGACACCTTACTCGTGCGGATAACTTCCTCGTCCTGATTGTTCCGTCCGGCTACCCTTGGTCGCCTTTGTCGTCTATCGAGACGTTCTGATTACGTGTCAACCATTTGGAATCGCATCCTTACCCGCATGACCAAGCCGGCCAGGAATCACCCTAACTCGGCCTGTCGGCGGTTTAGAACGGTCATCCCGGTCTAACCCGAAATCAGGTGTCTTGCGGGTAGAATCCAGATCTAGGGCTAGTGCATCACTATCATTAAGTAGGAGACTAGAATGGATCCGATTCCTTCCGCTTTTTGAGGGTAAAAGAAGGAGAAAACTTGTTTATTTCTTTCACTCTTTTATCCTTTAGAAAAGTTTAGATTTAAGTGAAGTTGTGAAATCTTGTGGAAATCGTTCAGATCCGAGTTATTCTTGGTGGAATGAGGTCACACTTGAAGTTCATGAGAACTTCATGATGACGTCACCCTAGAATACCTCAAATCTTGATGATTTCATGGTTAAAAGTTGAGATTTGAAAGATGGAAAGGTGTAGATGTGTGTATAGATCGAGAATGTACAAGATTTAGAGCAAGATCTTACCTAGATTGAGAGAAATCGGAGAAAAGGTGAAGAATGCGTGCTGGTCGGACGTCACTTGCCAAAAGTGGAAAGTTGGGAGAGTGACCCGGGTATTTATAGGATGCTAAAAGGGGAAAGGGGTGGTCCGTGCGGGTTGCAGGTCACCCGGATTGTTTATCCGTGCGGACTGGTCATCCGTGCGGATTGGTAATCCGTGCGGATGGACCATCCGTCCGGATGTTGACTGAATGGTGCGTTTGGGTGCGATGACGCTTCGGTTTCGATTGCGAGCGATTCGATAGGGTTTCCTAGTCAAATTACTTTTAGTCCCAACTACTTCGTATATAACCTGGTTCGATTCGGAATTCGGGTTCGAGTTCGATTACCTTCGAGTTAGACTTCGAGTTCGATTGAGTTCGCTTGATTTCCACAACAAAACATAAATAAACATGCACAGGGAACACGTAAGGCACACACACACGTATAAACAACAAGTAAATACATAGTTCGAGTTGTAATTCGATGTCGATTTGACTAGCATAGCTTGATTAGTGATTAGTTAACTTTATCGCATTGTTACTTCCTACAGTTCACAGTCGCAAGCTGATTGATTAACGATTGATACGATTCGATTATCGCAATGAACGACACTTACTCCACATAATATAAATAAAATAAAAACATTTCTACGAGTCAAGTCGCGTGAAATCGGTCGTTGACTTTGACCTTGACTTTGACTTTCACTTGCGTAAACACGGGGTGTTACAAGGAGATTACTAGAGAGGGATTAGTGTTAGACCCTCATAACATCACACTAAAATCGCCCATCCTCTCTCTCCATTACTACGAGTTCTTCAACCCTAAAGAACTCGGTACTACCATCAAGAAGATACATCCTAAAGGGGAACCGAATCAATCTGACGAACATGACGTCTAGTTCATTTTCTGATGTGGTTACTGGCTCACCAGGTACACAATCATTATTTGTTTTCCATCTCATGTTTATTGAATTGATCAACATGTGGTATCAGAGCTATGTTGATTATATCAATTCAATCAAGGAATTCAATGAATTGAATGATAGGAATTAAAACATTAAGATTGATTTTTATTGTTTTTGCGATTTATGATCTTCGAATTTACTTGGAAAATAGACCAATCAAAATTATTTTTCTTTGATGGTCACTAAATTGTATTATGAAAATAATAGAAATCGTTTGATACCAGTATTGTTAATGGTTTAAAAAGTTATCTTTTGACATCACTGATTCAAAATCGTAACTTTATGCTTTCTTTAGTTGTTTTGAAATTTGAACCTACAACTAATTCAATGAATTCTTTTATGGATTACACTTCATGAATATTTTATTGAAGTTAATCACTGTATCTATTGATATACTTGAAGGTTTCTTCGTATTTTAAATTGAAATTAATGGCCAGAATGGATTTATTTGTTTCCATGGAATGGTTATTTCAATTATTTAATTATTATTATTATGTTGAAATTAACTTGTTTTATTTACAACTATTGCCATAGTGTTTCTTATAATATCACCTAATATTGTGATAGATTAGGATTTGATTATATTTTCTAAAATTATGTATCTTCATCTCCAAGTTTCGAATAAACATTATTTTAATTTGTACTCGAATAATTAACTTGGATAGATACACATAAGATATTTCGAAATTATGATCAAAATCCCTTAAAATTAGTTGATTCAAACTTATCACGATAACAGCTGTTAACAGTGGACTCGAGACCATCAGATTGCGACTCGAGACCATCAGGTCTCGACTCGAGACCACAAGGTCTTGACTCGAAATCATAAGGGTTCTCAAAACTTTACGACTCGAGACCACTGAGGTTTCGACTAAGGGTCTTAAATCTTCACAACTCGAGACAATAAGGTTATAACTCGAGACCATAAGGTTGCGACTCGAGACCTCATAACTGATTCGAGATCTCATAACTCAGTCGAGACCTGACTCGAGACCTCACTCGAGATCTCATAACTGAGTCGAGATCTCACTCAAAACCTCATTATTTTAGGTTGTTTAATGTGAAATAAAAATTAGCTATTAAATAATTGGTTTTGTAATTAGATAATTAATCAGAATCAAATAATGTTTTACAAAACCAAAATGGCTTAACTTGGGTGAGCTTCTGATGTATCACTTCTGGCCAAAGCTGATTTGATACATCTATCTATTTATAGCTTAAGTATAATAAAAGCCATGTTGAGTATGCATTACAAACGTGAATGTCTTAATTTCTGGCCAAAGCTGATTTAATTCATTCATGTATAGCATTCTTAACAAGTGCATAACTAAAGTGATTGTCTCATTTCTGGCCAAAGCTGATTTGTCACGATTACTTTGCACACATGCTTAAATGATTACACTTCTGGCCAAAGCTAATTTGTCTTCGTTTAAGTAGAATTTTAACTAAGTCTATTATTTTGATGTTAGTAATAGACATATCACAACCTCTTCACATAATGATCATCATATTAATGATCCTTCATTAATCTTATGATCATTTCGTCTGCCTTATTTTAAGTACCCATAACTTTACTCACTGTAATTTTCTTCTATAAATCTATATCTCATCCACTCTAATTCCTAAACCTAAAGTTTTTGCTTTATTTAAAGTTTCTATAAGATTGGCTCTTAAATTAAATCTTTGATTATATCTTAAGACATGATAATCCTACTGCTTTCTTCTGATAAAGATACTACAGAAGAAAATTAGAGCATGATGAACAGGATAAACCGAACATGATGTCTCTTATGATAATCAAGATCTCTCTAACATAATTGCTATCACTAAAGTTATTCCGGATTAAGTCTTTCCTAAGACTAATCTATTATTGTGGAATAATTACAAGAATTCCTAAGATGCATGCCTTCATTTAAAATTATAAACTATAAAGCTAAGTGGTATATGTGAATACATAATAATGTACAATACCATGACCCATAAAGTTAAGGGTTTACGCATGGAAATAAGTACATTTTTCCAGTACATTACATACTAAGATTTTCACTTGTACAATTTGATGCCTTATAAATCAACTATAACACTCAAAAGTACTAAAGTATAATGAGTGTGTTGATAAGCAACATATGTACAAAAGAAATAAATGTTTGAAGCTGGAAAATAAGTTGTTACTCACCTTACAACCACTTAAAACTTTAAAAGAGGATTGTTCTAAGATCCATAGTTAAAATACAAGTACAAAATTCCAACTCTAAAGTTTTTTTTCAAGGGAGAATCTCACAGCATAATTATGCCATTAGACTAGGCATAAGCAACGAGACTATCCATTATTCAGAAGAACAGTTGGATAAGTTAACTAGGTAGTCACTTACTAATGATATTTAAGTCTGCTAATTTTAATATTCCTATTAACACATGATTAGTTGAATCTAGTTCTAAACGTTTCCTTACCAGAAGTCAACAAATAAATAACATGAGAGTTAGTGACAAAATTAAATGTTAGGGCTATAAGAACCATAATAAGCAGTCTTCTAACAATGTTTTTCGATACCTTATATATATTCTGAAGATTAGTCAGAATATAGTATCATAATTAAGCATTGTTATAAAGGTTGTGAGGTTTACATAGTCAACATAAAGTCACACTTACCTTAAACTCTCATCTTATTTGTTCTAAATATCTGGATTGAAACATCACTAAGATAAAACTAGATGATACCTTACACTTTCACAACTTTTGTCATCATGCAAATGAGAATTTGACAAAAGGAAAATGAGACTTATAAATTTCATCCATTATAGCCGAAATTCATGAGAAATCATGACATGGTTAATGAGGATGATTTTCTTTCATCTAATTTCATTCTAAGTGATTTTAAATCATGACGTTAAAGCCCTAAAATATGACCTGGCTTAAGGAATAAGTATGGGTCCATCATAAGTCATTCATTGACATTCGTGGAACTTAGAATATTCAAACATAATTCATTTATCATTTAAAGACTATCTACTTGTATCTAAATTTTGTCGCATAGGGCCCACGGTCTTAGAAGAAATCTATTCATATATATACTTAATAAGATTTCTATTAGATATGTCCCTGAGTTTTCTTATGATATCTGGACATTAAAGAAATCAAATAAAGTCTAACGTATATGTGATAGGTTCCTACGTCACGTAGTTCATTGAAACTTCTCTTGTAGCATTCTAGACATATTAAAGATCAGTGGGAGCATTAAGTGTCTTAATAATAACTTGCAATAGTTGCAAGAGGTGGGGAGTGAAAATTTCATATTACTTCAATTTACACCTCTTGTACAAGACACTGTTCCATCTTGACACTGTTCTATCATAACTTGTCTCCTTAAAATATAAAGCTACACTTACAAAAGTTTCATTGTTGCTTAATTGTGGGCACACTTAGATTTCTTACCTAAACTAACATACTACTCAACAAGAGAAACTACAACGACTAACGTCATTAACTTGTTTCTCTATTAGAATTTGTTAGTCGTTACATATTGACCCTAAGCATCTTGAGTTCCTAAAGATTTCTAAGGTCAGTGGGAGCAGTCAAAGTCCTTATCATGACTAGCAAGGAATACAAGAGGTGGGGGGAAGAGTGTCATTAAATTTCACTCCGAATTTAACTCCAATTACACCTCTTGTACACCATACTGCACCAACTCTTACAAACTTAGAATCCTTAAAATGATAGCAACCTAACCAAGAGCTAATCCATAAAACTGAAACTTCTAATAAACCCAATAATCAACTCAGGAGGTCATCTATGTTTAAAAACCTACTAACTTTGATGATTACATAACCTCCCTAACTGAAGTTGAAATGGATTTTAGAAAAGTTTACTGATCTAATCTCTTCTAATTAAGCCATTAGTGTCAATCAATCTTCTAAATGGAATAAACAGTTTTCTATTAAAACTGATTTTATGTGTTCGTATAACGTTTGGGATTTGATTGAATTACCTTAGAGTGTTCATAACTAAACCAAATCCTAATATATAAACGTTAAGACACTAAGAAGCATGATTGATTGTCAAAGGTTATACTTAGGAAGAGATAAATTATCAAAGATTTATTTGAGGATCATCACTGTTCTAGTAGCTTATAATAGTTTAAAGCTACATTAGATGAACATTAAAAAATAATTTTCCCTAACAAATGGCTGACATATTTACATGTTCATAAAACAACCTGAAAGTTCCAAACTGAAGGTTAAAGAACACTTTATTTGTAAGCCAATAAAATCCATGTATGGGTTAATGCAAACATCATAATGTGATGAAATCTTAACGTAATTATTTTCATCAAGAATCAAGTGGATTAATGTACCTACCTCAAAATGAGTGGGAGCAACTAAAATAAACTTGTCTATATAGATGACATTCTTTTGACAAGTATATGTTACATAAGTCAAAGAATTGTTAACACAAACTTTGATATAATAGATCTCAGAGATATCTCTTAAGTGATAGATATCATAACATGCTGAAATAGACCTAATGGGACATTAGTTCCGTTCCATAAGTTTAACCTTAAATGGGTCCTTACATATGTAACAAACATTAATGATCTCCTTTATAGGATAATAGGATAAATGAGATTATTTCCTTACGCTTCATTAGTTGGAAGCCTTATGTAAGTTCAAGTCTATACTCATTTAGATATTACTCACATTGCAACACACTAGATATGTCTAGATTAACGTGAAGCATTTAATAGAGTATTACAATATCTTTAGAAGAAACAAGAGACTGTGATTTGAAGAAGAAGTGAGAATTAAAACCGGTTGATTACTTTAACTTTGTAATATTCAAAGATGACAAAATGTTATTTCGGGTATATCCTTATGTCAGCAGACAAACCTATCTCATGGAGAGTCATAATAAACTGATAATAACAACCTAAGTTATAACGACATAATATAGTCACTAAATGTTGTTGGAAATTTATCAGTGGACTCATAAGTTTATTAACTTATTATAATTAATATATTGAAGACTTATTGTGATAAAGTCAGCTACCATGTCTCCTTGAACAGTAACAGTTCGAGAGGTGCTGCATTAAATTTCGATACACAATTAAATATTCGTTTATGAACGAATTGAGGAAACTAAATATTTGTATCGAATACATTCGTGATATGCTTAAGGATCCTATAACTGAAGGTCTATTACCCATAAGTCTTATTAAGAGAGCTCATAAAAGAGACGGGTTTTAATTGATGACCATGTACAACTGCATATCGTACTATGAATGACTAATTATTAATTAATTTTCCTCATCAGTTTGATTTTGTATGTCTCTAACATATGTTCTGCCGGTGTAATGACATATAGACAACTGTAAATACAAATCAAACGTTAAAGGGCTTACTTATTTTGATCATAACTGTTAGGTTTTAAATTGAGGCTGTAGTATGATTAATGGGGGTCCTGAGTCGAAAAATGATTCAACGGCAGTATTTCTCTGCTACGGTTCTTGGTTTAAAGCTAAAATTGGTATTAACTTCTGATCAGACTTATCTAATACTCATGATAAATGATTATTCGGCTAAGTGGGAGAATGTAAGATTAAATAATTTATTTATATATTTAATCTAGTAGCCATCATTATCATTTATATAATATAGATCAAAATATATAAAACCTATAATATAATTAGTTGGTAATTGTTGATGGGCCATATTACCCTAATTAACTAATTGGGTTTCCCCTTGGGGGTATATAAGGAGATTACTAGAGAGGGATTAGTGTTAGACCCTCATAACATCACACTAAAATTGCCCCTCCTCTCTCTCCATTACTACGAGTTCTTCAACCCTAAAGAACTCGGTACTACCATCAAGAAGATACATCCTAAAGGGGAACCGAATCAATCTGACGAACATGACGTCTAGTTCATTTTCTGATGTGGTTACTGGCTCACCAGGTACACAATCATTATTTGTTTTCCATCTCATGTTTATTGAATTGATCAACAGCCTAATATTAAATAAAAGCTGAAAGAAAACTTTTGGGAAAATAAAGTTTATCAAAGCCCAAGTTAGCGGGACTTAAAATAAACTTAGTCATAAATCTCCCCGAACCCACTAAGTTAACTAGAAATGTTTAACCTAGTTAATAAGTGAGAATATTGTTAGAAATTAAGTGGGTTGTGGCCTACTTAATAAACTAACCAAACATGAGGGGCAAAAGTGGATAAACTTGAAAGTTTAATTATAAAAGAAACTTAAAAACTAAAACACACATTTAGTGTGTGTTCATGGTGTTCTGTTCGAACACAGGAGAAGCTCCCCAGGAGCTTAAACCCTAGCTCCAACAAAATCATTCAATTGAAAGGCCAAATGAAGTCTAAATTCACAATAGAACATGAATTAATGATCACCCAAGCTAGTGGATCATAAGGTATGTCAAATTTTGATGATCTGTGAAGTTGTGAAATTTGGATAATCAGCATAATCGCGAATTATGAATGAATTATTGAAGCTATGATTTAATTAGTGATGTATACTTGCTTAGGAACCAAACCCTAAGTTAAAATTATACATACGATGCTATAATTTGAATGATTTGATGATTTACCACACTAGGATAAGTGGGTATTAATCATATGATGAATTTGATGATATAATTATGATTAGAATCATCATACAAGATAGTAATCAGGAAATACTTGAACAAATTTTATGTTTGAGTATATAATCATACTTACTATGGAATGAGTTTAGTATGATTTGATAAAAAAATTTGATGATATGTTCAAATTAAATGATGTTTAAGATCATCAATTATTAATTCGGTAACTTATGGTTACAAAAAGGTGTTAAATAAGTTATTAAAACGGTAGCATAATTTGGATGCTTATCGTATAGTGGCAAAGTAATAAAACGAATAGTTAAGCTACATCGTGTAATTACTTTTATCAATAGGCAGTTGACTTTAAAAAGTCAAACTGACCAATGATATGATCGAATGATAAATTTCGACATAAAGATTGTAGGTTGGAATAGTCGGGAATGATTATGACTAGTCTAACCATCTTACAACTTACAATGATAGTTTGACGCTTGACAAGCAAGGTGAAAGCTTGGGAAGGAAGCGGGTCAAACGAATCAAGAATGAAAAAAAACATTATCTGGATGCTAGGTAAGTATAGCTTACACTCTATTTATTGAATACCTATTGGTGTATAGGTTATGAATAATAGAAAGTCATGTTTGAATTATGATGTTCTGACACGGCATGTGCGGTTCGGAACAAAATACAATAATGATAAACCATATTGAATGGTTAAAAAGAGTTAATGTGATTATTTAGTCATGCAATGACTAATAAATAACGAGTTTTGAATGATTACCTTATAAGGTAAATCAATACAAGTAATAAGGGTAAAATAGTAATTCGGTCACTCGTTGACGATAACCGTTAGTTTTGAAAGACTCTTTATGGAGTAAGACATAAAAGGGTCAAAATAATTAAGAAATAGGTTTATAAGTAAATTGACCGTATGGTGTAAACCGGTACGAGTCATGTAGATGAGATGATAATAAATCCATCTCGCAAAGATATACGGTCATTTAGACCAAGCGGGCCAAAAGGTGAAAATATCACCCTTTGACAATATCGACTAATGTTAGTGCATTTATGTCTATCGCCTCCGTCATCTCACACCGTAGCAGAAATAGATTAATTCTAGGCTTATTTTGTAATATCTAGTTAGTAAAAGGCAAGGTGGCATAACTGTAAATAAGGAGAACATCCTTATAACCTTGGCCTATAAATAGAACCATTAGGGTTCTCATTTAGAACTTTTGCAACTTTTGCCACATTTACTAGTTGGAGAGCTTTGGAGCTAGAGAGAGAAACTACAGAGAGAAAGTGGCAAGGTGATTCACGGTTCTTGTACGATTTAGATTTATCAAAGAATCACAGATTATATTACGTCTCGTGTGTTTCGGTCACGTTCGTGTACGGATTCCGCACGTCACACGTTCGGTTCGCAATCGTTTCGGAGTCAAAACCGGTCCTAACAAGTGGTATCAGAGCAGGTTCTCGGTTGCGAAGATCAAACGCACAGATTCGTATTGGATTTCATCAGAATCAGATTCAAATTTCACTCAGATTTGATCAATTTCTTCATCTTTTCATTTCTTAACGTTCTTAACTGAAAATCGCCAAATTAAACGACTTTTTATGGATAAAATTTGCTAATTTTTGGATATGTTATGCGAAATCAATTGATCTACAAGCCTACAAATTTTCAGAATCAAATTCGAAGACGTTTAAGAGAAATTTAGAAATTTGTGGTTCGAAGTTTGTTGAAACATGTTGAAAGTTGCTGCTGTTGTGCTTGATGTTCACCGGTCGGATGGCAATCCGATCGGATGACCATCCGACTCAAACTTTCACTAAACTCATTGCATTTCATTTAAAATGTTGACTATGTTGACTTTTGAAGTTCACCGATCGGATGGCAATCTGATCGGATAACCATCCGACTCAAAAAACATTCAAAGCACATGGCCACACTTAGTCAACATTCACCTGCCATCATTAATTGCAATCAGTTTGCATGTGTTTAAAATTGAACGGCCTAATCATTTTAAAGCATTCAATTTAGTTGTCATAACATCACGTGAATAAAGGACATTTTGAATTGAAATTTAATATTGCTCATACTTTGATTCAATGTTGCATGTGATATATTGACTGTTTGCATGTGAAACAATCTGTTTGTCGGCCAAGTTCAATTGAGTAAATCAAGGTTGCATGTGAGTTTAGTCATTACAAACAATTTGTTATTAGTGATAAATCTTTAATTGATACTCGGTCGAACAGCAAATTTGTCGTTTAGTGACATTCAGTTGAAGTGCAGGTCGATCGGACAACTTTACTATCCGTTCGGACAACATACCTATCCGTTCAGATTACTATCCGAGCGGACAGCAATCCGTGTTAACTTTAGTTGACCTATCCGAGCGGACAGCCATCCGTGTTGACTTTAGTTGACCCATCCGATTGGATTACTATCCGAGTGGACAGCAATCTGCATCACTGCATTCCACCCGAGCGACTTTAACTTGGTCAACATACTCAGCTTTTGACAGTCATAGTTCATTAAAGGCATTCAGTGATTATGTGAAAGTAGCATGTGATTATGTCATCTTGCATGTAAAGAATTAATATTGTTGGCTATCGATAGTTATCATATTCAGTTTGCATGACATCAGTTAATTTGGTCAAATAGGATCAAGACATCAATTAGTTTGCCTACTATATCTGATCTTTATTGCATGTGATAAGAATTTAAGAGATATGTCAGATCATTAATATTTGCATGTGAATTGATTTAGGATTACATGTGTAGTTGATTTGTTGTCGGCCACAATCTTATTGATAATATCAATTGCATGTGCTGTGATTGAACTTCATATTTCAAGGTGACACCCGTTCGGACAACTCACTCGAGGTCAAAGAAGTCAACAAGTAATCCGGTCGGATAACTAACCCAATCGGACAACAGTTTTGTTGTTTAGTGTCATCATTAGAGTGGTATTTTTCAAAGAGTTGGATAGCTTTAATTTTCATCCGTTCGGACAGCAAGTCTCATCCGGTCGGACAGCATCAGTTCATCCGGTCGAACAAGTGAAAAAGTCATCCGTTCGGACAACGTTTATTTCATCCGTTCGGACAGCTTCAATCCCATCCGGTCGGACAACTTCAACCCCACCCGAACGGATAGCAACTTCATCAGAACGGATAGCAATCCCACCCGAACAGATAGCAATCCCACCCGAACGGACAACGTTGTCACGCGATTATTTTCACTGTTGACTTGTGTTGACTTACTTTTTCGGATACCCGTTCGATCAAGTTGTTTGATATTTTTAAACTGATCGTTTGTTTGTTTGCTTGCAAGGTGATTTATAAGGTGCGAATATCAATAAGTAAATGTAAAATGTCAGGATATAGTGATTATGATATTTGGTGGAGGAAAGATTATGCGAGATGAGAAATTGAAAAATTCAGAAAACCATTCAAAGAAGCCCAGAGAGCCAAAAGATGAAATGACAAATTGGAATGTTACATGGATCCACAGGGTAATCCGGTTGTTGACCCATCAAAGGTGGATTTTGATGCAGTAACAAATTTGATTCCAAATCAGGGTACTTTCAATACAAGAAGGCTATCTGATAAAGGATATTTTCCAGATCTGTTGAACAAAATAAAAGAAATCTGTGAAGCAAGCCTACCAAGGGTGGTAGAAATGAAGAAAAGGAAAGAAGAAGAGTTGAAAAAGCTGGTTGAAGAAATGAAGATTATGGCAAAGAATGATGTAGAAGAAGAACAAAAGATTGAAGAGGAACAGAAGATGGAAGAAGAAGAGAAGAAAAAAGATCAGAAAGTTGAGACAGAAGAATTATCGGTGCTGAAAGAGACTGAGGTAAATGAATCTCCTGACTTGTCAAATGCTGAAATTGTTGATAAAAATGAGAACAAGTGCACGAATTGCATAGAAATGTGCAAAGCCTGTATTGAAAAAGATGAAATAATCAAAACAAAAGATATTGAAACAAATAAAACTGAAAATGTTTTCAAAATAAAATGTAAAGAAATGATTGAAAAAGAAGAAATTTTGAAACTAAAGGTTGAAAAGCTAACATAGAAATGTCATGATCTTGAAGAAGAAAATAAGATTTTGAAAGAAATGTGTACAGCTAAATGTGTTGGTTGTGTGGAGAAAGATAATAAGTTTCAAGATTTTCAAAAGGAGTATGATAATTTGAAGTGGTCAAGTCAGAGAGTACAAGAGGCTTATGATACTTTGAAGAAACAAGTTAAATGTTTTGATGAAAGATTGTCTGCAACTTTAACAACCAAAGAACTGTATGAGAGAAAGTTTAAAGAAAAGCAACTTGAATTAAACAAGTGTGTTGATGAAGTTGCTAATCTCAAACAAGTTCTGGCTGAAAAAGAAAAGATGGTTACCAAACTTCAAAGTTATCATAACTCTTCGTATATTCTTGAACGCATTTTCAACATCACACCAGATGATAAAGATACTAACAAGAATAAAAAGGGTATTGGTTCAGAGTTTCATCAGGTTCCACCACCATTGAGAAACAATTATACTTTTTATGATGAGGAAAATGTGGCAAAAGGTTTGAACATAGTTGACCAATTACCTGAAAGTATCGATGTGACTTACTCCAAATCTGATGAAGCTAATGATTCAGAGGTGGTAAGTAAGGTTGTTGAAAGCGTTCTAAAAGATGAGTCAAACAAAGGTAAGTCTGAATCACATGATGAAAATGAGGGAAATTTTCATGATGGCTATCTTAAACAGACAAAATCCGAGAAAAAATTGAATGATGATTCAAAAGGATTGGTTTACACCATGATTGGATCAGACAAATTATTCTTAGATGTTGTGTTCCCAATTCAGAATGTGATCTCAGAAAAGGTTGATAAAGTTTTCAAAATGGTTGAAATTGAGAAATCTGAAATTTCAAAGTTTGTTGGTAAAGGTCATAAAACTTTTTATAACAAACCTGGTTTCAAGAAGAAAAACATGAAGGCTGGGTTGGGTTATAAGAAGAAACATAATTGGAAGAAAAATGAAATACAAAATTTTCAGGCAAAAATGAGTTTTGTTCAAGGAAAAAGTTTTGAAGAAGAGGAAAAACTCAAATTTAGACAACAGTCTAATGAAGAGTTTTGTGCTCAAAAGAAAAGGCAACAACAACAGGTCAAAGATGTCTAAAAAAGAACATGTTTTAAATGTGATCAAACAGGACATCTTGCACGCAAGTGTCCAAATCTGAAACCTGTTGATGTTGAGATGTAACACCACGTAAAATCACGTCCAATAATGTATTGACACGTGTAATAAACCCTAATAAAGTCAAACCTTGAATTTAAGGGACTAATTTTTCGAAAAATCGAAAAAACTTTGATTATGAAAGGACTGGAAGTATTAACATACTTAAAATAAGTTTCTGGATAACCTTTTATGGTTTTATATTCATAAATAAGCCACTTGTTGATCAAGTGTAGCCGTTTGCGTAATTAAATGAAAGTTTGCGCAATAAAGGGTTAAAAGCTTCAACATGTTTATTCTTACCTCTGAGTGACCATTTAACAAACCAAGAGCTTCATGATATTTGATTATACTCTTGGGAATACCAATTGTTGGCTGTCCAAGGCTTTTATGCATAAAAATGAGGTTACGCGCAACTTTGCAAGTTAGAGGGACTAAAAGTGTCAATATGTTTAATTATACCTCTGAATGGCCTTTTAGAGAACCCGAAGCATTGTAATGTTTAATAATACTCCTAAGAATGCCTAATATGGATTAGATAAGGCTTTGATACTATAAAACGATGATATGCGCAAGTTTGCGCATTAGAGGGACTATTTGCGTTAAACTACAAAAGTCTATCGATTCGTATAGTATCGAACCTTCCGGAATATGATCATAAGTTAAACATGCCCTAAATATCCTTTACATAGCTTAGAAATAGGCTTAGAGGTGTTTGGTGCGCAAAAATAAACTTATTTGATCAACAGGGACTAAAAGCGTCAAAAAGTGCATAAGTTTGCATTTTCGCGCATATCTTACGTTCTGAATATATCCGGACATCCAAAAACTTATGTAAGCACTAAAATATTTTATTTTAGTGATTGGCTTGATAAAATTCCATTCGTCGCGTAATTTGGATCGTTTTTCGCGTCCGTCCGTGTTTCGTCGTTATTAACCGAACAACGTGACCGTACGACCAAACGAACCGACATCCGACATGTCTTTGAGCATGTTTCATGTTCCCCATGTTTAGGCATAATTGTAGAGCCTTAAAAATGGTTTAACGGGCCTTAGATGTGTCGGAAATGACATTTGGAAGTGCAGGGGCTAAATCTATCAACAAAAGAAAGTTGCTGTTTTGCTGACCAGGTCCTTACGAACCGTATGGCTGGGACCCTTACGGTCCGTAAGACATTCCCAGATGCAGAAACTCGGTCAGGTGTTTGTTCAGCCCATGTAACCGACTTATATTGCCCTTTTCCACCACCAAGGGCTGCCTAAACTGGTTTATAGGCTTAGGAGGACACTTGTATACATCTGGGACCAATTCTAGGCTTGCTTGGCATGATCTAGTGAGATCAAGATCACTATATAAAGCCCCATTGTTTGCAAACTTTGATCATTCACTCATACCTTCACTTCTGATCATTTCTGGAGCTCAAGGCCTTTCCCTAAGCATCTCTAATCCTGCATTAGACCTTGGTAAGTATCCTTGACCTTCCTTAATTGAGTTTTGCTTAGTTATTAGCTTAGAAGTCAAACCGTCATAATTAAGGTTTGACTTATCGATTAATCACTAATGGTCCAGTGATTAGTCAAATTGAAAGTAGTTATAAGTTGGTAATTAGGTGGGAATTAAACCCTTAATAGGGCACCCTCTGATTCCCGCTCTAACCAGATCATTTGTCGGGTCAAAGTTTATAATAAAAAGTCAACAGAAACTTAATTTACGAATTAACACATAATTAGCAATGTAGAAGGTGTGCAACCTATTTTTATCACTCATATAACTTGGTAATTAGTATAAGAACTGGTCTAAGCTTGTTTGATCCGACAATTTTCTGTTTAGGCTCGGTTCGGAACCGAAAGTTGTAAAACTTTGACTTTTGCTTTGACTTCAGTTCTGACCCGATTTAGATGGATTTAGAAATGCCTTAGAGTTCCGTTATGACCAACTAGTATGATAGTATAACCCTCTGCGTTTATACTACTTGACTCGTTGATTGTCCGATGTTTCCGTTAAATGCCTAATGTTGACCAATATGTCCATTTGACCTTAAAACGAGAGTTTTGGAAATGTGAAAGGACAATAATCTTTATTACTGATTTATAAACATGTCCCTAAAATTTCACATCAGTTGGAGGTCAAGATTAGGAGTTATGCTCAATAGCGTAATTTGAAAGCTTTTTGTTAATTAAAAGGCATAATTAGCGTAAAGCCTATCTGAACCCAAATTTTGACACCAAACCTTTTACCCACTGATGTAATATAATATTTTGAGATTTTTGAAGATTTTTAATTATTTTTAACCTGATCATAACCTAAGGTTATGGCCTTGATTCAGTAAATACCGATTATACCCTTTTTGTGTATAAAATGAGTTTTACATAGTATTTTGAACTTTATAACCTGATCAGAAAACTCAGATTTCCTGTATAACCCGGAAATCGCTTAAAACGGCTTTTTACGCATATTAAACACCTAGTATGAGTTTAAAACCATTTTGGCGTATAAGACTTATCACCAACTGATATAACCTATTGAATTAAGTTGTTTTACTGATTATTTCAGACCCGAGTCTCAGAATAAAAATTAATCTCTGTTATAATCTTTTAAATGACCAAAATACCCCTACGGGGCTTAAATTGAGATTAAACTCGTTTCGGGCATAATGGAAGGTATCCTACTGATATCACAACATATTTAAGGCATATTAACTTAGGAAACATGTATATGACTCTTATGGTTACCCGTTACGCATATTTCGCGTTCGGATCGGTTTATGTAACTAGTTTGCATAAATTGACCAAAACGGGTCAAACCTTATCATATTTGCCTCAAAATCCAGAATGTGTTTAGTTTACCCATATTATACAAGTCTCCAAACTTGTCGGGTCTAAATCACATTCTATTCCGGTCTTCGCTTAATCATGCGTTATGAACCGTGAACATTTCCTTAAAACTAACCGGTCTAAGTTACGACTTAAATAAGACCCGTTAGGAATCTAATAGGTTAATAAAACCTTCATTCCAGATTAAGAGCCCCAGTAGAAGTATTTGTGCTTGCTGATTAGAATATACGGCTGAGTATAAATTGCATTGCTAGCTCAGGTAAATACTTTTAACTTATTTTCCCTATACGGGCTTGGGATACGGTATTATAAAAAATACCGCTTGGTCGGGTGTAGAAACCTTTTAATCGGAGATGATTAAATTGCATAATCCCGTTTTAATCTGTATTGATTGATAACAAATAACATTAGGGGTTAATGACCGTGTCCTGGATATCTTTGGCTCATTTAAAAAGTGAATGGCCACAACTTAAGCACAAGGTGTAGGCATAACACCTCCTGTTGCGTATGTAAAAGATATACTCACTCGTAAGGGTGTCTTCTTGTGAGATTTTATTTGTGGTGTGTCTATTAATCTTGACCGGCTTGTAAAATCACCGGCCCTAAATGTTGGACAAACATGTAAATCAGATACAAGATTTTTAGAGTAAATTGCCATTTTAGTCCCTGAGTTTTGTCCAAGTTTGCCACTTTAGTCCAAATAGTTTTTTTTTTTGCATCTGGGTCCCTGACTTTTACATTTTGTTGCCATTTTGATCATTTTGTCTAACTCCATCCAAAAACCCAGTTTGTAACAGTGGGTATTTTGTGGATTTCCTTAAAAAATGTTTTCAGTTGCCATTTTGATCCAATTCAAAATATTCAAAAAAATTCCAAAAATTCAAAAAAATTCTAAAAAATCAAAAAAATTCTAAAAAATTCAAAAAAATCTAAAAATCAAGAAAATTCTAAAAAATCATAAAAATTCTAAAAAATCATAAAAATTCTAAAAAATCAAAAAAATTCTAAAAAATCCAAAAATCATTAAATGTTTCGGCACGAACCGTTTCGACCCATACCGTTTCGAACCGAACCGTTTCGACCCGTACCGTATCGAACCGAACCGTTTCGAACCGAACCGTTTCGACCCGTACCGTATCGAACCGAACCGTTTCGACGCGAACCGTTTCGACCCATACCGTTTCGAACCAGAACCGTTTCGACGCGAACCGTTTCGACCCGTACCGTTTCGAACCAGAACCGTTTCGACGCGAACCGTTTCGACCCGTACCATTTCGAACCGTACCGTATCGAACCGAACCGTATCGAACCGAACCGTTTCGAACCCGTACCGTATCGAACCGAACCGTTTCGAACCCGTACCGTATCGAACCGTACCGTTTTGACGCGAAGCGTTTCGACCCGTACCGTATCGAACCGAACCGTTTTGACGCGAAGCGTTTCGACCCGTACCGTATCGAACCGAACCGTTTCGACGCGAACCGTTTCGAACCCGTACCGTATCGAACCGTACAGTTGAAACGGTTCAGCTTGAAACGGTTCGGGTCGAAACGGTACAGGTCGAAACGGTTCGCATCGAAACGGTTCAGCTCGAAACGGTTCGGCTCGAAACGGTTCGGCTCGAAACGGTACGGTTCGGAACGGTACGGGTCGAAACGGTTCGGGTCGAAACGGTTCGGCTTCGAAACGGTACGGGTCGAAACGGTTCGCGTCGAAACGGTTCAGGTCGAAACGGTTCGGGTCGAAACGGTTCGGTTCGAAATGGTTCAGCTCGAAACGGTTCGGTTCGATACGGCACGGTTCGGTTCGAAACGGTACGGGTCGAAACGGTTCGGCTTGAAACGGTACGGGTCGAAACGGTTCGGGTCGAAACGTCGAAACGGTTCGGGTCGAAACGGTTCGGCTCGAAACGGTTCGGTTCGATACGGCACGGTTCGGTTCGAAACGGTACGGGTCGAAACGGTTCGGCTCGAAACGGTTCGGCTTGAAACGGTACGGGTCGAAACGGTTCGGGTCGAAACGGTACGGGTCGAAACGGTTGGCGTCGAAACGGTTCGGGTTCGAAACGGTTCGCGCCGAAACGGATATTTTGGATTTTTTAGAATTTTTTGGATTTTTTAGAATTTTTTGGATTTTTTTAGAATTTTTTGGATTTTTTAGAATTTTTATGATTTTTTTGAATTTTTATTATTTTTTAGAATTTTTTATTATTTTTTTATTTTTTGGAATTGGATCAAAATGGCAATTGAAAACATTTAAAATGAAAATCCACAAAATACCCCTGGTTAAAGATGGAGTTTTTGGATGGAGTTAGTGTATGTGATCAAAATGGCAACAAAATGTAAAAGTCAGGGACCCAGATGCAAAAAAAAAAAACTATTTGGACTAAAGTGGCAAATTTGGACAAAACTTAGGGACTAAAATGGCAATTTACTCAGATTTTTATTAATAAAATTGTCCCAAGTTATAAAAGAATTTTTGTGCCTCGTGCGTTCAAACCAATTTTCAAACTCTTTTCAAAATGAGTCAGTTAATTGTATTTACCAGTGTAAACTGACGTATTTTCCAAAAAGGTTAAGTGACAGGTACTGTACATAATTGGCTGGGAGCTCAGGGCGTTAATAAGGAATCTTGCAAGTTCTAGATGCCTGAAGTCTGTTGAACAGTTTTCTTTTATTTGCTCCGCCTGTGGATCTTTTACATACCATTTGTAATACTTTGATATTCCCATTCGAATATAATATAATTATTTTTTTTGCTTTCGCTGTGCATTTAAATTGTGTTGTTTGACTATGATGATATCAACTACGTCACGATACTCCCCACCGGTAATATGTGGAAATACCCGGGTGTGACTTGTTGGTATCAGAGCCAACATTGAGTGAATTAAATACTAGCATTTTTGTGTTTAATCTCAATGACACAGTAGCACATTCCTTGACCTTCTGAGTCTAGACTTAACATAGGAATACTCCCAATCCTAATCTGGAAAATTATTGCTTCCAAATTTTTATATATATTGGATACGTCGCCAAGCGAAGAAGCTGTATTAGAAATTCTCCACATCCGGAGCCTTGAAATGCTGAGCTTCGTACCGCGGCTAGAATGAAACGAGCATCCAGGGAGAGAACATTCAGAAGTAAAGTGAATAAGAAAACTCCTTTTGCTAAAGATCGTTTCTTTAATAAATCCTTATAAGGACATGTTTATCTTTCAGTCCTTTCGAAGACAACATTATTCCTTTCAAGTCCCGACTAGGGCACATCTGTACCTTTATTTTTATATAGTGGAATGATTAAATTTAGATTTTCATTCTAAACATGAAAAAATGAAATAAATGAAAAATAACATTCCTTTTATAAGATCTACCATTATAAGAAAATGGTAAAATCTAAAAAGGACAAGACCTAGCCACGTGCTATTTTAAGACATGGCCAAGATGGTAAGACCTATTCAAGAGATTCAAATCCTTATTAACACCTAAGAACGTGTTAGCACTCCGGACAAATGTGATTCGAGAAAATCACAACAGTCATCCTTATATTGGATTCTTCCAATTTTCTTATCTAGCCTAGTGATTTAGAAATCATGGCTTAAATCATCGAATAAAGATGATCATATTGTTAAACACCTAAGAACGTGTTAAGCACTCTTGACAAAAGTGATCTGAGAAAATCACAATAGTCATCCCTATATTGGAAATTTTCAAGTTTCCTGATTTAGCCTAATGATCTAGAAATCATGGCTTATATCATCCTATAAGATGATCATGTTATAAACATCCGTTAGTGATGAAGTGCCTACGGGCTAAACTTGTTGTCCGATAAGACAACGACAGTGGTGGTCTTTGACCTCCTGTCTAAAAATGTTGGACCATGTCCAAGCATAATAGTCGGTATGATCCAAACGATCTTGACTAATAGCATCTGAAAAGATGGTCATATCATAAACATCCCCCAGAAGGGAAATGCCTGCGGGCTATATCTATTGTCCAAAAAGACAAAAGGAAGTTGTAGTCTTCGACTCTCTGTCAAGAAAAGTAACCAACTATGCTCAAACCTTAAATGCCTCGATCTCAAACGATCATGGCTTATAAATCCAAAACTGTCCTCGTGACAAGGCCTGTTGTGCCACTTTAACATCCTTAATGTTTTATATACTAGGATAAATTATAATGAAAATACTAATAAAATAAACAAATTAACCCATATGGTTTATATTACCATGGTTAATAAATCGTCAAAAATGATAATTTCACAATGACCTCTGAATAAATCATTATCAATGTTTATGTAGCAATCAAGCTACATGGCTGGATCAGATGAAGTTAACAGCCACCCGAAGGAGAACAATGATACTACCAGAATTAATATATCTGGAGCGGAACTACAGGCATTAATAGATAATGCTGTTACTCGAGCTCTTGAGAGACAGTATAATGAATCAAATGATACCCACTCTAAGACTCTATCGGTGGCTCGTAGTAAGCCCCCTTCTAAATCACATGAGTCAAGGG
Source organism: Helianthus tuberosus (assembly GCA_030545235.1). Lineage (NCBI taxonomy): Eukaryota > Viridiplantae > Streptophyta > Magnoliopsida > Asterales > Asteraceae > Helianthus > Helianthus tuberosus. The sequence goes on along the minus strand of CM060432.1, from coordinate 88,385,667 downwards.
AAGACGATGTTCATCACTCATCAAATCAGAGGAGTGTTCCGTCTAGACAGGTTGTGCTTCATCAAGAGGCACCAGTTAAGACCTGTTCATATAAATATTTTGTCTCATGCAAGCCCAGAGACTTTACAGGAGAGGAAGGGGCCATCGATTGCATGACATGTCTCGATGAGATGGACACTATTGTTGACATCAGCGGTTGTGCGGAGCAAGATGTTGTGAAATTTGTTTCACAATCATTCAAAGGAGAAGCGTTGGCATGGTGGAGATCATTGCTCCAAGCCACGGGAAAGGTCCTACTCTACAAATTATCTTGGGATCAATTTGTTGCATTGATCAAGGAAAATTATTGCCCTCAGCATGAGGTAGAAAAGATAGAATCAGACTTCTTGACTCTGGTCAGGAAGAATTTGGATTGTCAGGCATATGTGACAAGTTTCAACACTATTGTCACACCCCGAAAATATCAGAGCATTGGCGTGACTGGACTGGTATCTTCATTGCACAGCGGAAGCAAATAAGCTAAGTCTTTTAGAAGATGAACGCCACTAAGTACTCGACTCTTCATGGTTCTCCTATTCCAACCGTGCCTTGTCTTAGAACTGTAACCTGAGAAAGAAACATGCGAAAAATCAACATAAAGTTGAGCGAGTTCATAGTTTGTTTGTAAAAGATTTGAAATAAATCTTTTTTCAGTAACCGGTTTTTGAAGTATTGTTGAGAAAAGAATTTAGGCTTGTGGGTTTTGGGCTTGGGCCCAGGGCCCACAAGCCCATCTCATGTGTAAGTGGCCCGTAATTCCTACGAGGCTCGATATCGCAACCCAAACTCCATGAGCATAAAATATCTGTGTAACATCCATATTTGTCGGCGTCGTCAGTATTTCATACGGTATCAGTCCGTTGTCATTTGATGTTCCGCAGATTCCACACGAATCTTCATACGCGTACTGTAGAGTCGGATAAGCATTCCTAGGCACTCCAAAGGCCTAATTAAGTTGATTTATGCTGTAATGACTATTTATTATTGCGTTAATCTCCTGTTAATCGCGTAATTAAGGGCCGTAAATTACCGGTTGTCACAGTCTCCCCCTGTTAATAAAATTTCGTCCTCGAAATTTAGATTACGTCAACTCCTTAGAGTTACGTTATGCGTATAAAATACGAATAGTATCAAAGTGAACGATCATGAAATCGAATCAAGACGTATTCGAATGATGTGAATTCAAGGACGTATCACAAGATGCAAATGAATTCTAGAAATGATTGCATCCAATAATTGAATTCAGATGTCAACAAGCTCAAATGTACTAGTTTGCATGAAACGCTCGATCATGATCAGCCCAAGCTGCAAGTTCTACCGACGCCACAAGGTGTCGTAGTGAATGAAACAATTCAAATATAGCGGTGATCGAACAAGTATCACCTGTGTTTTGCATAACTTAGCCCAAGCTACAAGTTTGTACTGACACCACAAGGTGTCGAAATCAACAAACGACTTAATGGAGTCGTAGACCAAACAAATCTACTACGATTCAGAACAATGAAACGCTTGTTAAAACGAATTCGAATATGATGTTTTCAATACATCATATGGTGTCTTGAATCGAATATGTGTAAGTTCAAACAATTGAATTTGATTTCGGCGCAAGCCGACAATAAATACATGTATCGACAAGAAAGCTTTCGGCATGGTCACAACGAAAAAAACCATGTATGTAACTTGAAAAAGAAAAGAAATTTCAAGAAAATGTGTTGACTCGATAACAAAGAAGCCAACAATTACAATAATGCGGGTCATTCGAATCACAAATCAATAATTAGATTTAGCGAAACAATATTTGAACTTCAATGAAACGCTTTATTCAAAACGAAACCACATGCGTAACAAACGATGCATGCGTAACATATGAATTTTCAAGAAACGAAGCAATGAGTGTTCGCTATAACGAATGAAATTATCGTGATGCAATGACCATTAAGAGGAGTAGAGATACGAAAATCTACTCAGTAAATGTGAAAGTCGAAATTTCAATCAAAGAAATTTAAGGACTTTACCTGGGGTTGCATGTGATAACCAGTTGTTAGGTGACATTACCATAGAATGTCGAATATAGCGTACTCGTCGTTAACTGAAATAGGGGAAATACGGTGACTTGCGTCTTTTCCTTAGCATGACTTGTGTCGTTTGCAGGACCGCGTGCCAACTGCCGCTTCCTGGTCGATAGTCGCATGTGACGTACTTCAACCTCCGTTGACGTATAGCTTAAGTCTCACGTATACCTGTGCGCTAGCGTTTCGTTTTGCGTAGAATGTGATGCACTCCGACATCTGTTGACGTAAAATTTGAGTTCTATGCTTTCTCGTGCACTAGCGTTTCGTTATGCGTAGGCTGCCTGCTCGGGAAGTTAAAACATCATAGACAATATGTATAATTGTGTGTGCCCGAATTAATATTTGCAGTTCCTACGTGATGACCTTTAATGAACTTTAACATAAGTTTCCGAAGGTCTTATGTGCATGTTTCCTAAACTCTCAGAGTTTTATGTACTGTATGCGACTGTTTTGTGTATCGTGTGTAAAACACAACTTTAGCGTATGTTTGAAAACAAAATCTTGACTTTTTGTTTTTCGGCCACGGTTGGAGACCATTCGAGTACTATGCGTTCTGTATGTATTCAACGTTTTTTTTTTATAATCTAAGTCCCCAGAGAAATATGAGGTTAGAGCCTAGGTATCTCTACAGAGAACCCTATTCGTTGTAACCTATAGCTCTGATACCAATCTGTCACACCCCGAAAATATCAGAGCATTGGCGTGACTGGACTGGTATCTTCATTGCACAGCGGAAGCAAATAAGCTAAGCCTTTTAGAAGATGAACGCCACTAAGTACTCGACTCTTCATGGTTCTCCTATTCCAACCGTGCCTTATCTTAGAACTGTAACCTGAGAAAGAAACATGCGAAAAATCAACATAAAGTTGAGCGAGTTCATAGTTTGTTTGTAAAAGATTTGAAATAAATCTTTTTTCAGTAACCGGTTTTTGAAGTATTGTTGAGAAAACGAATTTAAAATCATTTTCTTGTCAAGTTATACAGAAACTTTGTATGAAAACATGGTATGTATCTTGTATAATTCAAGTATTTCTATATGTATCATGTATTCTTGTATAAATCACGTATTATTGTATGTATCATGTTTTCTTGTATAAATCAAGTATTCTGTATGTATCTTGTTGTTAATGGGTTGCAAGGCCATTAACATGTGGCACGACATAGGAAGTCACCAAACCATAGGCATTTTTCTGTAGTCGATTTACGACTGAGACACAAAAACACTGCTTGGTAAAAGAGTGGCCAACAGTGGGGCTACCCGGAACCCGTTAGATCTAACCATTTGTTCTGCGGTCTAAGTATGTACACGATTAATGGTGCTTATGGTACCCTATTCGTGACACGATTTCTCGTATCAATCTTGTATCATTTCTCGTATCAATTCTTGTATCATTTCTCGTATCATATCAAGTATCAATTTTTCAGTTCTTGTATTCTTTATGTCAAGTATCAATTCTCATGTGTTTGTATACTCTCGTATTTTCTCGTAGTTTAGAAAACTAGGATTCGTGTGTAAACACTTGTTTGAAAAACCGGTATAAAACATAAGCTTTTCGTAAACCATTTGTGTCAGATAAATCTTGCTTGTAAAATGGTTTATAAATATGTAATTCTTGTATGCTTTGTAAAAGTGCATGTCTTTCCACCCCGAAAACATTTAGAAAAATGTAAAATCGTAAAAAGGTGGGGTTATGAACTCACCTGAATATTCCTGTGCAAAGCTAGCTTTATACGACTTCGTGATGTCGTTTCCAAGACGAGACTCGCTAGCGTGCATTCTACAATATTCCTAACACGGAATATCTAATAAGTTTCTAAATAACGCAGTAACTAACTACGTGTAATCGAGCTCTACCGAATCGTTAATCGAACGATTTGACGGTAAATTGTCAACTTAGAAGAAGCGAAGAAGTTATACTTGTTAGCTCGTTTTAAGAAGTCGTATGTTGAAATAAAGGAATATTCGTATGAAAGTAATATATAATAAACTCGTATTATATATATCGCGTCTTGTGTATATTTGCCAAAAATATACGTATATGCCGTTTCGGCGTTTGTAATAAATATAAAAAGTTATATTTATTTTGCGAAAGTATTATCGAGTTGTTTTAAGTTTGAAATAAATATAAACTATATTTATTTTTATAAAAGCATTCGTATTTTTTAATACTCGAAATAATATACAAACTATATTTATTTTGTAAAAACGAATTCATGTTGTACGATTTTTGAAATAAATAGATAAGTTATATCTATTTTATAAAAGAATCGTTTTTGTTTGACGTTTGAAATAAATATATAAAATATATTTATTTTATAAAGAATTGCCGTTTTCGTATGTTTGTAAAGTGTCGTCGAAAATATTATACACTTGTATATAAAGTGTCTTTATAAAAACGTGTTTCGTTTTACGGATTTTCTCGAAAAACGGGCAGAGTTTCCTCTGTTTTTGGACGCCCCGGACAACCAAGTTGTCGTTATTTTTCAAAAATTCAACAATATCACAAATATCAATATGTATAATTTTAGTAGAAGCGACAAAATGTAAATTAAGCACTAATTTGTGTCGGTTCGAGCTCGTTCACGAAATAAATAAAATTATAAGAATAACGGGATATATTGTGCCGTATAATCTTTACCATTCCTCGAGTTGAACGTCGAACAAAAGCTGACTGGGTTACCGAGTCAACCGAGTTGACCGAGTTGACTCGCTGAGTTGACTGGGTTGACTCAGTTTGACTGAGTTGGGCCGGATCGAGCCGAAATGCACTAAGTTGAGCCGAGCCCGTCTCCGAAGCCGCTGACTGAGTTGACTCGGTTGACCGAGTCAACCGAAACCGGGACTGAATCTGAGCCAAAACTGATCCAGATCGAACCGCCTGACCGAACCGAAACCCGTTGACTGTCTTGTACCGGGAACCCGAACCGAGTTAACTGGAACCAGAACCAAACTCGACTTGCTGAACCGGACCCTGAACAGACGCGAGTCAGACACGAACAAAACCACCAGCAGATTAAGAACATCATCATCTTCGACCAATCAGCAGCAATCACCATCCTTTAACATCAAAACCGACGGGATACGAAAAAGATTGGGACTTACCGTGAACTCACCGGATAATGTCAATTACCGCCTGAATCGGGACAGGGACCGCCGGTTAAAATAACCGACCGCCGGATAATGGAGCCGACCACCGGTCCGCCGGTTCTTTCTCTCTCTCTCTTCCGCTTCTGTCTTCAGCCGCCGCTCACCACCACGCGCCGCCACCACTGTAGGTGGTCGGCCGATTATTGTAGAGAGAGGAGGGTGTGTTGTGTTGTCGGAACGCAAGGATCGGAGGGACGCCGGAGACCTGCTCTGGTCGCCGGTTAGAAGGGAGGGGGATCGAGAGGGTGTTGAAGATGAAGGCTGTATATTGTGTCTTGTTTGTGTCTGCATATTGTGTTATGAATATATGAAGATGTGTTCTTTAAGGTTGCAGACAAAACAAAAAGGGGAGAGGAAAAGATAAGGGGGCGTTTGTAACACCCCGAAAACGGCTTTGGTAATCAAACCACGTTAATAGTAAAGACGGGTAAAATACCGTTAGTGGTAAAAATTTACCCGGTAAATATTAGGATTTAAATAATTAATCCTAATAATAAATAAAAAGTAAATAAAAGCTTTTATGAAATAAAAGCTTAGAAGACCCGAGTTAACGGGACCTAAAATAAACTTAGTCATAAATATTCCCGAACCCGCTAAGTTAACTAGAAATATAAAACCTAGTTAATAAGTGGGAATATTGTTGAAAGTAATTAGGTTGTAACCTAATTAATAACTAACCAAACACGAGGGACCAAAGCCGGGTAACTTGAAAATGGTATTATAAACTTAAAATAAAACACAAACACACACACAAGAGTGTGTGTGCGTGTGTGAGGATTGACCAGGAAGAGCTTTAGGGAGCTCAAACCCTAACTCCAACAAATCCATCAAATTGAAGGTCGAATCTGGCCCAAATCGGATGCATGAACACATATTAATGATCACCAAGTCGTGGGGATCACAAGGTATGTTGAATCTTATGATTTAGTGATACTTTGAAACTATGATGAACAATCATAATCGAAATTCTGGAATGAATGTTGAATCTATGAGTCTTATTGTGATGAAATTCATGTTTAGGAACAACCCTAGTTAATAATTTGATAAACTAGTGTTGAAAGATAGAAATTTGATGATGACCCATATGTGTGCTAAGTGGGTTTTATGACAAGAAGATGAACACTTGAATTAGAGTGTTAAATTGATGAATATTGATGTTATGATACTAGTACTAAGTGTAGTTCATGAACACTAGACATGAAAGTTTGAATTTTGATGTTAATCTTGGTGAAAATAACTAGTTATGAACTAGTTAGTAAATAAGTAAAATGTATGCACATTAGGTGTTTGTTAAAATGCCTAAATGAGAACTAAGTGTTGATAATGTGCCTAATTGAGTCTTGTGAACTTGAAGTAAATATCACTTGTATGTGATTAACAAGTAAACTAGGAAGTGGGTTTTTATGTAATAGTAAAGATGATGATAAGTTTATGTTTAAAATCATCATAATGGATAATAGAAACAAGGCACTCAAACAAATTAAGTGATTTGGGAACTTGTTCATACATGATTGAAATGGGTTTGAATGTTATGATGAAATTTGGTAGCCATGTTCATGTAACTAAGTGTACAAGATCATGTTAGCTACCAATTGATAGATAGAACTTGAATGTGCATTTATATGCTAAGGGGCGTTTGACTTTTAGTAGTCAAACCGACCATTAATAAGATCGAATGGTAATTGTGATAGAAAAATATGTAAGATGAAATAGTCATAATTAATGATGACTAATATAACCGTCTTACGAATTATGATGATAGTTTGACGCTTGACAAGCTAGGTGGAGGCTTGGAAAGGAAGCGGGTCAAACGAAGCAAGAATGGCGGAAAAGCATAATTCGGATGCAAAGTAAGTATAGTTTACACTAGTCTTATATGTTAGAATACTCCCTTATCGTATTAGTTACGAAAAAGACAAATACATAATTGAGGTATGATGTTCCGACGTGTAAACGTACGGAACAAGTTAGTCAAGCACGACAAGAAACCATGTTGATGGTTTAAAAAAAAGGAATTAAATCGGTAATTCGATCATTTTATGACAAATGGAAAATGAACCTTTGAATGGTTACCTTATAGGGTAAACCAAAACAAACAATAAGGGTAAAAAGGTAAATTGGTCATGCGTTGACCATAACTATTGGTTTTGAAAGACACTGTAAGGCGTAAGCCATAACAGACTAAAAAGCGTTAAGAAAATCAATTAATAAGTGAAATGGTCACACGGTGTAAACCGAAGCGAGTCGTATAGACGAGATGGTAATAAATATCATCTCGCCAACATAATCGGTCACTTAGACCAAATGGGTCAAAAGGTGAAGATATCACCCTTTGACAATAGCGACTAATGATTATTGTCAAGCTATATTATTTCAGGTGTAAATGTCAAATTGGTGTTAGCAACGCTATGAATTAGCGGTTATAAAAGCAAGGTATTAAAAACGGGTCAATATATTGATCTGCGCCAGGTATGTGAAATAGGGTAACACTCATTTAGAACATATGGTTCAAGAGTGTTAAAAGAGGTCAAAACGGACATTTGGTTACTTGATAGATAAACCAAATGTTTTATGTAATGAACATGGCGTTTGGAAAGCTTAATGACTTTTCAAACATAATCATAGGTTAAAAGAGGGATTATGGGTCCAATATACTTTCAAAAGTCCTCCATTGTTAATAAAGGACTAAAATGGACCAAAACGCCCTTGGTGGCTAAATTAACCAAACAACCTTTTAAAAGTTGTTTGGAAATGAGTTTTATGATTAAATGAATACTTAGAATAATTATAGAAGCAATTGAAAGCGATTTTAGGCTCAAAAGTGCTTAAGAACCCTTAACGGGTCAAAATAAGCATACGAGTGAAAAGGGGTTAAAATTGTGTAATAAACCTATGATTAGAACCTAAAATTGTAGGTAATATTAAATTAAAGAGTTGTATGTGATATAGGAATCAAACAAATACGTTTGTTTGATAAAATGCGTAAACGGGTCAAATTTTGGTAAAAGAGTAATAAGCCGAAGACTTAAAGGTCTTAAATTTTGTTAAGCCGAATGTCGGATTTTAACTCCATATGATGGAGAATCAAATTACAAACATGTAGGAAGAAACGGTAGGTCAAACGGATAAGCGGATTGAAAGTTACGAATGTTTTCGTAACAAAAACGGCAAAATTGGAAAAGCTGAATGCAGGTACCACCGTAAATTACGGTGCCACCGTAATTTACGGTGGAGCCTGAAAGTGTTACGCCAGTTTATTACTGGTTTACGGTGGCAACATAGAAAAACATGGGCTACCGTAAATTACGGTACCCACCGTAATTTACGGTGGACCTTGTCCAAAAATGCATTTTAATCAGTTTTGTTTTCCGGACTCGTTTAGATGCGTTTTAATTACCGTATGACTAAAGCATTTCATGTTTATGAAATGTAGGTACTTTCTGGATGCCGGAAGACGATCAAGCTCAGCGAAGAACCGAACACGATAAAGACACACGCTTCCGCACTTTGCCACGTTGTATAATTAAAACAACGAATTTGAACATGTTACCTAGAATAACTTATGAATTGTAAAAGTTTTAATAAACCCGCATTTTTACAATATGTGTAGTCTTAACTACGCATCTAATTGTTGGCAATTTATAGATAAATTGTTAATTAGAAACTAGGGTGTTACAAGTTGGTATCAGAGCCTTGGTTTAAGAGATTCGAGTATGGTTGGGAGGAACCATGCTTGGACTTAAACCTTATGCTCTTGACAAAGAATAGTGTTCGGTTCGAGGCTTGATCGCAAATCCGGTAAGTACAAGTATGTTAACAGCTTAGCATGCTAAAGTGTTGTAAACAACACATAGGGCTATCGTGTGATACACGTTACCCCAATTAAAACGATTGACATAGTTGATGAAATACGCGTGTTGACGTGTATAGTAGAAAATGCCTTGTATTATAATACGGGCGATTATTGAAGTTGACTTTACTAACTTTTGTGAATGTTTTAAATGAAGGACACTCGCGTTTGAAGACGATGAGAGTCAAACGAACTATGGATATGATGATGGAACGGTCCGAGGTATGACAGGAAGAGCATACTCATTAAGGACCAAAATCGCGTAACGGTCGCGAACAAGACTAATGATAAGAGAAGCCCGTTAGGGCAAGCATCACCAGGTGCACACTTTTAAATTTAATCGCACGAGTCGTTATATGCAACAAACACGTAAGTAATAACGGTTGCATACACATATGATAGAACTTGGAAAACTTGATTTCCAAGAGAAATTTAATAGGAAATGTGTTATTCACAATGATGAATAACAAATGAATAACAAGACTTGTTTATATAGAAACTTGGACGAGAGTGATCATCCAAGTAAGTATTCTCAATACAAATCCTATTGAGAAAAGTAAGGATCACATCAATGAATGTGAATAAATGTTTATAAAAAGGGACATTGTACATGTTCAAGGATAAACGATTAAAACTAATAATTGTTAACTAACAATTAAATAAAGTTTTACCAAATGAACCCATAAACATGGAGACAATTTGAGGAGTTACTTACATGGGACGTGATGTGGTAATTATAATAAGGTCACGCGTACCACGTGTTGATCGCTTACTCTGGCCAAGTAAGTAGTGAACAAATGATAGCATGAGCTTCTTATAATGAGCGCAGTTATGTCCGATGTGGTAATGGCGGGGTGAATGGGACTAATTAAAAAGTACCCAAATGAAACAGATAAGCAAGATACTTGAAAAATAATGTAAACGCACAACCGAGTGACGGGAGCGTGTTACATTAGGATAATGAGCCCGAGTGAAGGGACAAACAAGCATGTAAAACGATTTAGACAAGTATTGGGAGGGAGTGTACTTACACTCGAACCCATAAAACGCAAGCATGTAAAACGATTTAGACAAGTATTGGGAGGGAGTGTACTTACACTCGAACCCATAAAACGCAAGCATGTAAAACGATTTAGACAAGTATTGGGAGGGAGTGTGCTTGCACTCGAACCCAGGAAATGCAAACATGAAAAATGATTTAGACAAGCAATGGGAGGGAGTGTACTTACACTCGAACCCGGAAAATGCAAATATGTCCCTTAACGGGTCATTTTTGTAAAACGTCGAACTTAAAGACAAAGTCAGAATATAAAAATGAAGCAAGGTCTTAATGCATACCGGGAGGATTGCAATAATAACGACCTTGGTAAAACACCCGGTTGATGGGTAAGAATTAAACACATGTGTAAACCGAGAAACGAGAACACGAATTTAAAGTCAAAGGACTCGGATCATGAGTTATGACTAAAAGACTATAAAATTTCGTAAACAGAAATTCTGATAATTATATTCAACTATTTTGAGATTGAACGGGTTGAATAAGGTATAATGCTTGAAGGCGTAAGTAAGCGCAAGCCGGATAACGATAAGCTTGAGACAAATGAATTTCAAACGTAAAAAGAGTGCTTTGACACCAAATGTATATTTTAATAAGACACGAGCAAAAAGAATGATCTACGGGATCCACATAACCTTTAGGGTTATAAACAACGAGAGATATATGGACTAAAACGACCCACGGGTCATGATTAGAGAGAAGTTATAAGGACTTCGCCTTAAAGAGGTGAATGTCTAATCAAAAATAGCCCATAAGGCTAAGTGTTAAAACCTACGGGTTAGATGGAATAAAGCGAGGAAATCAGTTAAGAATCCCCGCATAAAAAAAAAAAAAAAAAAAAAAAAAAAAAAAAACTAAGACTGTAAAGGATTAAATTACGGACTGTCAATATCCCAGTATGGATGATTGACACAAGTTAAAGAAAAGATCCTAAAACTAAAACTTCGGTTTTAGTAAGAAATAATGTTTTTACAAATATAAATTCTGATAGGAATTTAAATGATAAGTATGAAAGATACAAGTCTTGACACGGTTAGGCGCAAGACAATATATTCGAAAAGTGAGATATTTTCGAAAATGAAAGGTTGATATAAATTAAACATGATGTAACACAATCACGGTCAAGAAATGTAATGTGAAGTAGAATCACATTATAACCAAGCAAGCGGTAAAAAGGAACTGGACAAATGAGTCTAGTTAGTGAGACCGACCAAAGTCAGCAATTCAAGTTAAGAAATTTGGTTCGCTTGTAAACGGTAAATTCGGTATAACTAAACCGAATAAATAAATTTGAAAATAAAAGAAAATGTTGCTAGAAGTGAAAGATTTCACTAGAGACCTTTAAACGGGTCAAAGTAATGGATTCATAAAGAATTCGATAGTATATGAAAGCGAGGAATATCGCTAAGTTAAATAAACTAGTGGGAATAACGAGATTACGTTATTTCCAGTCGCATTATGTCATGTAACATACGTAGATGATTAATAACCAAAAGAATATTACCATACTTTTCTGGTAATACTAACAATCAGTTAAGATATGAGAAATGCTTAATTGATTATCGAGAACAAATACATGGAATTGAACTCGATAAATTAAGTAAGAAAAGGTTTCGAGGACGAAACCTCTTTAAGGGGGGTAGACTTGTAACACCCCGAAAACGGCTTTGGTAATCAAACCACGTTAATAGTAAAGACGGGTAAAATACCGTTAGTGGTAAAAATTTACCCGGTAAATATTAGGATTTAAATAATTAATCCTAATAATAAATAAAAAGTAAATAAAAGCTTTTATGAAATAAAAGCTTAGAAGACCCGAGTTAACGGGACCTAAAATAAACTTAGTCATAAATATTCCCGAACCCGCTAAGTTAACTAGAAATATAAAACCTAGTTAATAAGTGGGAATATTGTTGAAAGTAATTAGGTTGTAACCTAATTAATAACTAACCAAACACGAGGGACCAAAGCCGGGTAACTTGAAAATGGTATTATAAACTTAAAATAAAACACAAACACACACACAAGAGTGTGTGTGCGTGTGTGAGGATCGACCAGGAAGAGCTTTAGGGAGCTCAAACCCTAACTCCAACAAATCCATCAAATTGAAGGTCGAATCTGGCCCAAATCGGATGCATGAACACATATTAATGATCACCAAGTCGTGGGGATCACAAGGTATGTTGAATCTTATGATTTAGTGATACTTTGAAACTATGATGAACAATCATAATCGAAATTCTGGAATGAATGTTGAATCTATGAGTCTTATTGTGATGAAATTCATGTTTAGGAACAACCCTAGTTAATAATTTGATAAACTAGTGTTGAAAGATAGAAATTTGATGATGACCCATATGTGTGCTAAGTGGGTTTTATGACAAGAAGATGAACACTTGAATTAGAGTGTTAAATTGATGAATATTGATGTTATGATACTAGTACTAAGTGTAGTTCATGAACACTAGACATGAAAGTTTGAATTTTGATGTTAATCTTGGTGAAAATAACTAGTTATGAACTAGTTAGTAAATAAGTAAAATGTATGCACATTAGGTGTTTGTTAAAATGCCTAAATGAGAACTAAGTGTTGATAATGTGCCTAATTGAGTCTTGTGAACTTGAAGTAAATATCACTTGTATGTGATTAACAAGTAAACTAGGAAGTGGGTTTTTATGTAATAGTAAAGATGATGATAAGTTTATGTTTAAAATCATCATAATGGATAATAGAAACAAGGCACTCAAACAAATTAAGTGATTTGGGAACTTGTTCATACATGATTGAAATGGGTTTGAATGTTATGATGAAATTTGGTAGCCATGTTCATGTAACTAAGTGTACAAGATCATGTTAGCTACCAATTGATAGATAGAACTTGAATGTGCATTTATATGCTAAGGGGCGTTTGACTTTTAGTAGTCAAACCGACCATTAATAAGATCGAATGGTAATTGTGATAGAAAAATATGTAAGATGAAATAGTCATAATTAATGATGACTAATATAACCGTCTTACGAATTATGATGATAGTTTGACGCTTGACAAGCTAGGTGGAGGCTTGGAAAGGAAGCGGGTCAAACGAAGCAAGAATGGCGGAAAAGCATAATTCGGATGCAAAGTAAGTATAGTTTACACTAGTCTTATATGTTAGAATACTCCCTTATCGTATTAGTTACGAAAAAGACAAATACATAATTGAGGTATGATGTTCCGACGTGTAAACGTACGGAACAAGTTAGTCAAGCACGACAAGAAACCATGTTGATGGTTTAAAAAAAAGGAATTAAATCGGTAATTCGATCATTTTATGACAAATGGAAAATGAACCTTTGAATGGTTACCTTATAGGGTAAACCAAAACAAACAATAAGGGTAAAAAGGTAAATTGGTCATGCGTTGACCATAACTATTGGTTTTGAAAGACACTGTAAGGCGTAAGCCATAACAGACTAAAAAGCGTTAAGAAAATCAATTAATAAGTGAAATGGTCACACGGTGTAAACCGAAGCGAGTCGTATAGACGAGATGGTAATAAATATCATCTCGCCAACATAATCGGTCACTTAGACCAAATGGGTCAAAAGGTGAAGATATCACCCTTTGACAATAGCGACTAATGATTATTGTCAAGCTATATTATTTCAGGTGTAAATGTCAAATTGGTGTTAGCAACGCTATGAATTAGCGGTTATAAAAGCAAGGTATTAAAAACGGGTCAATATATTGATCTGCGCCAGGTATGTGAAATAGGGTAACACTCATTTAGAACATATGGTTCAAGAGTGTTAAAAGAGGTCAAAACGGACATTTGGTTACTTGATAGATAAACCAAATGTTTTATGTAATGAACATGGCGTTTGGAAAGCTTAATGACTTTTCAAACATAATCATAGGTTAAAAGAGGAATTATGGGTCCAATATACTTTCAAAAGTCCTCCATTGTTAATAAAGGACTAAAATGGACCAAAACGCCCTTGGTGGCTAAATTAACCAAACAACCTTTTAAAAGTTGTTTGGAAATGAGTTTTATGATTAAATGAATACTTAGAATAATTATAGAAGCAATTGAAAGCGATTTTAGGCTCAAAAGTGCTTAAGAACCCTTAACGGGTCAAAATAAGCATACGAGTGAAAACGGGTTAAAATTGTGTAATAAACCTATGATTAGAACCTAAAATTGTAGGTAATATTAAATTAAAGAGTTGTATGTGATATAGGAATCAAACAAATACGTTTGTTTGATAAAATGCGTAAACGGGTCAAATTTTGGTAAAAGAGTAATAAGCCGAAGACTTAAAGGTCTTAAATTTTGTTAAGCCGAATGTCGGATTTTAACTCCATATGATGGAGAATCAAATTACAAACATGTAGGAAGAAACGGTAGGTCAAACGGATAAGCGGATTGAAAGTTACGAATGTTTTCGTAACAAAAACGGCAAAATTGGAAAAGCTGAATGCAGGTACCACCGTAAATTACGGTGCCACCGTAATTTACGGTGGAGCCTGAAAGTGTTACGCCAGTTTATTACTGGTTTACGGTGGCAACATAGAAAAACATGGGCTACCGTAAATTACGGTACCCACCGTAATTTACGGTGGACCTTGTCCAAAAATGCATTTTAATCAGTTTTGTTTTCCGGACTCGTTTAGATGCGTTTTAATTACCGTATGACTAAAGCATTTCATGTTTATGAAATGTAGGTACTTTCTGGATGCCGGAAGACGATCAAGCTCAGCGAAGAACCGAACACGATAAAGACACACGCTTCCGCACTTTGCCACGTTGTAAAATTAAAACAACGAATTTGAACATGTTACCTAGAATAACTTATGAATTGTAAAAGTTTTAATAAACCCGCATTTTTACAATATGTGTAGTCTTAACTACGCATCTAATTGTTGGCAATTTATAGATAAATTGTTAATTAGAAACTAGGGTGTTACAGCGTTTGGCACTGAGTTTTGGTTTGGGTGTTAGTTGTGGAAGGGGTATGGTTCTTATACTAATATATCTGGGTAATGACTAATGTAAGTTCCTTTTGTCATGTGTGCAAAGATCTTAGATATTTCATGAGGATTTTGGCAGAAGATTTGTAAAGATCTTATGTTTCCAATTTGTGAGACACAATTCTTGTATGGATTTTATGAGATTTCCTAGAGATCTTGTATATTATGCAGGTTTAGGCTTGTGGGTTTTGGGCTTGGGCCCAGGGCCCACAAGCCCATCTCATGTGTAAGTGTCCCGTAATTCCTACGAGGCTCGATATCGCAACCCAAACTCCATGAGCATAAAATATCCGTGTAACATCCATATTTGTCGGCGTCGTCAGTATTTCATACGGTATCAGTCCGTTGTCATTTGATGTTCCGCAGATTCCACACGAATCTTCATACGCGTACTGTAGAGTCGGATAAGCATTCCTAGGCACTCCAAAGGCCTAATTAAGATGATTTATGCTGTAATCACTATTTATTATTGCGTTAATCTCCTGTTAATCGCGTAATTAAGGGCCGTAAATTACCGGTTGTCACAACTATGTCCCGCCTAGTTCCTTATTTAGTCACCCCTGAACCTAAACGCATAGCGCGTTTCATTGGAGGCCTAGAACCAGAGATAAAGGGAAATGTTAAAGCATCTAGGCCTACCACATATAGGTCCGCGGTGGACTCATCCTTATCTCTCACTTTAGATGCTATCATGAATAAGTCTGTTAAAACTTCCGGCGAGGGAAAAAGGAAAGAAGACGAGGAAAACTCTCATCAATCTAACAAGAAGAAGAAGGGAAGCTCTGAGCACGGGAAAGATTTCGAGTTTAGGAAAAGCTCGAGTCAGTTCAATAACAAGCCCAAATGCAATAACTGTAGGAAACAACATTCTGGAAAATGCACAATCGACCCACGTGCTAAATTATGTGGAATTTGTAAGACCAAGGGTCACAAGACTTTAGATTGTAAGGAGTTGAAGAATGCGACCTGTTACAACTGTAACGAGGATGGGCACATCCAGACTAACTGCCCAAAACTTATAAAGAAGCCTGGAGAGGCCAGGAAAACAAACGCATGAGTCTTCCAGAGGAACGCGCAGGAGATGGTGCAGAATAATAACTATATAGCAGGTACCTTTCCTTGTCAAGAAGTTTATGCAAAATTTATTTGATGCTGGCACATATGATTCTATAATGAACGATAAATGTTGAGAATTGTTGTCTCCGCCTGATTAAGACTCCGGTCATTTAACGCGAGATAGAAATTGGCCGATGATACTTTAGAGAATGCTCCAACAAACCTTAGATCGATATTTTATATCTATTAGGAATCACTATTTTCTGATATCCTTATGGCAAGCTTTCAAGCTATCCAAATTCATCAATATAATAAAGACAGATGTGACATTTTGATCCCCTGTCAAAAAGGTGATGGACTAGGTCCAAACCTTAAATGCCATTGATGCTCTTTTGTGACCTAGGCTAAATAATATTGATATATTTAAAATAATAATAATAATAACGTTCATTAAGAATGTTAGTGCTATATTGGCCTGTATGGTTTAATGAAACCATGGTTATTATATGTTAAGGCCATCAGGGTGATGAATAGCAGTTGTTGGATTACAACTAAGTAAATGATTCATTTGGTGATAGGAACCAAACCTTGAGTATGACAAACTCGGATAAGACAACGGTCAATCGCGCCATTGATGATGCGACGCATGCTAATGAAGCTACAATTGTAAACCTTAGAATTTCCAAAGATGTTCTTCAAACTATGATAGACGCAGCTGTTGGAAAAGCTGTGAAGAAGGCTGTGAAAAAGTTCAAAGAACCCAATGCTACTTGCTCCAAATTTCATTCAAGACTACCCTCCCTTACTCACGAGAAGGATCTCGTTCATGCCTCTAATGCAAGGGATGAACTAAAAAGGAAAATGGGGGAAATTAACTCCCAGAGTTCTAAGAAAAAGAACAAACAAAAGTCCAACCGGAAACCTGTATGCAAGACTTGCAAGAAGCGCCATTACGGGAAATGCAGATTTGAGACTCAATCTTTACATTGTGGGATCTGCAAGTCTAAGGGACATAAAACGTTGGAGTGCAAGGACATGAAGAATGCAGTCTGCTTCGGCTGTAATGAGAAAGGCCACATCAAGACTACGTGCCCTAAATCTGTCAAAGGAAATATGGCTAAGGATAGAAAGCCTAAGAATGATAGCGCTTAAACTCTCCTAAAGAGTGTCAGGAGTAGTCCATATCAATAATAACGTTGGGTATGTTCTTTAAGTATAAATGCTAAGAATTCTGTTTTAATTCGGATACCAATAAAACCTTCATAAATTGTAAGTATATTAGACTTTTAAAAATCTATCATAAGAATCCTAGATATTAAGTGTAAGGTAAAGCTTACAGATAGCAGATCATAGGAACCATTTCTTCTATTCCTGTCAGAAATCTTCAAACATAAAATTCTAAAGTACCCTCTCTCCAGATAAATGCATTCAAATGTAATTGATATCTCTTTGATCACTATTGATTTCGAATACCAAATGGTATGACAAAAGCACCATATGAGGATTGGTGTATCTTAATATGTTCCATAGATTGCTTCCATGCCTGATCAGTATGGAGGTTTAATGCATGGAACCACAAAGATATTCCAACGGTCATATGGTACTAAGGTCAACTAATAGTATTCAAAGAAGATATCCGGAATGGAACTATCCCAGTAAATGTTCTCGATTAAAGAATTCGTGGACTTGTAACATAAATGTGTCACTCATTTGACACAAGCAATGATGGATGAACTGGAGCCTGAGATATGGAAAATCTCCGTAACCTCCTTGTATCTTGATTATCTTCTCCTAAGATTACCCTGTTTACCTCCTGGGAGGCAAGTAGAGTTAAGATTTATATCCCATTTAAGGCTGTATCATTATGAAATTTTTCTAAACGGCTAGTACCATCATTGGAGGAATCGAAACCCTGATTAAGTAAGTTTTAAAATAAAGGATTCATATAGCCTAACCCGATATTCTGAGAGTTTGATATTGTTAAATAAGGAAGACGGTTCATTTGCTTATGCATTGATTACCGCAACCTTATTTAGGCAACAATTAAGAATCGCCATTAGCTGCCCAGGATCGTCGATCTGTTCGACTAGCTATGAGGATTAGTTATTCCTTAAGATTGGTTTTAAGCAGTGATTGGAATAACCATCTCACCAATAAAATAAGCTTTTCTACAACAATTATTGTAACATCCCTATTTTTAATATAAGAATTATAGGTTTGGTTAAATTTATTAACCACTAGTAACTAGTAACTAGTTTATTTTATTATAAATATTCAACCCAAAAAGTTTTTAACACTATTTTATATATAGTTGGTTGAAATATTATATTAATTGGCTTGTATATGGGTAACCTTTCTAATAAAATAAAAGTATATAAAAACTTATATTATTAGACAGGTAGATTACGGGTAAGTTAAAGATTAGAAATATAAAGTAATTAGACGGGCCTAGTGACCATATACTAATTAAATTATAAAAATACATTGTATTTTGAACCTACTCTGTTTTTAATGAAACTTGGTTCAAAATGTAGACAAAAATATACTCGTTTTAATGACATATTTATTATTTTCTAGAACGTCATATTTTAGAAGTTATACGAGCCAAATAACTGAAGCAGTTAAATTAATTATAATAAATAAATAATAATAATAAAAATAATAAAATAATATTAAAATAAAAACTAAACTTTCATTTTTAAAGTTTACGTAGGCTTTAGAATAAAATAAATAAAGAAATATAAATAATAAATAAACTTACAAAAGAAGTGAAAGGGGACATACATGTCTACACCTAATTTAATTTGAGACTTGTGTGGTGTACGTGTCATGAGAATAATTAGAAACAAAGAATAAATTAATAAAATAAATCCCCAAACTTACATATGTCAGTTTTTAGAAAAGAATGGGTGACACGACATTTTGAAAGAGTGCTTAGGGTGAGGGGGGCACTCCCCTAAGAGGGGAGTCCCCTCTCTTACGTATAACCAATCCTCGTGTGCCACGTCAACTCCCCTCTTAAACTCCCCTAACACCCCAATTTGATGGCGGCACTCCCCTATTAGGTGACATGGTTTTTTATTAAAAAAAAAAAAAAAAAAAACAAAAAGTTTTCATTGGTTGAAAAGGTGGCTGGCCCCACCTTCTCCCTCCTTCTTCTTCGGTGTCTTCCCACCGTTCCAGGTCCCCGAACATGGTCCCCGAATTGATGGCATCACCCTTACCGCTCGGCAACTTGGTCCCCGAAGGGAGTCACCGAGGGTGCCCCGAGTGCCCTTAGTCTTCACCAGATTCCAAGTATAAATAGAAGGAAAAAAATTCAGTTTTTCCATGTTTCCTTCTTTTATCTTTCTCTAAAAAATTCGCAAACCTCTCTCTCCCTAGAATTCTATTCTCTAAAAATTATATATTTTTTTTTCACCTATAATAATAATAAGGTTCTGCTTTGTTTTAAGTATTTTAATTCCCGATCACCGCTACCCTTTCCGATTGATCTGAGCCTCATAACATATGTCAGGGCTCTGCCCGACTAAGTTGTTGGGATTCGAGCTCGGACATCGGGATAAGGTTGAATTAGGGGTACTATACTTAACACAATTACAAATATATATTTTTATATAGCCCAGAAGTTATACCCAAAATTTATACCAGGAGGCTTTCTAGTTGAACCCTAAAGTTACAAAGTGAGTCCATTCTCATTTCTCACTATTTTATTCCCTTTTTCTTTATAATATAATTATATTAAAAAATGTCCCAAACCATAACAACTCTCACCAAAACTATTATATTTTTACTATTATTATTATTATATTTTATTCACTAAGAAACTCTAATTGAGACACCCAAGTAATTCTGCATAAACCCTAAAATTTTCATAACAATCAGAATCAGGATCAGGGCCTCTAAAACTCAAAGGGGGTATTCCCTACTTAACGATTATCCTTATAACTCGTTGTAAAATACGAGATTCTTCGATCCGTCGACTCAGCTAACCTACAAACACACGTGGCAACCATATGATAAAAAGTAACCCGTCGCGCCACGCGACAGACGCATATGTTCCTGTCGCGACACGCGGGGGAACCATTTTTCAAGTATAAATAGAGGGGTGTGGGACTTGATTTCCTGCGTTCGTTCGACGTCCAAATTCATTTCGTACGTCCAGATATTCACAGTTTACTACCAAACACACACTAGCTCAAATTCTGCTACGATACCGGGTATTAACTCGATCGCTGCTACGATTCAATGTCCGATCGATAGAAACTATCCGATGGATGTTTAAGCGCTATCCTTTGTCATTAGTCGTGATTCCGACCGGATGTTTGAGTATCACCCAAATTCGGGGAATACTCTGTCATTCGTTGTGAATCCGATGGATGTTTAAGTGATTGCACTTTGTCATTCGTTGTGAGGGTTTTAATCTCGTGAGTTATCGTAATTGCTGTATTAAGTTACCTACCTAGTTCGTGTGCACTAGGTTACAAGGCTAAATCAATAGGCTAAGCTCTGCCTATATAAATCTGCAATATATCAAGGCTTATCTGTAGACTAAACTTTGGCCGTATGAATCTGCATGATTATAAAGTAAGTCATTCTATTTTTATCAAATCTATTTACAAAAGCATGTTTATTTCAAAAGTTATAGTTACAGGGATTAAGTCTTCGTAATCACCAAGTTACAGCCGGTATGTGGGGTATTGTGCACAATATTAATTTCTCACGGGGTTAGGCTAATAAGCCCTAACATAGGTTAGGCAAATAAGCCCTAACAGTGATATACGTCATTCATTGGGGCAGCCAATGGTGATATGACCACAGTCACAGAAACGAGTCGAGTGACAAATACTGTGGGTAGTTGGTTGATATAGAAACAATGTAATCACCCTTAATACTGTAAATTATAACAAACAGGTCGTTTTATTAAATAGAATGATTCACTCAGTATTTCCCGCTGACAAAACCTTTTTAAAACGCGTTTCAGGTAATTACAGTAGATTGGATTAAGAGATGGATACGACACTGGAAGGCATCAAGAAGTGGCTTATTTTATTAATTAAATCAAATTAAGAAATATTATTTTATGTAATCAAATTTATCTTTATTAAAGCTACCATTGTAAAACCTGGGTTTATCCCATCTATTTAATAAATAAAATCCGGTGTTTTCTAAACTCTGATATTTTCCTAACTCACGGTCCTGATGAAATTTCCGCTGCAATACGTTTTCAAAATAATCACCGGTACCACTGTGCTGTTCGCGACTCCCGATTCCGTCCAGGGTGGGTCGGGGGCCGTGACAGAAGGTGGTATCAGAGCCACTGATTTAAGCCTTTAGGTGTTGTGACAATAATACCTAAGTTTGTATAAAAGAGTTAGGAGATTGCCATTTACTGGTAGCACACATGATAGCATTTAGACTTGAACTTAAGAAAAGATGTCTTAGTATCAGCTTCGAGATAAGCTAAGTACTGTGTAAATAAAGTATGATGGATTTTGGTATACCATAAGAATGGTAATTAGAATATTGCAAGATATGATAAATAAGCAAGAATTAATAGTAATTATTGCTTATTGATATTACTTGGTCTAGAATAAAGATATGTTATGGAAATACAAATTTCCTTGATTCTGGATAAAAGCCCTAATAAAAGAGGCACTTTTTAAATCTTGAAAAGATACTATTTATGGGAAATAGAAAATTTTCTTCGGCAAGACTGGGTATGGTGTAGCAGACTCTCCAGTTTGTCCGGATATATTGAAGTTACCGATCCGGCGTGAACCGGATAACACGGGGTATATAATATGTCAAACAAGTGACAAGATTTCCCTAAATAGTATCATGATTTGATATCTGAATTGTTTTGGAAATATGAATCTGTTAAATACATTGACCTGATAGATGGTATGTTTATTTCAGCATGTGAAATATATGATTATATAGATATATATATCTATAAGAAATTCCAAAAGTCAATTTGGAATAAAGCACAAGCATCGGTGTCTAGATTTCTTTATTAAATCTCTTTTCCGATATCAAACATTATTTCGTTTGATCATTTACCTCGTAACTCATGTGAAAATATAAACAATAGAAACCCATTAAGTTGGGATATCATCAAAAGTATAAGAAATTCCAATACTTTACCATAGACTATTAATGCAAGTAAGAAACATGTAAAGTTGTGATAATGTACAGGAAAACACATGAAAAATTTAAATTATAAGTCCACAGAAGTTGAAGTATATCACACACGACTTCCAAAGCAAGACCTTTGGAAAATATAAATTGGGCACAATGACACCAATACTAATTCCGTCAGTAGAAGAACTACTAATAAAAAAGAAGCACTTTACCACGCAATCGTACAAGCAACATAAATCTCACTGAGGTACGTTGGAACAAAATTTTACAACCATCGGTGCACTAATCTCGTTTATATATATCATATACGGATTTAATTATTTATATATTTACAAAAGTCATCTTAACACAAATCGTGTGCTAAGATAATGATACACAAATTCTTGTCATATTTCAGTGTATCTCATAATAATTCTTACAACATCAATTTAGCCTTTCGTGATAATTATTGCTTTAACATCTTCAATTGAAAAACATTATATAAATTAATTATATATGGAAACTTACATAAGTGATTACCTAATTTACAAAATAGTATTACTATATTCTTATTAAACCATTGAGGTGAAGAATTTATATTTTTATATATAAAAATTATGTTATACTCTCATTTAAGTGTTGTTTAGATATTTATTACTAATATCAGTTTTATTATTAGTAATAAAATATTAATAGTAATAGTATTAGTATTATTTTAATACTAGGGTTATTGTCAAAGGCAGATATTGAATAGCCTAGCCATAGTTAGGCATGGACTGGCCACCTATGCTTAAACAAGGCAGCACTAACCAATATCCAACCATGATAATGACTAGTTAATATATATAAATTAAGTCATTATATTTATTTAGTAAATTTTAATTATATATAAAAATATTTTACTTTGTACTGTAAGGAGAAGTCATATTTTCATAAAACAATATAAAGGGATGAATAAAATGATATAAATAATGGTCTATTACATGTTTTGTGATAACCATGTACCTTAACGCTCTGGCAAGAAAATGACCATATAAAAATAATATGGTAGTCATTAACTACGTTGGGTTAAGGGAACCTTGTAATATATAAGAACAGTCTCTGTTTTCACTTATTTACAACATTTGTAAATACATTCACAACGTTATATGGTTTCAAAATGAAAATAAGTAATCACATAGAATCGACCCATTAAGTGTTATATATTTACAAAATATTTTACAAATACTTTTGTACAATAAATATTTTTACACCTTTTATTTACAACTTTCATTTAACGTTATAAATAATAGTGATTTCTTTTACAAAATAATAATAATATTTTGTAATATAATAACTTCATTGCGGTGTTTTGTAATATATATTACATAGTAAATATAAGTTATTTTACATAGTATAGTAAAATACTAAAATAATATTTATTTTAAAAGTGGTGACCATTTACATATAGTAAAAATGCGTAACAAATAATATATATTACATTTGCTTTACAAATATAATATAATGGTTGGTCATGCCAAAACAACTTGTTCTTATTATATTTCGATCTCTAGGACATAGTATGAAAAATATGGTCACTAATAGTGTACTATTACATTGCTTCACAATTAAAACAACTTGGAACTCTAAACAATGATACACTAAGGGGCTGTTTGGTAGCCTCTTAATGACCATTCAGATGCTACCTCTTAATGGTTTAAAACCTCTGAATGAATAAGAGGTAACCTCAAGTCTGAATGGTTAAGAGGTAACCTCTGAATGATAAATCATCACATGTCACATTCTTCTACCTTCTCATTGGTAAAATTCTTAATGGTTCCATTAAGAGGTAGCCTCTTAATGACCATTCAGAGGCTACCAAACAGCCCCTAACTCTATTATCTTTTGGTGTATCTTTACAATTCACTCATCTCAACACTTTGATTTTCTTATATCATAAATCTTTAATAAATCATTTTTCATACTTTCATTTCATTTTGAACCTGTTGATTCTAAGTCTTCCTCAGTTGCTAATCAAAGTAAGCTTTCTTTTGACAAATAATTTTATTGATTCTAAAAATCCTTCACATTTATTTTAAAATATCTATTGATCATATATCTTTTGGCTTGAACCTAGTCACCTTGAAAATTATATCATTTCATCTCATTCATTTGACATCAATTTCTTGAACTAATTCAGTTGAACCATTGAATTCTACTTATGATACAACCCATATTCACAAAAAAAAAAAAAAAATAGATATTTTGATTCTATGTCACTTATCTTAATATTGTTTTTATTAACTAAAACGTAACATAAGTCTAAAATAAATATCATAATCCAAATCTCGAGGACGAGATTTAAAACAAGGTGGGGAGAATGTAACATCCCTATTTTTAATATAAGAATTATAGGTTTGGTTAAATTTATTAACCACTAGTAACTAGTTTATTTTATTATAAATATTCAACCCAAAAAGTTTTTAACACTATTTTATATATAGTTGGTTGAAATATTATATTAATTGGCTTGTATATGGGTAACCTTTCTAATAAAATAAAAGTATATAAAAACTTATATTATTAGACGGGTAGATTACGGGTAAGTTAAAGATTAGAAATATAAAGTAATTAGACGGGCCTAGTGACCATATACTAATTAAATTATAAAAATACATTGTATTTTGAACCTACTCTGTTTTTAATGAAACTTGGTTCAAAATGTAGACAAAAATATACTCGTTTTAATGACATATTTATTATTTTCTAGAACGTCATATTTTAGAAGTTATACGAGCCAAATAACTGAAGCAGTTAAATTAATTATAATAAATAAATAATAATAATAAAAATAATAAAATAATATTAAAATAAAAACTAAACTTTCATTTTTAAAGTTTACGTAGGCTTTAGAATAAAATAAATAAAGAAATAAAAATAATAAATAAACTTACAAAAGAAGTGAAAGGGGACATACATGTCTACACCTAATTTAATTTGAGACTTGTGGGGTGTACGTGTCATGAGAATAATTAGAAACAAAGAATAAATTAATAAAATAAATCCCCAAACTTACATATGCCAGTTTTTAGAAAAGAATGGGTGACACGACATTTTGAAAGAGTGCTTAGTCTTCACCAGATTCCAAGTATAAATAGAAGGAAAAAAATTCAGTTTTTCCATTCCATGTTTCCTTCTTTTATCTTTCTCTAAAAAATTCGCAAACCTCTCTCTCCCTAGAATTCTATTCTCTAAAAATTATATTTTTTTCCACCTATAATAATAATAATAAGGTTCTGCTCTGTTTTAAGTATTTTAACTCCCGATCACCGCTACTCTTTCCGATTGATCTGAGCCTCATAACATATGTCAGGGCTCTGCCCGACTAAGTTGTTGGGATTCGATCTCGGACATCGGGATAAGGTTGAATTAGGGGTACTATACTTAACACAATTACAAATATATATTTTTATATAGCCCAGAAGTTATACACAAAATTTATACCAGGAGACTTTCTCGTTGAACCCTAAAGTTACAAAGTGAGTCCATTGTCTTTTCTCACTATTTTATTCCCTTTTTCTTTATAATATAATTATATTCAAAAATTTCCCAAACCATAACAACTCTCACCAAAACTATTATATTTTTACTATTATTATTATTATTATTATTATTATTATTATTATTATTATAATTTATTCACTAAGAACTCTAATTGAGACACCCAAGTAATTCTGCATAAACCCTAAAATTTTCATAACAATCAGAATCAGGATCAGGGCCCCTAAAACTCAAAGGGGGTATTCCCTACTTAAATATTATCCTTATAACTCGTTGTAAAATACGAGATTCTTCGATCCGTCGACTCAGCTAACCTACAAACACACGTAGCAACCATATGATAAAAAAGTAACCCGTCGCGCCACGCGACAGGCGCATACGTTCCTGTCGCGACACGCGGGGGAACCATTTTTCAAGTATAAATAGAGGGGTGTGGGACTTGATTTCCTGCGTTCGTTCGACGTCCAAATTCATTTCGTACGTCCAGATATTCACAGTTTACTACCAAACACACACTAGCTCAAATTCTGCTACGATACCGGGCATTAACTCGATCGCTGCTACGATTCAATGTCCGATCGATAGAAACTATCCGATGGATGTTTAAGCGCTATCCTTTGTCATTAGTCGTGATTCCGGCCGGATGTTTGAGTATCACCCAAATTTGGGGAATACTCTGTCATTCGTTGTGAATCCGATGGATGTTTAAGTGATTACACTTTGTCATTCGTTGTGAGGATTTTAATCTCGTGAGTTATCGTAATTGCTGTATTAAGTTACCTACCTAGTTCGTGTGCACTAGGTTACAAGGCTAAATCAATAGGCTAAGCTCTGCCTATATAAATCTGCAATATATCAAGGCTTATCTGTAGACTAAACTTTGGCTGTATGAATCTACATGATTGTAAAGTGAGTCATTCTCTTTTTATCAAATCTATTTACAAAAGCATGTTTATTTCAAAAGTTATAATTACAGGGATTAAGTCTTTGTAATCACCAAGTTACAGCCGGTATGTGGGGTATTGTGCACAATATTAATTTCTCACGGGGTTAGGCTAATAAGCCCTAACATAGGTTAGGCAAATAAGCCCTAACAGTGATATACGTCATTCATTGGGGCAGCCAATGGTGATATGACCACAGTCACAGAAACGAGTCGAGTGACAAATACAATGGGTAGTTGGTTGATATAGAAACAATGTAATCACCCTTAATACTGTAAATTATAACAAACAAGTCGTTTTATTAAATAGAATGATTCACTCAGTATTTCCCGCTGACAAAACCTTTTTAAAACGCGTTTCAGGTAATTACAGTAGATTGGATTAAGAGATGGATACGGCACTGAAAGGCATCAAGAAGTGGCTTATTTTATTAATTAAATCAAATTAAGAAATATTATTTTATGTAATCAAATTTATCTTTATTAAAGCTACCATTGTAAAACCTGGGTTTATCCCATCTATTTAATAAATAAAATCCGGTGTTTTCTAAACTCTGATATTTTCCTAACTCACGGTCCTGATGAAATTTCCGCTGCAATACGTTTTCAAAATAATCACCGGTACCACTGTGCTGTTCGCGACTCCCGATTCCGTCCAGGGTGGGTCGGGGGCCGTGACAATTATCCTGTAAGTATCAAGGCTACTCCTTTGGGGACCTTGTATAGATGGAATGTTAAACATCTATTATCAGAACAATAGATTGGTAAGTCCAATTATCAGGATCTGGAGATTTCATTGGAAACAACAAATAGGATCATCCGAATTCATAATCATCTTAAAGATTTCCAGTAATCGGAGGAAAATTGAGGATTGATAAAAGTCGCAACCTTCTTAAGTCCTTAATAAGGAATAAGGTTTAATCGAAAGTATCGCTCTAAGAAGGGTGTGCTAGATTCCAATTTCTCCGGGTAAGTTAAGCCCTTGATATATAGGAACATTCAGGAAATCGAATGCGACAAAGGTCAATAGCCTATAAGCTAAAACCTATATAAGGAGCTTAGTGGAGCTCGCAATGCGACCCACACTGATGATTTAAGGATAGGTTTCACCAATAAGTCGAAACACATTATCACGTAATGATAGACAGATTAATGAAACCTTATGATTGGACGAGAAACCCGTATCGATTAAGGATTGGCAGATTAAGAAGCTCCAAAAGGACATGTACCTGTTATAGAGGTCAACTGGGGTGCCTTAGAGGCCCAAATGTACTGGGGAAGATTAAGTCCAATATAAGACAGAAAGTACTTCCTTTACTTTAAGAAAATCTCGGGGTCGAGATTTCTTTTAAGGGGGTGAGGATGTAACACCTCGTAAAATCACGTCCAATAATGTATTGACACATGTAATAAACCCTAATAAAGTCAAACGTTGAATTTAAAGGACTAATTTTTTGAAAAGTCGAAAAAACTTTGATTATGAAAGGACTGGAAGTATTAACATACTTAAAATAAGTTTCTGGATAACCTTTTATGGTTTTATATTCATAAATAAGCCACTTGTTGATCAAGTGTAGCCATTTGCGTAATTAAATGAAAGTTTGTGCAATAAAGGGTTAAAAGCGTCAACATGTTTATTCTTACCTCTGAGTGACCATTTAACAAACCAAGAGCTTCATGATATTTGATTATACTCTTGGGAATACCAATCGTTGGCCGTCCAAGGCTTTTATGCCTAAAAATGAGGTTACGCGCAACTTTGCAAGTTAGAGGGACTAAAAGTGTCAATATGTTTAATTATACCTCTGAATGGCCTTTTAGAGAACCCGAAGCATTGTAATGTTTAATAATACTCCTAAGAATGCCTAATATAGATTAGATAAGGCTTTGATACTATAAAACGATGATATGCGCAGGTTTGCGCATTAGAGGGACTATTTGCGTCAAACTACAAAAGTCTATCGATTCGTATAGTATTGAACCTTATGGAATATGATCATAAGTTAAACATGCCCTAAATATCCTTTACATAGCTTAGAAATAGGCTTAGAGGTGTTTGGTGCGCAAAAATAAACTTATTTGATCAACAGGGACTAAAAGCGTCAAAAAGTGCATAAGTTTGCATTTTCGCGCATATCTTACGTTCTGAATATATCCGAACATCCAAAAATTTATGTAAGCACTAAAATATTTTATTTTAGTGATTGGCTTGATAAAATTCCATTCGTCGCGTAATTTGGATCGTTTTTCGCGTCCGTCCGTGTTTCGTCGTTATTAACCGAACAACGTGACCGTACGACCAAACGAACCGACATACGACATATCTTTGAGCATGTTTCACGTTCCCCATGTTTAGGCATCATTGTAGAGCCTTAAAAATGGTTTAACGGGCCTTAGATGTGTCGGAAATGACATTTGGAAGTGCAGGGGCTAAATCTGTCAACAAGATAAAGTTGCTGTTTGCTGACCAGGTCCTTACGGACCATATGGCTGGGACCCTTACGGTCCATAAGCCATGCCCAGATGCAGAAACTCGGTCAGGTGTCTGTTCAGCTCATGTAACCGACTTATATTGCCCTTTTCCACCACCAAGGGCTGCCTAAACTGGTTTATAGGCTTAGGAGGACACTTGTATACATCTGGGACCAATTCTAGGCTTGCTTGGCATGATCTAGTGAGATCAAGATCACTATATAAAGCCCCATTGTTTGCAAACTTTGATCATTCACTCATACCTTCACTTCTGATCATTTCTTGAGCTCAAGGCCTTTCCCTAAGCATCTCTAATCGTGCATTAGACCTTGGTAAGTATCCTTGACCTTCCTTAATTGAGTTTTGCTTAGTTATTAGCTTAGAAGTCAAACCGTCATAATTAAGGTTTGACTTATCGATTAATCACTAATGGTCCAGTGATTAGTCAAATTGAAAGTAGTTATAAGTTGGTAATTAGGTGGGAATTAAACCCTTAATAGGGCACCCTCTGATTCCCGCTCTAACCAGATCATTTGTCGGGTCAAAGTTTATAATAAAAAGTCAACAGAAACTTAATTTACGAATTAACACATAATTAGCAATGTAGAAGGTGTGCAACCTATTTTTATCACTCATATAACTTGGTAATTAGTATAAGAACTGGTCTAAGCTTGTTTAATCCGACAATTTTCTGTTTAGGCTCGGTTCGGAACCGAAAGTTGCAAAACTTTGACTTTTGCTTTGACTTCAGTTCTGACCCGATTTAGATGGATTTAGAAATGCCTTAGAGTTCCGTTATGACCAACTAGTATGATAGTATAACCCTCTGCGTTTATACTACTTGACTCATTGATTGTCCGATGTTTCCGTTAAATGCCTAATGTTGACCAATATGTCCATTTGACCTTAAAACGAGAGTTTTGGAAATGTGAAAGGACAATAATCTTTATTACTGATTTATAAACATGTCCCTAAAATTTCACATCAGTTGGAGGTCAAGATTAGGAGTTATGCTCAATAGCGTAATTTGAAAGCTTTTTGTTAATTAAAAGGCATAATTAGCATAAAGCCTATCTGAACCCAAATTTTGACACCAAACCTTTTACCCACTGATGTAATATAATATTTTGAGATTTTTGAAGATTTTTAATTATTTTTAACCTGATCATAACCTAAGGTTATGGCCTTGATTCAGTAAATACCGATTATACCCTTTTTGTGTATAAAATGAGTTTTACATAGTATTTTGAACTTTATAACCTGATCAGAAAACTCAGATTTCCTGTATAACCCAGAAATCGCTTAAAACGGCTTTTTACGCATATTAAACACCTAGTATGAGTTTAAAACCATTTTGGCGTATAAGACTTATCACCAACTGATATAACCTATTGAATTAAGTTGTTTTACTGATTATTTCAGACCCGAGTCTCAGAATAAAAATTAATCTCTGTTATAATCTTTTAAATGACCAAAATACCCCTACGGGGCTTAAATTGAGATTAAACTCGTTTCGGGCATAATGGAAGGTATCCTACTGATATCACAACATATTTAAGGCATATTAACTTAGGAAACATGTATATGACTCTTATGGTTACCCGTTACGCATATTTCGCGTTCGGATCGGTTTATGTAACTAGTTTGCATAAATTGACCAAAACGGGTCAAACCTTATCATATTTGCCTCAAAATCCAGAATGTGTTTAGTTTACCCATATTATACAAGTCTCCAAACTTGTCGGGTCTAAATCACATTCTATTCCGGTCTTCGCTTAATCATGCGTTATGAACCGTGAACATTTCCTTAAAACTAACCGGTCTAAGTTATGACTTAAATAAGACCCGTTAGGAATCTAATAGGTTAATAAAACCTTCATTCCAGATTAAGAGCCCCAGTAGAAGTACTTGTGCTTGCTGATTAGAATATACGGCTGAGTATAAATTGCATTGCTAGCTCAGGTAAATACTTTTAACTTATTTTCCCTATACGGGCTTGGGATACGGTATTATAAAAAATACCGCTTGGTCGGGTGTAGAAACCTTTTAATCGGAGATGATTAAATTGCATAATCCCGTTTTAATCTGTATTGATTGATAACAAATAACATTAGGGGTTAATGACTGTGTCCTGGATATCCTTGGCTCATTTAAAAAGTGAATGACCACAATTTAAGCACAAGGTGTAGGCATAACACCTCCTGTTGCGTATGTAAAAGATATACTCACTCGTAAGGGTGTCTTCTTGTGAGATTTTATTTGTGGTGTGTCTATTAATCTTGATCGGCTTGTAAAATCACCGGCCTTAAATGTTGGACAAACATGTAAATCAGATACAAGATTTTTATTAATAAAATTGTCCCAAGTTATAAAAGAATTTTTGTGCCTCGTGCATTCAAACCAATTTTCAAACTCTTTTCAAAATGAGTCAGTTAATTGTATTTACCAGTGTAAACTGATATATTTTCCAAAAAGGTTAAGTGACAGGTACTGTACGTAATTGGCTGGGAGCTCAGGGCGTTAATAAGGAATCTTGCAAGTTCTAGATGCCTGAAGTCTGTTGAACAGTCTTCTTTTATTTGATCCGCCTGTGGATCTTTTACATACCGTTTGTAATACTTTGATATTCCCATTCGGATATAATATAATTATTTTTTTTGCTTCCGCTGTGCATTTAAATTGTGTTGTTTGGCTATGATGATATCAACTACGTCACGATACTCCCCACCGGGCCCACCGGTAATACGTGGAAATACCCGGGTGTGACATGAGGCGAAAAAGAAGTATGTTGATGTTCAGAAACAAAAGTCTGATGTTGTGAATCAGAAGTCAACCAAGTTTGATTCAAAGCAAACTTGGAAGCCGAAAATGTCAAAGGCTGACTCACAACAAACATGGAAACCAGTGACACCAAAATTAAGAACAACACAAAGTTGGAAAAACACTGTTGATACAACAAAACCAAACCAGTTTTGGAAACCAAAAGTTGTTGTTCAAAAAGAAAATGTTCAAAAAGATTCACATTTTTACAAACGAGGTACTCTTAAAGGTCAAACATGGTCTGTTAAAAAACAAATGGCTTCGGTAAATGATGAAAATGTTGAAGTTAAAATTGAAAAAGTCTTTGTGCAAAATGACAAAGATTTTCCGAAGTTAACTGATGCATATTGTGTTGAAATGCCTAAGGTCAAACAAACCTGGGTTAAATTGTTCAAGTCATTGAATATTTTGAATGTGCAGGTGCTTCCGAAGACAACTGAATGTCATCAAAAAGAGTGTCGGAGCAGCCTGGCACGAGAAGAGGAGGCTGCTGATCCCTGCTATGGTTAAACAGGGAGTTTGTTTGGTTTCTGTACATAAATAAACAATATTTCAAAACCCTAAAAATTGAAAATTTAAAAACCAAAAATATGTTTGTATTTTTGTCAAAATCTTGAAAAATAAAAAATATGTTTGTTTTTAAATTTTGTCAAAAATTCAAAAATTTCAAAAATATGTTGATTGAATACGCCGAAACCCTCACGGCTGAACAAACATGATTAATTTCACAAGATTGAAAAACGGTTTTGAAACTGTAAATATCAATGTGTTGTAAATCATGGGGGCATGTTATTTTTTGCAAATCAGTGCATGAGAAGCAGAAAATGGATGGCGAGACAAAGCTATCAGTATTGGTTGTCAAATTTTCTTTAAATGATTTTGCATTTTAGGGGGAGTAAGAAATTGTCAGAAAATCCAAAAACATTAGAAAATTTGAAAAAGCCAAAAACATGATAAAATTCAAAATGAGTTTTTGTGTAAAAAGAGGAAATGATAGTACATCAGTAGACAATCACAGTACGCTAAAGAAATGGAATGTTTTAATGTGATAAACGGTCTAACTGATGATATGCCAGTAGGTTTTTACACGCTTAGTAGATTGTATTCGGGATATAAACTTAAATCTTTACTTGCTTATTTCGTCGGGAACACTACTTGGATATATAGGTAACCCCTGAAATTTCGTTTGAAAGATCTCTCTTTCTGAGATACTAGGTCTTTATATTCAGTGATATCTGGGGTATTATCCCGGGACTTCAGATTTTGCAGAAGCAATGGCCTAGTCCCCGTATAATACTTTACCGCTTGCTTGAAATATAGCACCGCCCTCAGCATTAAATGATGAGACAATAAAATTGCTAATCAATGCTGTTGTAAAAAAGATCCTCTAAAGGGGACCCACCCAAGTCGAACCGTCATCTCTCCGCTGAACGGAAGTTCTGACCTGAGCTCTCACGGTTTCGTACTGCTTCGTAATTTATACCCTTTACAGATATCATTTGTGGTATACTCACCTGTAAGACTGAATATTGGGATCTGGATACGGGAGTATATTCAAGTGGTGGGACACATGAATGAGTTTAAGTTCTTAATACATCTAAATCGTATCTCGAAACAGTTTAACTTTGTGTGAAAATTTAAGTGGATCAGTATACTGACAATCTAAGTGAATCGTTTAGAAATTATTGTGTTTAAAGCTCAACGGTACTAGTGATTTGTCAAAAACTGATATGATTCTCTAACGCGAACTCAAACAAAAATATTATGTGTAAATATGTTTGTAAATATTTCCTTATTACTTTATATTTTCAGAAAATACAAAAAGATTTTTGATTCTACTTTATTTTCGACAACCGATGTCTGAGATGCTGAGTGTCAAAATATAAGTAAGCTGATTGTGTTTATGAAAATAAACAAGTTCATTAAGTTAAAACTTAAAATTTTTAAAAAATCAAAAATCAAAAACAGTTTGTGATATCTCCAAGGTCATTAAGTTGGACTTGGATGATTAACTGTGAGGGATTTGGATGCTTATATTGTTAAAATCTATAAAAGAGTCAGTTTTCGATTTTGGATACTTAATACTGCCAAATCTTTGAAGATTGTTGATAGGGGAAGAGAATCAAGTATTCCTGGATATATTCATATTATTATATCTTAGAGCCAGGATCTTGATTTAGAAAGTTTAAAAGAGCCAGGTTACAATTTTTGGTCAATCGAAAATGCTTTTACTTATGAATGTATGAGATTTGCAGATGGTATTCCAGATTACGATCCCGATAGCAGAGTCTAAGGGGGAGTCTGAAGAGGAGCTCAACACAAGAGGAAGCGTGGATTCAAGAAGCCAGATAATTATCCGGAGGAGCTTGTATCCGGAAAGCAAGGTGTTGATCCCAAAGCACGGAAGCTTGACGAAAGGGGGAGCCTGAAGAGTCTACCAAAAGGAAGAAGCTGAAGCTGAAGACAGATCCACGGGGATTCTGTTCAAGCAATAAGACTCACTAAGAGAGAGAAAGATAAGACGCTACGAGTTTGACTAAATGGTTGAGATTGTCTGTGGCAATATCCAAGGGGGAGTTTGTTAGTGCATTTATGTCTATCGTCTCCGTCATCTCACACCGTAGCAGAAATAGATTAATTCTAGACTTATTTTGTAATATCTAGTTAGTAAAAGGCAAGGTGGCATAACTGTAAATAAGGAGAACATCCTTATAACCTTGGCGTATAAATAGAACCATTAGGGTTCTCATTTAGAACTTTTGCAACTTTTGCCACATTTGCTAGTTGGAGAGCTTTGGAGCTAGAGAGAGAAAGTGGCAAGGTGATTCACGGTTCTTGTACGATTTCATATCAATCTATAGAATCACAGATTATATTACTTCTCGTGTGTTTCGATCATGTTCGTGCACGGATTCCGCACGTCGCACGGTCGGTTCGCAATCGTTTCGAAGTCAAAACCGGTCCTAACAACTAATGGTTTGTCGAGTTGTATTATTATAGGAATAAATATCGAGTGGATATTTACATCGCTATTACTTAGCGATTATTAAAGCAAGGTATTAAAACGGGTCAATATATTGATCCAAGCCAGGTATGTATAATATGTTAACTACTCAATTAGAACGAAAGGTTCATTGAGAGTTAAATGAAGTCAAAATAGACATCCGGTTACTTTAATAAGTAAACCGAATGATTCAAGTGATGGTCATTGTGATTAGAAAACATAATTACTTTTCAAACAAAATCATAGCTAAAAAGAGGGATTTTGGGTCAAACATGCTTTCAAAAGACCTTCATCGTAAATGAAAGGCTAAAATGGCCAAAACGCCCTTGTAAGCTAAATCGAGCGAACGACCCTTAAAGGTTGTTTAGAAATGAGTTTTATGATAAAACAAATACTTCGAATAAGTATCAAAAGCGAAAGATGTAAATTTATGGCCAAATGACTCTATATGAGTCTTTGCTATAAAATGATAATCCGAGGGGTATAACTCAGAATATATAAATCACCACATTAACATCCGGATGTCGGATGTTAACTCCATGTGATGGAGAATAAATTTACGATCACGTAGGTAGAAACGTGAGGCAAATCGGATAAAAAATTAGCAAGTTATGCTCGTTTACGTAAAAGTGAGTTTACCTGAAAATATGCAGGTCTGATTAAGAAACTCGCTGTTAAAACGAGGGTGTCGCGTCACGCGACGATACTAGGCCACACCGTCGCGTCACGTAAAGGTGCTCGCGGCCCGCGACGACCAACTTCCATCTTGGTCGCGCCCCGCGACAAGCCTAAATGGCTGCAAAAGTGTGCTGGTTGTTAAATTTCAGCTGCGAACCCGTTTAGACACGTTTTAAACGCTATATGATTAACTCATTTCATGTTTTATGAAATGTAGGTATTATGAGATGTACCGGAGGACGATCAAGCTCAAGAGGAACCTAACACACTCAATATTCAAGCTTCCACGTTACGTTTTCGCCGTCACTTTTAAACGGCGAATTCATATATGTTATGTTAACATGTTTTAAAATTTAAAATGTTTTAACAAACTCGCATTTTTAAGTGTATCTTAACTGTAGATACACTATTATAGTCGAAATCTATATGATAATCGTATAAATGGACTAAGGTGGTGTTTGTTTTTTGGCCAGAAGCTCTTCTGAGCACTTATGTCTGCGTCGCGCAGAGGCGCGCAGACATAAGGTTCCTGCAGCTTGTTTGTTTTCTTGAAGATCTGCCGACCAAAAACGTCTGCCTCACCTCTTCCCCAAGCAGACTTGTCCACAAGTCTTCTAACCACTGCAGACCTCTTCTCCCTCTTCAAAACATTCATCTGCCCCAAAACCCTAGCTCCACCTCCACCTGCCACCACATCTCCGCCACCACCTCTCAGCCACCACCTCCACCTCCACCTGCCGACACCACCTCCACCTCCGACACCACCTCCACCACCACATCTCAGCCACCACCTCCACCACCACATCTCAGCCACCACCTCCACCTGCCACCACATCTCCGCCACCACCTCCACCACCACCATCGTCAAAACCCACCACCACCAAACCCATCAATTAAAACAAAACCCAATCGGAGACCATCATCATCATCGGAGACCTCCACCTCCGACACCCATCACCTCCACCTTCAACAATCACCACCTCCGTCTTCACAAGAACCGGCCGGAGATGTTCCGGTGGTGGTTGAGATGAGACCGGCCGGAGAAGGAGGTGGAAAAGATCGTCTTCAGAAACCCCCAAATCGAAACCCACCGGTTCTCTCCCTCCTTCTTCCTCTCCGGTTCTCTCCCTCCTTCCCGTTCTCTCCTCCCTCAATCTCTCTATCTCTCTTCAGAAACCCCCAAATCGAAACCAACCGGCCCCTTCTTCCTCTCTGGTTGCGACGGGGTGGTGGTGGTTGCGACGGGGTGGGTGGTGGCTGAAGTGGTTTAGGTTGGTTGTGGTGGTGGCAGGTGGTGCGGTGGTGGTGGTGACAAATTGTAGAGAGAGGGAGATAAGGCAGAGAGAGATCTGTGGTTTGTGTGTGTTATGTGTGAAGATGTTTTTATATAAAAAACAAACCCTCTTCTCCTTGCAGACTGCAGACATTTGGTCCACCTCTTCTCCTGTAGATGTCTGCAGATGTGGTCCGCAGACTGCAGACCTTTTCTCGTAGAAAAAACAAACAGCACCTAAGGGTCTTATAAGTTGGTAATCAGAGCTCCAGGTTAAGGAGTAAAGTGTTCGGTTCGAGACTTGATCGCAAAATCCGGTAAGTATTCAATACATTAACGGTCTAGCATCTTAAGT
The DNA here is from genome assembly GCA_030545235.1 of Helianthus tuberosus. Taxonomy (NCBI): domain Eukaryota; kingdom Viridiplantae; phylum Streptophyta; class Magnoliopsida; order Asterales; family Asteraceae; genus Helianthus; species Helianthus tuberosus. The sequence goes on along the minus strand of CM060432.1, from coordinate 88,348,225 downwards.
GTTAAAAACAACACACAGGGATAATGTGTAAAACATGTTACCCCAAATAAAGCGATAAAAGACCGATATTGTTACACGAATTACGTGTGTTAACACGTGTTGTAGAAAGCATTGTATTATATATTACAGGTGCTTGTTAATGTCAACGTTACTAACAATTGTAGACGTTTTAAATTAAAGGATCCTCGCATCTGAAGATGACGAGAGCCTAAGGATCTATCGATACGATGAAGATTATGATCTGAAGTATGACAAGTTAGTCATATATGTCAAAGACATGAATCAAGAAATGATCTTGAAGGAGAGATCGAACAACAAGGAAAGTTTATCAGGGCAAGTATCTATAAGGTACACATCTTAAACTTGTAGTGCAAACAGAAATATGCAACAAACACATAGTGAATGACAGTTGCATATATAATATGAAACTTGGAAAACCTGGATAGGTTACCTATCCAGGATAACTTTCCCAAAAGAAATTCAGTAGAGATATATATTATTCACAGTCGTGAATAATAAGACAATAACTGAATTTAGTTAAATATAAACTTAGACGAAAATAATCATCCAAGTAAGTATTCTCAATAAAGATTCAATTGAGAAAAGTAATGATCACATCGACGAATGTGATTGTATAAATGGTTCTAAAAAGGAACATTGTAAGTGTTTAAGGATAAAACGGGTAAAACTGGTAACTGTTAATTGCCAATTAAATAAAGTTTTACCAATTGAAATAGATCGAGAGATTACTTACATGGGACGTGAGGTGGTAATTATAATAAGGTCATGTGTACCATGTGTTGATCGCTTACTCTGGACAAGTAAGTAGTGAACACATGATACCATGAGCTTCTTATAATGAGCACAGTTATGTTCGATGTGGTAAGGTCGAGACGAATGAAAAAGTTAAAGGAACCTTGGGGTTAAGAAATCTTATGGGCATACTCGTATAAATGATTTTCGAGGGAACCATAAAAACGATGTATGGCGCGCATAGAAATAAATGACCCAAGGAAATTCGTGAAATAAGTCATTTTGGACGAAAGAGCCATAGTTGATAAAAAGGGCATGTAAAACCAAATTATAAATGGCCCGCGAGGTCATATAAACGAAGGTATTGCCCATACAAAAGAAGATCGAAGTCATTGACTTTGGTCTTAGTAAAGAAATGATGATGATAATCATCATTCAAAATTTATAAGACCATCAAGCATGGTCACATAAAGAATAAAGGTTTGGTTAAATAAAGCGATGGATTTCGCTAAGACAACCAAACAAGTCAAAACGAAGTCTTAATGCATACCTAAAGGGTTGCATTAATAATGACTTCGGTAAATCACCCGGTTAATGGGTAGGAATTTAAACACATACGTAAACCAAGAGACGGGAACGCGGATTGAAAGTCAAAGGACCCGGATTACGAGTTATGACTAAAAGACTATAAAATTTCGTAAATAGAAATTTTGAATAAATATGTTCGACTATTTTGAGGTTGAACGGGTTGAATGAAGAATAAAGTTTGATTGTTTATAAGTGATGGATTTCACATTAACAAGTCAAACGGGTTAAATACAATATAATGCCGGATGGCATAAGTAAGCGCAAACCGGATAACGGTAGCGTTAAACGCAAAAGAATAATGAGCCCGGTAATGGGACATGATTAAATACGAATATATGTAAACCAGATAACGATGAGCATAAGACAAAATCTATACATAAATGACGTGAGAAGTCATAGAGTCAGAAGAATGATCCGAAATAGAACGATTGTAGTCACGAACTACAGTCAAGGTTAACAGATCTTAAACTTGAGACCAAATGATTTTCAAACATAAACAAGGTGCCTTGACACCAAATATATATTTTAAGAATTACATGAGTAAGGAATGATCTACGGGATCAACATAACCTTCGGGTTATAAATAATGAAAAGGTCTACGGGACCAAAATGACCTTTGGGGTCATACATAAAAAGAAATGAACTATAAGGGCCTTGCCTTGATAAGGTGAAAGCCTAAAGAAATAGCCCACGAGGCAAAGTGAAAGAACCTACGGGTTACTTCGACAAGCGAGGGAACTGGTTGAGAATCCCCGCGTGAAAACCGAGACTACAAAAGAATAAATTCTTAACTGTCAATATCCTGGTATGGATAATAGACAAAAGTTAAAGAGAAGATGCTAAACTAAAATTCAGTTTTAGTAAGAAACAACGTTTTCACAAATATGACTATTCTGATAAGAATAGGAATTGTAAATATTAAAAGATACGAGTCTTGACACCAATGAGTGCAAGATGATACATTCGAAAAGAAATCTTCCGATAATGAAAGGTTGAAATGAATCTAAACATGACGTAACACGATCACGGTAAAGAAAAGTAATGTGAAATGTATTCACATTGTAACCCGAGTGATGGGTATAAAGTATCTGGACTAATAAGTCGAGTTAGTGAGACCGGTTAAGGTCAAGATTCAAATTAAGAAATTGGTTAATACGCTATTTATTTTGAAAATTGCGTGGAATAAACAAAACTAATAAATTTATATGATCAAGTGGCCAAATTGGCGACTCGGTCAAGTAAACAACAAAGGTATATAGAGATACAAGATGAAAGTGACGGCCCATAAGACCTTACTAACAGAAAATACTGATCACCTATTTTAAGGGATCATGAGACAACCCAAGTGAAGGGTTGGGAAGTCAAATCGAGCAAAAGCACGATTGAAAGATAAAGCTATAAGTATGTGGTTATATACTTTATAGAATTACGCTAATATCATTTATTGAACTATCTTAAATATTAAGATGGAAATCAAGAAATTCGGTTTGCTCGTAAGCAGTGGATTCCGTATAACTGAACCGAATGAATAAATTTGAAAACAAAAGAGTTTGTTTGCTAAAAGTGAAAGATTTCACTAAAGACCTTTAAACGGGTCAAAATAACAGATTCATAAAGAATTCGATAGTATGAAAGCGATGGATTTCGCTAAGTTAACTAAACTAGTAGAAATAACGAGATTACATTATTTCAAGTGGCATTATGCCGTATGAGATACGTAGATGATTAGTAAACAAAAAGATATTACCTTACTTTTCTGGTAATACTAACAATTGGTTAAAGTATGAGTAATGCTTAAAAGATTACTCAGGAAAAATGCATTGAGTTTAAAACTCAATGAATCAGGTAAGAGAGGTTTCAAGGACGAAACCTCTTTAAGGGGGATAGACTTGTAACACCCCGAAAACGGGTTTGGTAATCAAACCATATTAATACTAAAAGACGGGTAAATTACCGTAATGGTAAAATTAACTCGGTGAATATTAGGATTTTTAAATAAATAAGCCTAATATTAAATAAAAGCTGAAAGAAAGCTTTTAGGAAAATAAAGTTTATAAAAGCCCAAGTTAGCGGGACTTAAAATAAACTTAGTCTTAAATCTCCCCGAACCCACTAAGTTAACTAGGAATGTTTAACCTAGTTAATAAGTGAGAATATTGTTAGACATTAAGTGGGTTGTGGCCTACTTAATAAACTAACCAAACATGAGGGGCCAAAGTGGATAAACTTGAAAGTTTAATTATAAAAGAAACTTAAAAACTAAAACACACATTTAGTGTGTGTTCAAGGTGTTCTATTCGAACACAGGAGAAGCTCCCTAGGAGCTTAAACCCTAGCTACAACAAAATCATTCAATTAAAAGGCCAAATGAAGTCTAAATTCACAATTGAACATGAATTAATGATCACCCAAGCTAGGAGATCATAATGTATGTCAAATTTTGATATTTTGTGAAGTTGTGAAATTTGGATAATCATCATAATCTCGAATTATGAATGAATTATTGAATCTATGATTTAATTAGTGATGTATACTTGCTTAGGAATCAAACCCTAAGTGAAAATTATACATATGATGCTATAATTTGAATGATTTGATGATTTACCACACTAGGATAAGTGGGTATTAATTATATGATGAATTTGATGATATAATTATGATTAGAATCATCATACAAGATTGTAATCAGGAAATACTTGAACAAATTTTATGTTTGAGTATATAATCATACTTACTATGGAATGAGTTTAGTTTGATTTGATAAAAAAATTTGATGATATGTTCATATTAAATGATGTTTAAGATCATCAATTATTAATTAGGTAACTTATGGTTACAAGAAATTGTTAAATAAGTGATTAAAACGGTAGCATAATATGGATGCTTATCGTATAGTGGCAAAGTAATAAAATGAATAGTTAAGCTACATCGTGTAATTACTTTTGTCAATAGGCAGTTTGACGCTTGACAAGTCAGGAATGATTATGACTAGTCTAACCATCTTAGAACTTACAATAATAGTTTGACGCTTGACAAGATAGGTGAAAGCTTGGGAAGGAAGCGGGTCAAACGAATCAAGAATGAAGGAAAAGCATAATCTGGATGCTAGGTAAGTAAAGCTTACACTCTATTTATTGAATACCTATTGGTGTATAGGTTATGAATAATAGAAAGTCATGTTTGAATTATGATGTTCCGACATGACATGTGCGGTTCGGAACAAAATACAATAATGATAAACCATGTTGAATGGTTAAAAAGAGTTAATGTGATTATTTAGTCATGCAATGACTAATAAATAACGAGTTTTAAATGATTATCTTATAAGGTAAATCAATACAAGTAATAAGGGTAAAACGGTAATTCGGTCACTCGTTGACGATAACCGTTAGTTTTCAAAGACTCTTTATGGAGTAAGACATAAAAGGGTCAAAATAATTAAGAAATAAGTTTATAAGTAAATTGACCGTATGGTGTAAACCGGTACGAGTCATGTAGACTAGATGATAATAAATCAATCTCGCAAAGATATACGGTCATTTAGACCAAACGGGTCAAAAGGTGAAAATATCACCCTTTGACAATATCGACTAATGGTTTGTCGAGTTGTATGATTATAGGAATAAATATCTAGTGGATATTTACATCGCTATTACTTTGCGATTATTAAAGCAAGGTATTAAAACGGGTCAATATACTGATCCGAGCCAGATATGTATAATAGGTTAACTACTTAATTAGAACGAAAGGTTCATTGAGAGTTAAATGAAGTAAAAAAATACATTCGGTTACTTTAATAAGTAAACCGAGTGATTCAAGTGATGGTCATTGTGATTAGAAAACATAATGACTTTTCAAACAAAATCATAGTGTCGCAACCCCCGATCCCTCATCCTCGGGAACGGGCGGCCGCGAGCCAGTTTTCGGTGGTATCTCGTATTGTCTAATTTGGAAGCGGAATTTTTCATCAGGACCGTAGTTAGGAAATATTTGATCAGAGTAAAATACCACATTTTCATAGTATTAAACAAATGGGTTAAAACCCAAGTTCATAGCACACACGTTTTCATAGGAATAAAGCTTATTTATTTAATAAAAACATCTATTTTATTTTTAGGTAACTTTATTACCACTTTTCCAAGCCTTCAGTGCTGTCCAGCTGGCTTCTATTTGGCTTTCACAGTTTGTTACCTGAAACGCGTTTTAAAAACATTTGTCAGTGGGAAATACTGGTGAGTGAATCCCAGTTTAATCAAGTTTAAATAATAATCATTTCACAGTGTACAGTATTGAGGATGATCCCGCAATTACATTTGTTTCCAAGACATAACAATTAACATCCATGGTACTGTCGAACCCGACTTGTGGAAATGTTACTCCTTGACCAGGTGGTAACAAATTTTGTATACAAAACCCCAACATACTCATCATAATTGTATTCTTACAAATACTCAATAACTGTTATTCGCATGGAAAAGTATTTAAGGTTTTGTAAAAATAGTTAACAAAAAGTGGATCAACTCACATTGCTGTCTTAGATTTTCCGTAAGGATTTCCTGGTGATAATCTAAAATTTAAACAAATGCACACGCGTTAGTATAATAACCCATTTTAACATTAGTAATACCCTCCCCGAGACGGCATTCCAACGACTACGTCGGGCAGAACCACGACAGCCGTTACGGAAGCCTAGATCAATCGGGCAGAGTATCTAATACGTATCCAGGGGTTATAATACTTACAACGGAGCAGAACTTCGCTAATTAGGGGAATAATACCCGAGTATAATAAGCCTACTATCAGAAATTAAGTAAGAAAGAAAGATTTGAGCGATCGGAACTGAAAGCCGATGCCATTCTTATATAGTTGCTGAATTTTTTTCTTTTACGACCCGTGTAACACAGGCACAGGGCCCACGCAGCCCGCGTTGACCCCATGTTAACGTATAGCTTGTCCGGGTCACTATCTAGCCTTGCCGGGTGTTGGGCCACGTGGCCGCACCGGGCTGCGCCACCCTTTAAGTTCACGCGGCCCGAGTGAAGGTTGGGGTGGGGTTACGCGGCCCGCCTCAACTTAAATTTTCAGTTTTAAATTATTTTTAATACTATTTAATGTCTTTGAGGCCCGTTTTCGCGTATGGGTTGTATTTTGGGACATTTTGGGATATTTTAAAATATACTAGAGTGTCAGAAATATTATGAGGGTGTCGGTTTTATTGAGGATTGTTACATCCTCCCCACCTTGTTTTAGAGCTCGTCCTCGAGATCTACTGGAACAAGTGTGGATATTTCCTTTGCATTTCAGATTCGAGCTCCCATGTGTACTCAGGTCCTCTTTTGGAGTCCCACTTCACTTTGACCAGAACTAATCTCTTATGTTTGAGGTTCTTGACTTTCCTGTCTTCAATCTGTAGAGGCCTTTCTACAAACTTGAGTTGTTCATTTACCTCTATATATCTTTAAGAGGTACCATTAACAATTCATCTGCTAAGCATTTCTTGAGATTTGATACATGAAATACATCATGTATTCCTGCCATTTCATCTGGCAGTTGTAGCTGATAGGCTACAGGTCCTATTCTTCTAATAATCTCAAAAGGTCCAATATACCTGGGACTTAGCTTTCCTCTTTTGATGAATCTTACCACTCCTTTCCAAGGAGAGACTTTTAACAATACTTTATCTCCTACTTGAAATTCCAATGGTTTGTGTCGACCACGTGCTGCTTTCAGTCGTTCCTTGACTTGAATAATTTTGTCGGTTGTTTCTTGCACTATCTCAGGTCCAGATAGTTGCTTTTCCCCAATTTCTGCCCAACGGACTGGGGTTCGGCACTTTCGTCCATAAAGTGCTTCGAATGGTGCAGCATTGATACTTGTGTGATAACTATTATTATAAGAAAATTCTATTAAAGGTAAGTGATCATCCCAATTACCTCCGAAATCAATTACACAGGCTCTAAGCATGTCCTCCATTGTCTGGATTGTCCTTTCGCTTTGTCCGTCTGTTTGAGGATGATAAGCTGTGCTCAGATTTAACTTGGTTCCCATTGCCTTTTGGAAACTTGACCAAAAATGAGAGGTAAATCGGCTATCCCTATCAGAAATAATTGATAAAGGTATTCCATGTAAAGAAACAATTTCATTTACATATAATTTGGCTAGCTGTTCCATACTGAAAGTTTCCTTCATTGGTAGGAAATGAGCTGACTTGGTTAGCCTGTCTACAATCACCCAGATTGTATCATTACCTTTCTTTGTTTTGGGTAATTTAGTAACAAAATTCATTGTTATCAATTCCCATTTCCATACTGGCATTTCTAACTGTTGCAATAGCCCTGAGGGTTTCTGGTGTTCAGCTTTAACTTGTGAACAAGTTAAACATTTAGAAACATAGGCTGCTATGTCCTTTTTCATGCCTATCCACCAGAAATTTTTCCTTAAATCCTGGTACATTTTATCACTTCCTTGATGCATCGTATACTTAGACTTATGGGCTTCTTCTAATATACGATGACGTAGGTTTCCTAATTTAGGTATCCACATTCTTATTTTATGGAATCTCCAAATTCCATCCGCTCCTTGTTCTAATTCCTTAACCATACCTTTTAGTTTTTCAGCATCATCATTGATTACTGATTCTTGTGCTTCTCTTATCTGATCATTTAAATCTACTTGCAGATTTAACTTAAGAGAACGTACCCTTTTTGGCTTTTCATGATACTTCCGGCTTAAAGCATCTGCCACTACATTTGCTTTTCCTTCATGATACTGGATATCACAATCATAGTCACTAAGCATCTCCATCCAGCGTTTTTGTCTCATATTCAATTCATTCTGCCCGAAAACATACCTTAAACTCTTATGATCAGTGAATATTGTAAACTTACTACCATAAAGGTAATGTCTCCAAATCTTAAGGGAAAAAATATGGCTCCTAATTCCAAATCATGGGTTGAATAATTCTCTTCATGATTCTTAAGTTGCCTAGATGCATAAGCTATAACCTTTTGGCGTTGCATCAATACACATCCATAACCTAATTTAGAAGCGTCACAATAGACTACAAAGTCTTCAGTTCCTTCTGGTAATGCTAATATGGGTGTTTGGGTTAATCTTTGCTTAAGAATTCTAAATGCTTCTTCCTGTTTTGGTCCCCATTCAAACTTAATGGATTTACAGGTTAACTTAGTTAAAGGAATGGCTATTCTAGAGAAATCTCGAATAAATCTTCTATAATAACCAGCCAATCCTAAGAAACTTCTAACCTCAGTTGGTGACTCAGGGGGTTTCCATTTGGTAATCGCTTCGATCTTAGTTGGATCTACATGAATTCCTTCATGGTTTACTAAGTGTCCAAGAAATTGTACCTGTTCTAACCAAAATTCACATTTTGAAAATTAAGCATAAAGCTTTTCCTTTCTTAATAGACTTAAAAGTGTGTGCAAATGCTTTGCATGTTCCTCTTCACTCTTAGAGTAAATGAGAATATCATCTATGAAGACGATTATGAATTTATATAAATATGGCATACATATTCGGTTCATCATGTCCATAAATGCGGCTGGGGCATTGGTTAAACCAAATGGCATGACAGTAAATTCATAATGGCCATACCTTGTTCTGAATACGGTCTTAGGAATGTCCTCTTCCTGTACCTTTAATTGATGATATCCTGATCTTAAATCGATTTTAGAGAAAAATCGAGCTCCTTGCTGTTGATCAAACAGATCATCGATTCTCGGTAATGGGTACCGATTCTTAATCGTGACTTTGTTCAATTCACGGTAGTCAATGCACATACGCATTGATCCGTCCTTCTTTTTAACGAATAGTATCGGCGCTCCCCATGGCGACGAACTTGGCTGTATAAATCCTTTCTCCAATAACTCATCTAACTGTTTCTTTAGTTCTTGCATCTCGGCGGGTGCCAGACGGTAAGGTACTTTGGCAATTGGTGCTGTTCCTGGTAGTAGATGGATTCTGAATTCAACTTCTCTGTCTGGCGGTAGTCCTGGTAATTCTTCCGGAAATATATCTGAAAACTGAGATACTACTGGAATATCTTTTAGTTCTTTTCCTTTAGTGTTAGTGATTATAGAAATCAAATACACTATAGAACCTTTTCTTATATAGCTTGCAGTTTTCATCACAGAGATGAATTTAGTGGACCTAGAGGGTTTATCTCTTTTTATTGTGATCTTTTCACCTTTTGGTGAATTTACTTGAATTGACTTTTGATCACATAAAATACTAGCTTTATTGGCTATTAACCGATCCATTCCTAAAACAATATCAAATCCTGCCAGATTCATAGGATAAAGGTTTGCCATAAACTTTTGATTTTAAAATTTCTACTCTTGCTCCCTGCAAGAATTCAGAAATCCTAACTGTTTCTCCATTAGCCGTCTCTACTAGACATTCTTGTGGTAGTTTAGTTAATGACTGAATTAGAAGTTTGCAAAACGAAGTATTAATAAAACTTTGGTTTGCACCAGAGTCAAATAATACTTTAGCAATTACATCATTAACTAAAAACGTACAAGCTATCACGTCTGGAATCATCTTGGCTTCATCTGCAGTAAGAACGAATGCTCTAGCATTTTTAGTGTTCCTGTTGTTCATAACTGGAGCCAATTTCGGACAATTCGGCTTGATGTGACCTTTTTCTCCACAGTTGTAGTGTAGTCCGTTACTGGATTTCCTCCTGCGATCTTCTTCCTTGTGTCCTGGCATCTTGCTGAAATTGCAAAGAATGGAACATTTTCCAGAATGCTTTTTCTTGCAGGCCTTGCAGAATGGTGCAGAGGTAGAACCCATATTCCTACGGTTGTAATTCCCAGAACGGAATTCTTGAGTAAGTCTTTGGGTTAGGTTTCTCCTCTGATCTTCTTCCCTAGTACGGATTAACTCATTTGTCAAGGTATTGGCTAGTTTTACAGCTTCTTCTATAGTTTGAGGTCTAGCTGTCTTGACTACATGTCTAATCTCTCCAATTAATCCCCAAATGTAACGGGAGATTAATACTGGTTCAGGTGATGCAAGGGTTGGTACTATTCTTGCATATTCAAAGAATGTAGTAGTATAACCCTTACTATCTACCCCGGTCATTCTTAAGTTTAGGAACTTATTAGCTATCTGTTCCTTTTCATTAGGAGGGCATAATTTCCTTTCTACCATATTTTTAAATTCCTCCCAATCCATGGTGTATACCCTATCACTTCCTCTTGACTGGAGGATAGTGTTCCACCATTCTAAGGCTGAATTCTTAAATAGATTGGAAGCAAACATTATTTTATCTTCTTCAGCACATTTGCTTATTTTTTAAAACAGCCTCAGTTTTCTCTATCCAGCGTAGAGCTGCAATAGGTTCTTCATTGCCCGAGAATTCTATTGGTTTACAGGACCAGAATTCTTTGTAAGAACAACCATAAGGCATGGTTCTTCTTCTTTTGGGAATGGGTGCTTGAAGTACATGTCCATTGTTCACGTTGTTTTCTGGTTCAGTTGGTCGCTTACTACTATGCTTACTTTTATTATTCGCTTCTTGAATCGTTTGAATAATAAATGGCATTGCATCTATAATTCCTTGTGCCACTATATGTTGAACGGCACTATTATCCATTTGATTTCCATTGTTATTGATGCTCGGATTTTTTGATTAACCAAGTTAATGTTACTCTGGTTATCGTTATTCAGATTTCCTTGATTTCCTTCGTCGGCCATCTGAATTTTAAACATTTACCCCATATTAATATCACAAAATAATATTTAATATAGCCAATCACATGACACGCAATTTAGCCAAAAGCGTCGATCATTGCGACTTTACTCTATTCATCTACTATATATCTATTACACACCAGTACTGAAATAAAATTACAATACCAACTGAAATAAATAATAGTAGGCATCCGTACACACATATATTTTATTATTTTATTTTATTATTACTATTACCGTTCCCACCATCACATCTACAGATATGGATTCATCCAAAAATCCATATTGCGCTCGTCATACTTCCAGACGAGTCGCTCTCCCACCTGTCTCATTCTCTCACTACTCTCTAAAATTTCCTCACCAAATGTCCTAAGTTCTTGGACGTTTTCTGCACTCATTGGGGGTGCAGGTTCTAGGACTGGGTTCGGAATCTGGGGTGCGTGTAACAATCCTCAATAAACCAACACTCTCGATAATTTTTACGACACCCTAATATATTTTAGAATATCCCGATATGTCCCAAAATACATCTCATACGTGAAAACGGGCCTCAAATATATTAAATAATATTAAAAATAAATAAAAATATGAAAGTTAAGTTGAGGCGGGCCGGGTAGAACCCACCTCAACCTTACGCGGGCCGCGAGTGTCCCAAATTGTGGCGCAGCCCGGTGATGACACGTGTCATCATCGTGGCTAAGCTAGGCGATGACCCGGATCACCTAAACCCTACCCGGGCTAGTACGCGGGCCGCGTAAGCCCCACTTATCTTTTACGCGGGCCGCGTGAGAGTCAGGTTCTGCAACTATAAATAGAATGCATCAGATTTCATTCGAATTCGCTCACAACGACTTCTTTCTCTCAAAATTCTGATAGTAGGCTTATAATACGCGGGTATTATACCCCCTAATTAGCGAGGTTCTGCTCCGTTGTAAGTATTATAACCCTAGTTTCGTAATAGATACGATGCCCGATTGATTTAGGGTTCCGTAACAACTGTCGTGGTTCTGCCTGACGTAGTTGTTGGAATGCTGTCTCGGGGAGGGTATCATTAATATTTTCAAAGGGTTATGATACTAACCTATGTACATTTGTGTCAATTATAGATTATTCCCAGGAAACCCTTACGCTAAGTCTAAGATAGCAATGTGAGTTTATCCTCTTTTTGTTAACCTTTTTGTAATATTTTACAAAACCTTAAATGTTTTACAATGTGATTAAGCGGTTATTGAGTCTTTGTAGTTCTTCAATTATTGCCAGTATGTTGGGGTTTTGTATACAAAATTTACTACTGCGTGTAGTAAGCCGGGATGACAGTACGTTACCATTGGACACCGAGTTAGCCAATGTGTAATATGACCCGCAAGTCAGGATTGACAGTACTGAATGAGTAATTGTGTAGAAATAAACAATGTGATCGCTCTTAATACTGTTTTAATTGATAAAATGTTTCTTGATTAAACTTGGATTCACTCACCAGTATTTCCCACTGACAAATGTTTTTAAAACGTGTTTCAGGTAACAAAATGTGACAGCCAATTAGTAAAAAGCTAGCTGGAGAGCACTGAAGGCTTGGGAAAAATGTGGCTAGAAAAGTTACCTAATAAACGATGTTTTAAATTCAATAAAATAGGGTTTATCCCTATAAATGTATTGTAATAAGAAACTTGGGTTTTACCCATGTGATTATTAATATCAAATATGGTGGTTTTACTCTGATAAGCATTTCCTAACTACGGTCCTGATGTAATTTCCGCTGCCAAATTAACCAACCTGATACCACCGAAAATCTGAGTTCACGTCCGCCCGTTCCCGGGACAGATAAGGGATCGGGGGTTGCGACTGAAGGTGGTATCAGAGCCTAGCCACTGGTCTGAGCCAAAGAAGTATTCTGCTGACACTTAAATTCTAAAATTTTGTGTTAGGAAATAAATTACGGAAATACGTGCATAACTGTATTTATTTGTTATGTGTTATTTGACTATTTGTTAGTTTACAGTATGAGTGATCAAGGACCCTCAGACATGAGTCGTCAGTTGTCTGATTCACCTTGGAGTGAAGGTACCTCTTCACAGCCTGCCCTTTCTGGGTATTCTGCTGATCAGGAAGAAGGGTTGTTTGCCTTTAAAGCTCAGTCAGAAGAGCCATTCCCTCATAAGAAACGAGGATGGTTCAGTAAGGAAGCCTTTGCATGTAGGAAAAGAATGCGAAAGTTGCAACAGCAAAGAGTTTTAACAGCCGCTAAGCGAAAGTCAGATGCCCATACACAGGATATGCTTAATAGAAGCCTAGCTACTTTTCATATCCTAGCTATAACTGCTACTGACCCAAGTCTGGAACAACTAGTAGCCCCACAACCACTAATCCCAGACCAACCCATGGAGATAGAAAACCCTGAAAACCAAGTGGAGATGCATGACTTCAACCCAGAGGAAATCCCTAGGGTACATGCACCAAACCCTCTAGACCCAAATTACGACCCTTGGTGGGACGATAATAGGGACTTTGTGCAACGTTACCCGATACATGAAGACACACCCATACAGAACATAGGAGCCTACCCAGGTATGGACCCTTTAGATGCCTATTACCACGATGAATATATTAGGGAGATCTTAGAAGATCCTTACCGATTTCAGGCACTTTCACCCCCATATCAGGAACCCGCTCCCTAGATTTCGAACCCAGTCCTAGAACCTGCACCCCCAATGAGTGCAGAAAACGTCCAAGAACTTGGGACTTTTGGGGAGGAAATTTTAGAAAGCAGTGAGAGAATGCGAAAGGTGGGAGAGCGTCTTGTATGGAAATACGATGAGCGCAATATGGATTTTTTGGATAAATCCATATCCGTGATGTGATAGAGGAAACGGTAACAGTAATAATAATATAATATAATAAAATAAAAATAAAATAAAATATGTGTGTACGGATGCATATTACTATTAGTGTGATTCTATTTCTGTCGGTATTGTAATTTTTATTTTAGTACTAGTGTGTAATAGATGCATAATAGTATATGGAAATAGAGTAAAAGTAGCAATAATCTACGTTTTTGGCTAGATTGCGTATCATGTGATTAACTATATTAAATATTATCTTGTGATATTAATATGGGGTAAATGTTTAAAATTCAGATGGCCGATGACGGAAATCAAGGAAGTCTGAATAATGATAACCAGAGTAACATTAACGTGGTTAATGAGAATCCAAGCATCAATAACAATGGAAACCAAATGGATAATAGTGCTGTTCAACATATAGTAGCACAAGGAATCATAGATGCAATGCCATTTATTATTCAAACTATTCAAGAAGCGAGTAATAAAAGTAAGCATAGCAGTAAGCGACCAATTGAACCCGAAAACAGCGTGAACAATGGACCTGTACTTCAAATGCCCATTCCCAAAAGGAGAAGAACCGTGTCTTACGGTTGTTCTTATAAAGAATTCTGGTCTTGTAAACCAATGGAATTCTCGGGCAAGGAAGAATAGTGCCAACTCTTGCTTCACCTGAACCAGTGTTAATCTCCCGTTATATCTGGGGATTAATTGGAGAGATAAGACACGTAGTCAAGGCAGCTAGACCTCAAACTATAGAAGAAGCTGTAGAACTAGCAAATACCTTGACAGATGAATTAGTTCATACCCGAGACGAGGATCAAAGGAGGAAACTAACCCAGAAACTTACACAAGAATTTCGTTCTGGAAATTTTAATCGTGGGAAAAATATAGGTTCTACCTCTACACCTTACTGTAAGAATTGCAAAAGAAAGCATTCAGGAAAATGCTCTATATACTGTAACTTTTGCAAAATATCGGGACACAAGGAAGAAAACTGCAGGAAGAAAGTTAACAACAGGATATGTTACAACTGCGGAGAACAAGGTCATATCAAGCTTAATTGCCTGAAATTAGCTCCAGCTACGAACAACAAGAATACTCAAAATGCTAGAGCTTTTGTTCTAACTGCAGATGAAGCTAAGATGATTCCAGATGTCATCGCTGGTACGTTTTTAGTTAATGATATTTTTGCTAAAGTATTATTCGACTCTGGTGCTAACCAAAATTTTATTAATACATCATTTTGCAAATTCCTAAATCAATCATTAACTAAACTACCACAAGAATGCTTAGTAGAGACAGCTAATGGAAAAACTGTTAGGATTTCTGAAATCTTGCAGGGAGCAAGCATAGAAATTTTAAATGAGAAATTTATTGCAAATCTTTATCCCATGAATCTGGCAGGATTCGATGTTGTTTTAGGAATGTATTGGTTAATAGCCAAAAAAGCTAGTATTTTATATGATCAAAAGTCAATTCAAATAAATTCACCAAAAGGTAAAACGATCACAATTAAAGGAGATAAACCATCTAGAACTACAAAATTCATCTCTGTGATGAAAACTGCAAGTTACATAAGAAAAGGATCATTAGTGTATTTGATTTCCATAATCACTAACACTAAAGGAAAGGATTTAAAAGATATTCCAGTAGTATCTCAGTTTTTAGATATATTTCCAGAAGAATTGCCAGGGCAACCTCCAGATAGGGAAGTTGAATTCAGAATCCATTTAATACCAGGAACATTACCGATTGCCAAAGCACCTCATCGTTTGGCACCCGCTGAAATGCAGGAACTGAAGAAACAATTGGATGAATTGTTAGAGAAAGGATTTATACAGCTAAGTTCGTCGCCATGGGGAGCGCCAATACTATTTGTTAAAAAGAAGGACGGATTGATGCGTATGTGCATTGACTACCGTGAATTAAACAAGGTTACGATTAAGAATCGGTACCCATTACCGAGAATCGATGATCTGTTTGATCAACTACAAGGAGCTTGATTTTTCTCTAAAATCGATTTAAGGTCAGGATATCATCAATTAAAGGTACAGGAAGAGGATATTCCTAAAACCGCATTCAGAACGAAGTATGGTCATTATGAATTTACTGTCATGCCATTTGGTTTAACCAATGCCCCAACTGCATTTATGGACATGATGAACCGAATATGTAAGCCATATTTGGATAAATTCATAATCGTCTTCATAGATGATATTCTCATTTACTCTAAGAATAAAGAGGATCATGCAAAGCATTTGCACACACTTTTAAGTCTATTAAGAAAGGAAAAGCTTTATGCTAAATTTTCTAAGTATGAATTTTGGTTAGAACAGGTACAATTTCTTGGACATTTAGTTAATCATGAAGGAATTCATGTGGATCCAACAAAGATTGAGGCGATTACTAAATGGAAAACCCCTGAGTCACCAACTGAGGTTAGAAGTTTCCTAGGATTGGCCGGTTATTATAGAAGGTTTATTCAAGATTTTTCTAGAATAGCCATCTCTTTAACTAAGCTAACCTGTAAATCTGTTAAGTTTGAATGGGAATTAATAACAATGGATTTTGTTACTAAATTACCTAAAACAAAGAAAGGAAATGATACAATCTGGGTGATTGTAGATAGGCTAAACAAGTCACCTCATTTCCTACCAATGAAGGAAACTTTCAGTATGGAACAATTAGCTAAGTTATATGTAAATGAAATTGTTTCTTTACATGGAATTCCTTTATCAATTGTTTCTAATAGGGATAGCCGATTTACCTCTCATTTTTGGTCAAGTTTCCAAAAGGCAATGGGAACCAAGTTAAATTTGAGCACGGCTTATCACCCTCAAACAGATGGACAAAGTGAAAGGACAATTCAGACAATGGAGGACATGCTTAGAGCTTGTGTAATTGACTTTGGAGGTATTTGGGACAATCACTTACCTTTAATAGAATTTTCTTATAATAATAATTACCACACAAGTATCAATGCTGCACCATTCGAAGCACTTTATGGACGAAGGTGCCGAACCCCAGTCTGTTGGGCAGAAATTGGGGAAAAGCAACTATCTGGACCTGAGATAGTACAAGAAACAACCGATAAGATCATTCAAGTCAAGGAACGACTGAAAGCAGCACGTGATCGACAAAAGAGCTATGTAGATAACCGACGCAAACCCTTGGAATTTCAAGTAGGGGAAAAAGTATTATTGAAGGTCTCTCCTTGGAAAGGAATAATAAGATTCATAAAAAGGGGAAAGCTAAGTCCCAGGTATGTTGGACCTTTTGAGATTATTAGAAGAATAGGACCTGTAGCCTATCAGCTAAAACTGCCAGAAGAAATGGCAGGAATACATGATGTATTTCATGTATCTAATCTCAAAAAGTGCTTAGCTGATGAATCACTGATAGTACCTCTTAAGGATATAGAGGTAAATGAACAAATCAAGTTTGTAAAAAGGCCTCTACAAATTGAAGACATGAAAATCAAGAACCTCAAGCATAAGAGACTAGTTCTGGTTATAGTGAAGTGGGACTCCAAAAGAGGACCTGAGTATACATGGGAGCTTGAATCTGAAATGCAACGGAAATATCCGCATTTGTTCCAGTAGATCTCAAGGACGAGTTCTAAAACAAGGTGGGGAGAATGTAACAATACTCAATAAACCGACACTCTCGATAATTTTTACGACACCCTAATATATTTTAGAATATCCCGATATGTCCCAAAATACACCCATACGTGAAAACGGGCCTCAAATATATTAAATAATATTAAAAATAAATAAAAATTTGAAAGTTAAGTTGAGGCGGGCCGCGTAGAACCCACCTCAACCTTACGCGGGCCGCGAGTGTCCCAAATTGTGGCGCAGCCCGGTGATGACTCGTGTCATCATCGTGGCTAAGCTAGGTGATGACCCGGATCACCTAAACCCTACCCGGGCTAGTACGCGGGCCGCGTAAGCCCCGCTTATCTTTTACGCGGGCCGCGTGAGAGTCAGGTTCTGCAACTATAACTAGAATGCATCGGATTTCATTCGAATTCGCTCACAACGACTTCTTTCTCTCAAAATTTGATAGTAGGCTTATAATACGCGGGTATTTTACCCCCTAATTAGCGAGGTTTTGCTCCGTTGTAAGTATTATAACCCTAGTTTCGTAATAGATACGATGCCCGATTGATTTAGGGTTCCGTAACAACGGTCGTGGTTCTGCCCGACGTAGTTGTTGGAATGCTGTCTCGGGGATGGTATCATTAATATTTTCAAAGGGTTATGATACTAACCTATGTACATTTGTGTAAATTATAGATTATTCCCAGGAAACCCTTACGCGAAGTGTAAGATAGCAATGTGAGTTTATCCTCTTTTTGTTAACCTTTTTGTAATATTTTACAAAACCTTAAATGTTTTACAATGTGATTAAGCGGTGATTGAGTCTTTGTAGTTCTTCAATTACTGCCGGTATGTTGGGGTTTTGTATACAAAATTTACTACTGCGTGTAGTAAGTAGGGATGACAGTACGTTACCATTGGACAACGAGTTAGCCAATGTGTAATATGACCCGCAAGTCAGGATTGACAGTACTGAATGAGTAATTGTGTAGAAACAAACAATGTGATCGCTCTCAATACTGTTTTAATTGATAAAATGTTTCTTGATTAAACTGGGATTCACTCACCAGTATTTCCCACTGACAAATTTTTTAAAACGCGTTACAGGTAACAAAATGTGACAGCCAATTAGTAAAAAGCCAGCTGGAGAGCACTGAAGGCTTGGGAAAAATGTGGCTATAAAAGTTACCTAATAAACGATGTTTTAAATTCAATAAAATAGGGTTTATCCCTATAAATGTATTGTAATAAGAAACTTGGGTTTTACCCATGTGTTTATTAATATCAAATATGGTGGTTTTACTCTGATAAACATTTCCTAACTACGGTCCTGATGTAATTTCCGCTGCCAAACTAACCAACCTGATACCACCGAAAATCTGAGTTCGCGTCCGCCCGTTCCCGGGACAGATAAAGGATCGGGGGTTGCGACAGTGCGGGTTCCTGATATGGGGTGTAGGTGCCTGAAATCGGTAAGGATCTTCTAAGATCTCCCTAACATATTAATCGTGGTAATAGGGATCTAAAGGGTCCATACCTGTATTGGCTCCTATGTTCTACATGGGTGTGTCTTCATGTATCGGGTAGCGTTGCACATAGTCCCTAACTTCATCCCACCAGGGATCGTAATTTGGGTCTAGGGGGTTTGGTGCTGGTACCCTAGGGATTTCTTCTGGATTGAAGTCATGCATCTCTACTTGGTTTTCAGGGTTTTCTATCTCCATCGGTTGGTTAGGGATTGGTAGCTGTGGTTAGGGTGCTATTATCTGTTCCAAATTAGGGTCAGCTGCAGTGGTTGCTAGTATGTGGATGTTGGCTATACCCCTATTTATCATATCCTAGGCATAGGAATCTGTCTCTCTCTTGGCTGCTGTTAATACTCTCTGGTCTTGTAACTTTTTCATACATTTCCTACGCTCGTGTGCCCCTCTACTGAACCATCCCCTCTTTTTCTGAGGAAATGGCTCATCGGACGGAGCCTTAAACACAAAGATTCCTTCTTCCGTATCAGCAGAGTACCCTGAGAGGGCAGGCTGAGAAGAGGAGGTGCCTTCGCTTCTAGGCGAACCAGACAATTGACGGTACACGTCAGATGGTCCTTGGTCGCTCATACTGTAAACTAACAATTTGTCAAATAACACATAACAATTACATACCATTATGCATGTATTCCCGTAATTTATTTCCTAACAGATTACATTTTGATGTCAGCAGAACTCCTCTATGGCTGAATCAGTGGCTTAGCTTTGATACCACCTCCTGTCGCAACCCCCGATCCCTCATCCCCGGGAACGGGCGGCCACGAGCCAGTTTTCGGTGGTATCTCGTATTGTCTAATTTGGCAGCGGAATTTTTCATCAGGACCGTAGTTAGGAAATATTTGATCAGAGTAAAATACCACATTTTCATAGTATTAAACAAATGGGTTAAAACCCAAGTTCATAGTACACATGTTTTCATAGGAATAAATCCCATTTATTTAATAAAAACATCTATTTTATTTTTAGGTAACTTTATTGCCACTTTTCCAAGCCTTCAGTGTTGTCCAGCTGGCTTCTATTTGCCTTTCACAGTTTGTTATCTGAAACGCGTTTTAAAAACATTTGTCAGTGGGAAATACTGGTGAGTGAATCCCAGTTTTATCAAGTTTAAATAATAATCATTTCACAGTGTACAGTATTGAGGGCGATCCCGCAAGTACATTTGTTTCCAAGACATAACAATTAACATCCATGGTACTGTCGAACCCGACTTGTGTTAATGTTACTCCTTGACCAGGTGGTAACAAATTTTGTATACAAAACCCCAACATTCTCATCATAATTGTATTCTTACAAATACTCAATAACTATTATTCGCATGGAAAAGTATTTAAGGTTTTGTAAAAATAGTTAACAAAAAGTGGATCAACTCACATTGCTGTCTTAGATTTTCCGTAAGAATTTCTTGGTGATATTCTAAAATTTACACAAATGCACACGCGTTAGTATAATAACCCATTTTAACATTAGTAATACCCTCCCCGAGACGGCATTCCAACGACTACGTCAGGCAGAACCACGACAGCCGTTACGGAACCCTAGATCAATCGGGCAGCGTATCTAATACGTATCCAGGGGTTATAATACTTACAACGGAGCAGAACTTCTCTAATTAGGGGAATAATACCCGAGTATAATAAGCCTACTATCAGAAATTAAGTAAGAAAGAAAGATTTGAGCGATCGGAACTGAAAGCCGATGCCATTCTTATATAGTTGCTGAATCTGGTCCTCTCGCGGCCCGCGTAACACAAGCACAGGGCCTACGCGGCCCGCGTTGACCCCAGGTCAACGTATAGCTTGTCCGGGTCACTATCTAACCTTGCCGGGTGTTGGGCCACGTGGCCGCACCGGGCTGCGCCACCCTTTAAGTTCACGCGGCCCGCGTGAAGGTTGGGGTGGGGTTACGCGGCCTGCCTCAACTTAAATTTTCAGTTTTTAATTATTTTTAATACTATTTAATGTATTTGAGGCCCGTTTTCGCGTATGTGGTGTATTTTGGGACACTTTGGGATATTTTAAAATATACTAGAGTGTCGGAAATATTATGAGGGTGTCGGTTTTATTGAGGATTGTTACACATAGCTAAAAAGAGGGATTTTGGGTCAAAAATGCTTTCAAAAGTCCTTCATCATAAATGAAAGGCTAAAATGGACCAAAACACCATTGTAAGCTAAATCGAGCAAATGACCCTTAAAGGTTGTTTAGAAATGAGTTTTATGATAAAACAAATACTTCGAATAAGTATCAAAAGCGAAAGATGTAAATTTATGGTCAAATGACTCTATATGAGTCTTTGCTGTAAAATGATAATCCGAGGGGTATAACTCGGAATATATAAATCACCACGTTAAATCCGCCATAAATATAGTTGTGGTGGAAGATCGATTGATAATTAATGTGGAATTAAGATGCTAGAAGTAAAGGAGCATGGATATGCGGAAAAAAAATGCTTAAATACCCTTAGCGGGTCAAAATAAGCATTTAAGTAAAAACAAGTTTAAGAATGTATATAAACCCGGGATTTGAATCTAGCACGATAGATAACATTGACTTTATAAAGTTTATGAGAAATCAAGATCAAACAAACATGTTTATTTGATGCATGCATGAATGGGTCAAAAGTTCATAACTACATTTTCAACCGAAGGCTTAAAAGTATAAAATTTTGTTAATCCGGATGTCGGATGTTAACTCCATGTGATGGAGAATAAATTTACGATCACGTAGGTAGAAACCTGAGGCAAATCGGATAAAAATGAGCAAGTTATGCTCATTTGCGTAAAAGTGAGTTTGCCTGAAAATATACAGGTCTGATTAAGAAACTCGCTGTTAAAACTAGGGTGTCGTGTCACACGACAAGAATAGGCCACACCGTCGCGTCACGCGAAGGTGCTCGCGGCCCGCGACGGCCAAGTCCCATATTGGTCGCACCACGCGACAAGCCTAAATGGCTGCAAAAGTGTGCTGGTTGTTAAATTTCAGTTGTGAACCCGTTAAGACACGTTTTAAACGCTATATGATTAACTCATTTCATGTTTTATGAAATGTAGGTATTATGAGATGTATCAGAGGACGATCAAGCTCAAGAGGAACCGAACACACTCAATATTCAAGCTTCCGCGTTACGTTTTCGTCGTCACTTTAAACGGCGAATTTATATATGTTATGTTAACATGTTTTAAAGTTTAAAATGTTTTAACAAACTCGCATTTTTAAGTGTATGTTAACCGTAAGTACCCTATTATAGTTGAAATCTAGATGATAATCGTATAAATGGACTAATGGTCTTACATGTCAGTTGTATTCCTTACAAAGAATCAAGCATACCATGGCGAAAGTAAGCACATAGACATCAAGTATCACTTTATTCGGAACTTGGTTGATGCTAGGCAAATTGAGCTAAACCAGTTGGTGTTGATCAGTTCTATTACATACGAGGGAAGATGGGATTAACTACTCTTTGAATTACGTGAGGGTTTTAAGATTAATTCACAAAGTAGTCATTTGAAGTTTTTTAATAATGGAATAGTCCATATTGTTGGACTAGTACCGAGTCTTTAGGGTTGCTGAGTCTATATCGTAGTTTTCTTTGAATTGCTCATGTTTACGTTGTAACTCTGGCGCTATTTAAGGCAATCTTCTGACAATCAATAAACAATGATTCCTGGTTATTTGATATCACAAGTAAGAGGTGGTGGTAGTGGGTCAAGGAGGTGGTGCGAGTTAAAGATGAATGTTGGGAGATGAAGAAAGTAGAGAGTATTTATAAGGGGGTAGGGGTGGTCATCACTCACCACTCACTCATCACTCACAACATCTAATCAATTTTCGTCATGTCATCGAGCTTTATTCCATCACTAGTGATAGTTTTTAGTGGAAATGCCACTCACCACACACTATCAAAATCATTAAAAAGCCAAAACAAAACTAAATTCAAAACAAATTGTTCACGCGTGATATGGTTCACGCGTTATAAATTTCCGCCATGATGGAGTATGGTGACGGTGGTGTGCGTAATACTTTCACGAGTGATGGCACATCCAGGGCCGGCTCAAAATTTTCTAAATTTTTCTAGGCCCAAAGCGGATAGCAAAATTGGGGCCCTTTTTATAAACGAAAAAATTGCTATGGATCCTATTATTCATATATCATCTTTGGATACTCATAATTATAGATCATAAACCTTAATGTTAACAATCTCAAAGCCAAAATTACCAACATATAATATATTTTGTTAGAATTTGAGGCCCTAGGAAAATGGAGGCCTAAAGCTCTTGCTTTATTTTACTCCCCCTTGAGCCGGCCCTGGGCACATCCATCACTGACCACCCCGGATGGCCTAAGGATTCAATGTTATATATAACTATTGGCATCTTGTTACCATTTATATTAACTTTTTGAAACGGATTACCTATAGATCACCATCATAAAATTAGCCAACAGATTACCATCGATCAGAAACTATTTAACAACTGAAAATGCCTGGCCGAAAATCTTATCCGAAATCAATCTTTTTAGTATTTATCAAGAATTGCTGAGGCGTCAATGGACTCAGTGATTTTTTTATCTGCGATTCACCAATCCAATCTGTCAGTAATTAACATACCTTTTACTTCTTTTAATAATCCTTAGGTGAAAGAAATGACTAAATGTATACTATCTATAATAAAAGATTATGGGCTGATGTAAATCTGCCTATGTGTCAACTCCTAAGGTATGCCACTTGTCTCTGCTGATGTCATAAATTCGTTTTCAATATTTATATATATAAAAATCTATCTAAATTATAATGTATCCTCAACAATCAAACCACTGCCCATGTTTAAAATCTTGGCTCCAAATTTAAAATTCAAACCGATCATTTCAAATTTCAAAATTCATACATAATATTTGCCTCTCTCTCTCAAATAAATTCAGCTGCTTCTTCTTCTTCATTCCCCTCTCTCTCTAAAACTCACTTTCTCACTCTCTCAAATCCAGACCAAACCACCGTATCATATCTTTGTGCGAAACCCTACCCGTTTACAAAAATTAGATCCATATACTCCAACTTCCAACTTCCATATGCTCCATCAGAAACCCTAATGTTTCCTCAGCTATGGAGAGAATCAGTTTAGGGGTTTTCTCATCTTCAAATCCACATAGTAGAGAGAATCAGTTTAGGATAAGATCGCCACATTCTTCTTCTTCACGCATGTTGTTCATCCTCCTCCTTCTGCTTCAAACCCTAAAACTCCATCCGTACAGAGACGATTCTTCATCTAATCATCTTTCACCCCTACGATTTGCAACCGGATTTGATTAATCTCAACAAGGTAAGTTTTTATTTTTTGATTCATATTTCATTCATATATCTCTATAATCCAGATTTTGTTTTTGAGATTTGAAACCGGATTTGATTAATCGAAGTTCCCTTTATATTCTGATACACAATATCCGCTATACTGACAGCAGATGTTTTGTTCTTGCACGAGCTGTGATCACAATAATACTGATCGATGATGACTTCGATTTGGATTAATTTTACTGTTTTTTGATGTTTTTAGAGTTGTTGGTTGTAGGAGTCTTAGGAATTAGGGTTTTTATAGGAAAAACTGACCCAGGTTTTGGAGGCAGAGCGTGACTCAGCAAGTTCTTTTGAAGCATTACCGTTTCATTATGTTGAAATCTCAAGGCTTCTTTTTGACCAGTGAGTCGCTATTACATGTTTATCGACTTTCTATAGCAGTTTACTTTTGAAAAAGCTCTGTAACAAGATGCAAGTGGGTTGATCAACGTCGTTTTTAGATGCTATGTCAATGCCCTATTATGGAGATAATTTCAACTTCATTCATGTTTGCTTTATACATGTGCTTGGTGTTTTTGGGGAACATGTAATGCGTGACAACTTCTGAATTGGGTTTAGATTATCTTTAAATATTCACCATGCATTCTGCTCTTCTTAGTGCAGTGGATGCAGAGTGTGAGAAAAATCCTTTTGAGGGTGCAGCTGCTGCACCAAAAAAGACTGTTAAAGCAACAGATTATGTATCTTCTGTGTCCGGTGGTGGTTTGGATAGCTTGCCACGAGAGGATATAAGCGGAAAGATAACACCGGCTCTCCTTAAAGGATTGGAGAGTAATGATTGGAAGGTGATGATGCTTTTATAAC
The DNA here is from genome assembly GCA_030545235.1 of Helianthus tuberosus. NCBI lineage: Eukaryota > Viridiplantae > Streptophyta > Magnoliopsida > Asterales > Asteraceae > Helianthus > Helianthus tuberosus. The sequence continues at coordinate 88,323,025 of CM060432.1, read as the reverse complement.
TACTTTATTAATTAAATTACTAAATAATAAAACATGGAAAGTCATTTTGACATTGTTTTTGGTTTTGTTCAGGCCCGTCTCAAATTTATTGAAGCAGTAAGTAAAATTGTGGATGAGGCTAACAAGCGTATTTAGCCTACTGGAACATGTACTTTTTTTTTTTGCATTTTTTTGATATAATTTTGTTTGTTTATCATCCTTTACACGTTTTTGTGTTTTTTTCCAGTGGAATTGTTTGGGGCTCTTAGAGCTCGGTTATATGACAACAACAAAAACTTAATTACGGCTACACTGACTTCTATAAGTGCTCTTGCATCGGCTATGGGACCTGGAGTAGAGAAGGCTAGCAATGTCAATAGATACGTCTATCTCCATTTATATATAAATAAGTTAGGTTATTGTAAATCCAAGATTTAACATTTAACAATAATAATAATATATGCTTTTCTTGCAGGGAATTTTGTCCGGTGTTATCAAATGCCTTGGTGACAATAAAAAGAGCACGAGAGAATCTACCATGATAACTTTGGATGCTTGGGTTGCTGTTACCCATCTTGATAAAATGGTATATGTTTTATTCATATCTAATTTTGTGTGTTCTAATTATATTTAACTGTATTAATCGTGACTTTTGGTTATTTGTAGGTACCATATATTACTGCTTCTTTGACTTATGCTAAACTTGGGGCAGAAGGACGTAAGGACCTTTTTGACTGATTTGTTAAATATGTTTTTGTTGCTTTGATTTAGCTTTTTTTTTTTTAATGAAGGTTAAGATTGTAAACATTTTATATGTAGAAAGGCTATTTGTTGATTTTTCTTTCTTGAAATGTAAAAAGGATATATTTAAAGTTGGATGTTTTATCTTTCCACGATGTGATTTTCAGGTCAGCTGACCACTCTGTTTGCATGTTTGACCGCCGAAACATAACTTCTGATAGAGTTGGTTCTCCTGTTCACAAATTTGAAGAACACAAAGCTCCTGTTCTATGCGTCCAGGTATTACTTTTTATTTGTATTCATTATTTATTTATATTTTTTATTGTAAACCTCCATGCTTTATTTTGAAATTATATATATATATGTTACAGTGGTGTCCAGACAAGTCTTCCGTCTTTGGGAGCTCAGCAGAGGATGGCTGTGTAAATATCTGGGATTATGAACAGGCTGGTTGTTAGAAGAGAGGCGTCGTAAGGAAGAGGAGAAGGTATAATGATAGATTGTTGTTTTGATGATAGTTTGGTTCGTAAGCCATTTGAAACATATTAATAGCATCTATATAGGTGACGGAGTTGTTGGAGATGATAGCGCAAAAGAGAATTCCGATCTTTAGAAGGTATTCTTTCGTATGATTTGCTAGGGTTTTATGACATGTTTTGGATTCGAAGTTTTGATTATGATTCTATTTGAATGAATGTGCAATACGATTTATGAATGTTTACAAGTAGATTTTGGCTAGGAAGAAGTAGCTCTGTAGGTAGGATTATGATTTATGAAGTCTGTTAATGATCTAAATGTGGAAAAACTTGCTCGTGTAAGTTTAATCGAACAAATTCATATTCGTTAAGGAAGAACATAAGGCTGATACATCTGTTGTTATGAACAGATATTAGAAAATAAAACAGTGTTTAAAACCACTGTTGGGTTAAAACAATGTTTTGTGGAGAAAAAAGTGGTTGAAACCGCTGTTGGGTTAAAACAGTGGTTTGAAACCACTGTTAGGGTTAAAACAGTTTTTTTAGAAAACAGTGGTTGAAACCACTGTTGGGTTAAACTGGTGGTTTAAAACCATTGTTGTGTTAAAACAATGATTTGTGGAGAAAAAAGTGGTTGAAACCGCTGTTGGGTTAAAACAGTGGTTTGAAACCACTGTTAGGGTTAAAACAGTTTTTTTTTTTTGGAGAAAACAGTGGTTGAAACCACTGTTGGGTTAAACTGGTGGTTCAAAACCACTGTTGGGTTAAAACAATGATTTGTGGAGAAAAAAAATGGTTGAAACCGCTGTTGGGTTAAAACAGTGGTTTGAAACCACTGTTAGGGTTAAAACAATGTTTTTTTTTTGGAGAAAACAGTGGTTTACCACTGTTGGGTTAAAACAGTTTTTTGAGGAGAAAACAGGTGTTTGAGACCACTGTTGGGTTAAAAAGGTGGTTTGAATTTGGTCGAATAATACGGTTTCTTTAATCTCTCTCTTTTAATTTTATAACCATTGTATTGAATAATATTGTACCATGTTTATAGAGCGTTTATTGTTTATGGTTGAAAAGTCAAAGATTGGTGAGTCTACTACAATAAGGTTTCTCTCTGTTCATTTTGTTAAAGGCATTTTTTTTTTCATTTGGGTATTGATGAAATAATCTTGATTAGGGAAAATACTTTTTTAAATGAAATAACGTGAGAGAGAGATGTAAGATAATTTTGCTGAGCTGTATGCCATCAACAAGGCTACAGAAAAGCTCGAAAAAAGCGTATGTTCGAGATATTATTCCATCAGTTGATTATGAACTCGAGTGTCAGAAACTCATAGCACATTATAAGACTTTAGCATTAACACTAAAAGATGTTGTCCCCAGTATCGAAAGGTTTCATGATACTTACAAAATGGACTGCCCGACGACAATGAACCGCCTGATAATCTCTGGTGTGCCTGCTACAGTGGAGGACAGGGCAGCTGCCGCAACCTCTGGGGTGACCTCTGCTGCGATTGTGAGTTCTCTAATGAAAAATACAAGGTTTTTCTGAAATACAGAAGTTGTCTGTTAATATCTTACATGGTTACCTTGGAATGTGTTTTTAAGTTAAAGATTCACATGATATATGTGTTTTGACACTTCACACGAATTAATATATTATAAATCTTTCCATCTTTATATTATTTTGTGACTTTACAAGATTTTTAACATGTATTAGGCGGAAGGCATTGGCATTTGGTAATGAGCTTAAATTCGTCGCTGGAATCTAAGTTACAAAGTGCAGCACCCCTTGGGGAGGCCAGTTAAGTTAATTTATAGTAAGTGCAGTCATCACTGTAGTTTAACAGGTCTAAATATGTGATTTTTAACATAACTCAAAACGAACTCGCTAAGGATAATTTGCCCTCAACGAATCTTTTTTCTTTTAGTTTCTTATAATTCTTTTACAAGTAAATCGAGTATTATATGCTATTTTAGAAGAAAAAACAAAAGGATTGTCTGTCAGGGTTGATTAAAACATGGGGTTGATTAAAACATGGTTTAGAGAGCTGCCATGTGGGGTGCTTGAGAGATTTGCTGGTAATTATCTCTGTTGTTGAAATATAGAAAGCCATACATAAGACTGGATGTCAAGGGGTAAATGGGTCAATTTGAGATTTGTAAATGTGTTCTGGGGGATGGTCTTCATATGTACATTTATACCTATAGGAGAAAAAAAATGATGATTTTCAAGTCTGGGACGTAATGGTAATTAAGGCCTTCATATGCCACCTACATGTCCTATGATTTAACTTAATTAATTTGGTGACGTTTCATCCAAAATATATTATTTTCTATTTTACAATACGTAGTTAGAGATGTCGAGTGTCAAATAGTACAACCTTTTTTAGGTGATCCTGCTCTTTGATATTTTATGGATTTTTAATTTTATTTCACTGAACTGTAAAAATGACGATGGTTAAACTTTTCACATGCTCTTTTATGGGAGGCTGTTGGGTTTACCTTTACGTCAAAGAATAAAATGTGAGATTACTTATTTATATATGTATTTATAGTTCATCTAACGAGGCCTAATGCATTATTTTGTTCATCTTTCATTCAGTTGGGGTTTCTTCAGTTAGGGTAATATGATGATTGTGGTTCAAGGTAACGACGATAGGGTGATTCTTCATCTTTCATTCATCATTTTCAATTTCTTCATCTTAATTGGCTAATTTATTTTCATCGATTGTGATCTGTCCTTCACCAAGGCTATCGATTTGAAGATAATGGATTCCAGCAACCAAAACTTCAACCAATCAAGTAGCGAATTTCGGAATCACTGTCACAAATGTTGGGTCACTACAATCAGGTTCTTCTACAGATTATAATATATCAAAACTTCAACCAAAAACTTCACATTTTTTTCGCACCAAACAACGTTAAAGTTTGTATGTGCACCAAAACTTCAACCAAAACTTCACATTTTTTTCGCACCACCTCTAAGAAACCAAAAAATGGTACCTGATTTGTAAATTTTAAACTTATGAAACCCCTTGTGATCTTACAACACTAAACTTTTGTGGATTGCATTAGTAGGTAAACAATGTTGGGAAAAATATTTGGAAACCTATGGTAGATCTAATAGAGAAGAGTTTTCCACACTAATGTCGACGAATTTTGAATCAGTTTTTCACATCTGTGAACTTGCATATCCTTTTCTCAAAGCATCAAGAACTCGCAGCGTTGTGCTCACTTCATCTGTCTCGGCCTTTGTCCCACTCAAGTCCATGACACTCCAAGGAGCCACCAAAGGTAAATTAAATTCTCATTTTATTATTTGATAAAACATATATGTGGCAAATGGGTGGGTCTTTACCGATTAACGACGTGTTTGATGGATCATTTTTTACGAGCACTCTTTTTTTAACGTGTCTGATGGGTCGTTACCCATTTACGACCATTTATGATTTATCTTAATAGAGTTTAATTTCGATGAATTTCTGGCTAGAAAAACAGGCAGAAATTGACTCAAGTTAGTTTGGTTGATTGTTCTAAGCTTAAAATAATGTTATTTTATTGTAACATTTAATTTGGTTATGTTGGTTGATTGTTCTAAACTTAAACTGGTTTAGGGTATTGAATCATTATTCTTCTATAAGTAAGTTGACATTCATATCAACTGTGTTCTGGCTAAATGAAATTTGAAAAGCGTCCTCAACTAATTTTTTGTAAATATTTCAGGATGATATTGGTTAATTGGCTGTAATACAGAACAATTGCTTTATGATGTGTTTTTAAAGAAAACTGCTTTGGTTAAAGATCGAAATAGAGCTCAAGAAGATATTGAGGTGAAACCTAATAGGATAAATTACACTTTTCGTCCTTTATGTTTGTATCAAATTGCAATGGTTGACCTTTAACTTTAATAATTACATTCACAATCCTTTATTTGTAAAACTCACTACACCTTACGTCCTTTAACACTAACCTAATTAAAAATTCTAGTTAAATCTAAATATGTGCCTTGAACAAAAGGGTAAATTGGTAATTTCACTCATTTATGTAAAACCCTATCTCTCCAGTCTTCTCTCATATCTCAGACATCTTTCTCTCCCTCTTTTACTCTTTCTCCAGCCAACTTCCATCACCTTCATCGTATCCCAGCCACCACTACCACCAAATCCGTCCACCGCCCCACCACCACTATCGAATCGAGCCACCACAGTCGGAAATTGATAACGGAAGGAAGCTGCAGCTTCGCCGCCGGAAGAACGACGATTTCATTCCAGTTCCCCGGTTGAAACAATCCACCGACGGCGAAAGTTTTTCTGGTTTTCGTAAAACTGAAAGGCGACAATTCTCCTGTTGAAACAATCCACCGACGGCGAAAGTTTTTCTGGTTTTCGTAAAACTGAACTTACTTGGTTATTGATTTGGGGAAATTACTTAGTTGTTGATTGTGGAACTAAAGCTTGCAGATCTATCAAATTGTCCTTATCAAATTATCCTTGAAGTGGTGTGTAGGTTTGGCAATGGTGGTGTGTTGGATGAATCGAAATTCATCACCAGGGCAAAAGGGCATTTTTGTTGGGTTTATCAATTAAGATATTAGTGTTTGACTTGAATAGGGATTTCGTTGTAGGTATGGAGGTTTCAATTTGGGTTAGATAAATATGAAGGTTCTCATTCATTATTTTATTTAGTGTTTGAATTTGTTTAAGAATAGATAAAGTAAGAGTATAAATATGGGTAAATTTATGTATTGGTTAAGCAATTATAAGAGTGCAGTAAACAATTTTCTTTTCATCCCTTTGTCCTTTTCAACGCAAACCTGCTTTTGAGTTTTGTGTTCTTGAGTTTTACTTAAGGCTCTTGATATTCATTATGATGGTTAGATTAGGCGTGATGGAGGTGGTGGCTCATGTGGTTGTTAGGTCACGTTGTGGTAGGGGTGGTGTGGTTAGGTCAGATGGGTGGTTTTAGAGATGGCAGTGGTTGGTGGTGGTGGTGGGTGGTGGTTATGTTGGATAAAAGGAAAGATTAAGTTTTAAATATTGTTTTTTTATGTATTTATTAAACTGTTTTATAATTTATAATAGAATAGTAAAAAGACTAAATTACCCTTATATGACCTGACTTAACTGAAAAATTTAACTAAGTTAGTGTTAAAGGACGTAGAGTGTAATAGGTTTTTCAAATAAAGGATCATGACTGTAATTATTAAAGTTAAAGGTCATCCATTGCAATCCGATACAAACATAAAGGACGAAAAGTGTAATTTGTCCAACCTAATATTATGCTTCCTGGAACACTTGGGTTATTAAATGAACCTTATGACATTTGGGTGAAGTTTGTGCAGAGTACCCCAAAACATTTTATTTAGGTTGGTTAACCTTTCCTTCCAAAATTTTAATTATTTTCTTACATTTATTTGGATTAACTGAATTGTTTATAATATGACGTTTACATGAACATTGCTATTGATCCTTGAAAGGCGAAAGCTATCTGGGTGATTTATGGTGAGGATCTTCATCAATTGTTTCATTGATGGTAATAAATTTTGTTTTGATGATTTGGATTTCTTTTTTAAATTTTAATATTGTAGTCTTTTGAATAAAAAATAACCATGACGGACTTGAAAATATTTGGTATATGTGGGTCCCTACCTGCAGGTTGAAAATATTTGGTATAACTTTTCAAAAATGACTTTTTGATGACTTTTTCTCCTTCTCAAAAAGTCATTTTGAAAAGGACTTTTGCATTTGCCAAACACTAAAACTCCTTATTGGCTTTTTATCTTCTCTTTTTCTATTATTATATATTTAAATCAAACAAGAAGATTTTATCTTTACGTAAATCTATTAGTGTAAATCTGCCTATGTTACGGGTATTAAGGGATAAGGGTATTAAGGACATTTCATACATGTCTTTAACAAATCTAATCCATATTTGATAGAAGGGTTTTAACGGGCCTACAAAATCTAATCCATTAGTAAGCTTAATTGGATCAAATATAAGGGACTTTATTGAACTGTTTAATAACATTTGGTTATTTGAATTAGGTCAAGCTTTAATTATTAGACAATATAAAATTAGGTCATGCTTTCAGTTTAGACAAGAAATTTTGAGTTAGTTAGCTAATTTCCATATTAAACATGAACTAAATACAAACAATTTAAATGATGTATTATAATCTATTTCGATGGTTATTAAAACTACCCGTGTTGTCACACATACTGTCTTCAATATTACTTTATAAAGATATAGAAATAAAGACCAAAATTTAAATGATATATTATAATCTGTTTTTTAGTATTTGATTTCGATCATTACTAAACCTACCCGTGTGGTTACACGGGTACTACACCTAGTATATGATGAAAGGAGACAACTCAAAAAAAAAAAAAAAATTGAAAAAAAAATATATAGAGACAACACGTGTCTGCTTGTACTGCATGTATTTTCATGCAGTCGACTATTCCTCACCGCAAGGCCCACCACGGCAAACCGTAGGCGCACATCGTTATATAATCCTACCAGGTACCAACTCCCACCTTTGATCTTCCAGTTTCACAACAACAAAGACCGAAAATGGCTAGAGTTCCGAGAGTCAAGTTGGGTTCACAGGGTTTAGAGGTATCAGCTCAGGGTTTAGGTTGCATGAGCATGTCTGCTTTCTACGGAGCTCCGAAACCTGAACCCGACATGATCAAGCTCATCCACCACGCAGTTAACGCCGGTGTTACCTTCCTCGACACCTCCGATGTCTACGGCCCCAAAACTAACGAAACCCTTCTTGGCAAGGTATCATCGTCAATGTTTTTGTTTATAACCATCTGGATGTATTGGCTCGGATTAAACAAATTCAGAAATTAGGTTCTGTGTGTAGGGTTAATCTTGGCGGGTCATGTTCGGGTCATAGTCAAAAACAGGTTGGAACGGGTCAGAAGTAGGGTTTATTAGTCACGTTTGTTTATTATGTTTTTTCGGTCAAAGTAGTGGGTTAGTGGGTATGTCGATGACTTTTCTTTTGATGCAAGTGTGTTTATTTCTCTTTATATGTAACTTTTGCAATCAATGAAAAGTGGGTTTGATGCGGGAAATTCTTTTGTTAGTCTGTGTGTTTTCTGTGTGTGTTTAAAGCTTGAAACCCCAACATTGTTTGTTCTGTGGATCGATTACAATTATTGAATTGCAGGCTTTGAAGGGAGTGGTGAGGGAGAAAGTTGAGCTGGCTACCAAATTTGGGATCAAATATCTTGATGGTTCGGGTTGAGTACGGGTCAAGTCGGTTGCGGGTAGAATAACTAAATTGGTTTTGGGTTCGTGGAAGACTTAGTAGTGTTTGAAACATGTGAAGATAGTGGATCCAATAAATATATGCACGTTGGAATTGGTTATATGTTATTGGATCATGGCAAAGTGGAATATTTTATTTTTATTTGTTTTCCGTAAGAGTAGGTCAACATGGCAGTAGGTTGTTATAGTTTCCCTTATTTAACCATTTGTAAGTCTTCATTTGAGTAATGCAGTTGAAAACTTTCGGTCACAGTTCTCTCTCCTTTCTTACTTTGCATCTATTTTTCTTTCTTCACTTTTATATACATACGTGAGTGTGTGTTTTGTGTGAGTGGAGAGGGGCCTGAACCAACATTTGGTATCAGAGCGGGTGAAGACGGTGTAGCCGGTTTGAGAGTCGGTTTCGAGCAACGGGGTGCAGCCCTCGAAACTGCGGGGTTGAGAAGAGAAAGATTTCGTTGAAGGGTGTTCAAGAGATCGCTTGGTATTGGCGATTGAAGTTGAAGAAAGAAGACCGTCGACATTGCCGGAGAATATGACCGTTGGCGGAAATTATTTTTTGGCGTGAGACCGAAAAGACAGACGAGAAGAGAACGAAGCCGTAGTAGACCGAACGGCTTGAAAGAAAGACCGAAGGAAGAGACCGACACAGGTGACCATAGACCGAAGGCTCACCTAAAGAAGACCGCCGTCGGAAAGTTGTTCTGATGGGAGACAAAGACCGAAGACCGCTGCCGGAAATTGAGTTCCGGTGGGAAATAGAGAAGACCGACAAGCTGCAAAAGACCGGTGGCAGCTAGACCGAGACCGTGGGTGTGACAATGACCGGTGGTTGCCTAAGAAAGACCGAAAGAAGCTTTTCTTGAAGAAAGCTTAGACCGAAAGACCGAGATTGTGAACCAAGACCGAGATTGAAGAGGTTCACATCAGACCGAGAAGAAAGACCGAGTGAACAAAGACCGAAAGTGTTCACATTAGACCGAGTCGTGAGCCGAAGACCGAGAAGGGTTCACGCTAGAAAGAGAAAGGGGAAGACGGGCCTGCATGGTTCGTGAAGCAAACAAGAACGGGTTCGAATTAAGAAAGTTTAGCAAGACTGACGACAAGCCAGAAGAAAGAACCGAATCAAGATTAAGGGGGTGAATGTTGGGATAATCTTGATGGTTCGGGTTGAGTACGGGTCAAGTCGGTTGCGGGTAGAATAACTAAATTGGTTTTGGGTTCGTGGAAGACTTGGTAGTGTTTGAAACATGTGAAGATAGTGGATCCAATAAATATATGCACGTTGGAATTGGTTATTTGTTATTGGATCATGGCAAAGTGGAATATTTTATTTTTATTTGTTTTCCGTAAGAGTAGGTCAACATGGCAGTAGGTTGTTATAGTTTCCCTTATTTAACCATTTGTAAGTCTTCATTTGAGTAATGCAGTTGAAAACTTTCGGTCACAGTTCTCTCTCCTTTCTTACTTTGCATCTATTTTTCTTTCTTCACTTTTATATACATACGTGCGTGTGTGTTTTGTGTGAGTGGAGAGGGGCCTGAACCAACATTTGGTATCAGAGCGGGTGAAGACGGTGTAGCCGGTTTGAGAGTCGGTTTCGAGCAACGGAGTGCAGCCCTCGAAACTGCGGGGTTGAGAAGAGAAAGAATTCGTTGAAGGGTGTTCAAGAGATCGCTTGGTATTGGCGATTGAAGTTGAAGAAAGAAGACCGTCGACATTGCCGGAGAAGATGACCGTTGGCGGAAATTATTTTCTGGCGTGAGACCGAAAAGACAGACGAGAAGAGAACGAAGCCGTAGTAGACCGAACGGCTTGAAAGAAAGACCGAAGGAAGAGACCGACACAGTTGACCATAGACCGAAGGCTCACCTAAAGAAGACCGCCGTCGGAAAGTTGTTCTGATGGGAGACAAAGACCGAAGACCGCTGCCGGAAATTGAGTTCCCGTGGGAAATAGAGAAGACCGACAAGCTTCAAAAGACCGGTGGCAGCTAGACCGAGACCGTGGGTGTGACAATGACCGGTGGTTGCCTAAGAAAGACCGAAAGAAGCTTTTCTTGAAGAAAGCTTAGACCGAAAGACCGAGATTGTGAACCAAGACCGAGATTGAAGAGGTTCACATCAGACCGAGAAGAAAGACCGAGTGAACAAAGACCGAAAGTGTTCACATTAGACCGAGTCGTGAGCCGAAGACCGAGAAGGGTTCACGCTAGAAAGAGAAAGGGGAAGACGGGCCTGCATGGTTCGTGAAGCAAACAAGAACGGGTTCGAATTAAGAAAGTTTAGCAAGACTGACGACAAGCCAGAAGAAAGAACCGAATCAAGATTAAGGGGGTGAATGTTGGGATAATCTTGATGGTTCGGGTTGAGTACGGGTCAAGTCGGTTGCGGGTAGAATAACTAAATTGGTTTTGGGTTCGTGGAAGACTTGGTAGTGTTTGAAACATGTGAAGATAGTGGATCCAATAAATATATGCACGTTGGAATTGGTTATATGTTATTGGATCATGGCAAAGTGGAATATTTTATTTTTATTTGTTTTCCGTAAGAGTAGGTCAACATGGCAGTAGGTTGTTATAGTTTCCCTTATTTAACCATTTGTAAGTCTTCATTTGAGTAATGCAGTTGAAAACTTTCGGTCACAGTTCTCTCTCCTTTCTTACTTTGCATCTATTTTTCTTTCTTCACTTTTATATACATACGTGAGTGTGTGTTTTGTGTGAGTGGAGAGGGGCCTGAACCAACAGATCCGGCGTATGTAAGGGCTGCTTGTGAAGCTAGCCTGAAGCGACTTGAGGTTGATTGCATTGATCTGTATTATCAGCACAGGATTGACACTCGTGTGCCGATAGAAATCACGTTTAATTTTTACTCTTTAGACTATACTTGTTTTGATCTTCCTGCTTATATATCTGCATTACTTAAAGTCGGGATCCAATCAGGTTTTCTTGTTTTTGAACTTAATTTGAGTGTTTGAGACTGTTTAGTGGTAGGTCCTATAAGGCTGTAATGTATAAGCACATAATTTTGCAAGAAAGTATAGTAAACGAGAACATGAATGTAGAGCTGTGAACGAACCGAACATTCAGCGAACAGTTCGTAAACCTTTCGGCGGAAAGTTCGTTTATGTTCGTTCGATTAGCTTAACGAACGAACACGAACAAATAATTTCGTTCGGTTAGCTTAGCGAACGAACACGAACACAGGTCTCGTTCGTTCGACTACGTTCGGTAATATGTTCGGTTATGTTCGTTCATGTTCGTTTGATTATATTAAAAAAATAATAAACAATAGACCTTTTATCTAAGCATATTGAAAACTTGAAACCCTATTTTTTTCTTAGTTAGCTAAAATTTGGACATTCTAAGACATTTTTAGAGATAATTATGTCTAAGAGCATTCACAATCAAATCTCTTACTCCATCTTTATAATTACGCTAAAAACACTACATTTTCTCTTTTCTTTTCAATTAAATAATATTTTTTTATACTTTTACCATTACCTTTTCTCTCTCCTTCACTCATAACCACTTTCAAAAATATTACAAAATTATAGAGGTGAACAGTATCTTCTCCAATTTTTACTGATCAACAGTAACTTTTTCTGTTTTTTCTCTCTCCCCCACTCACAACAATTTACAGCTACTCTCACAAATATAGAGGGTGAATGCTCTAAGTTAGTTAAATTTAATTCATCGTTTGGTGGTGTAGTAGACTAGTTGTGTTTTGATTTATCATTTGATAGTTGTATTTAACTACTTATATCCAATGTTTAAGGATACCAATGTTTTTATTTTTTTATTTTCAATTTAAATGTTCGTTTGCGTTCGTTTTTATTTGATTGCATTTGTTTTGTTCGAGACCAGTGTTCACGAACTGTTCGTGAACAACTGAATTTCCTTAACAAACGAACATGAACATAAACTTATGTTCGCGAACAGTTCGCGAACATGTTAATTTCCTTAACGAACGAACATGAACATGGCTTTGTTCGTGTTCGTTCGGTTAGTTTACAGCCCTACATGAATGTGTGGAAGTGTTTCATTGATTTGTTTGTTCCCGGTTGTTGATATGATTATTATGATTTGTTTTGAATTATATTAAAGTAAATTTAAAGTCTCCAACTCAATTTTGATGTATTTTGAACAATGGGGCAAACCTTGGAGGCTGGAGCAACCATAAGGTTGCTTACTTGCTGCCATATGTGGAGGTAACGAATTTGAGTCATGGAAACAACCCCTTGCAGGAATGCAAGGTAAGGATGCGTACAACAGGTTATAGTTGTCTCGGCACCCCCCAGACCAAGCTCATGCGTGAGCCTCGTGCACCGGGTTTGCCCTATGTATTTAAAACAATTTTACTAACTTTAAGATTCCAAAATTTAGTTCGCCAGTTTTTGTCATGTAGATGAGAAAGTATGTTGGCTTTTATGAACTTATCGCAAGATATAACAAGTGGCTACACCTGAGCCCTAACTGTCATAACTATTTTTTTATGAACTGTGAGAAGGGGCTAAGCCCTGAAATGAGGTGTTGCACTGCCCCCCTGCCACCTCTTCCTGTGTTTAGTAGTTGACCCAAGTTTTATAGTAAAACTTAGAAGGGGTTTCACTATTTGTTTTAAAATTGGTTACACATAGTCAATTTCTAGTGTTTGCTGGGGATAGTGAAATTGATCCTGATTATTTTATTTTTTTGGGGTTAAGTTAGTAATACATACAACATAACCAATTCCGATTACTTATTAATTAGGCTCATTTTACATTTTGGCCCACAAACAATAAGTATTTATTTGAAACACGACTACTTATTATCACAATTTCAACAGAAGGACATCCAAACATCATATCTTACAACCGGTTTTGTTACAGTTGATTAGCTGATTGATTATTTTGTATCATGTAATCGGTAGTTATGTTTTTGTTTTTTTAATAGATGGGAGAATTGAAAAAGCTGGTGGAAGAAGGAAAAATTAAATATGTTGGATTATCTGAGGCATCGACATCAACGATCAGAAGAGCCCATGCTGTGCACCCAATAACTGCCATACAACTAGAATGGTCCTTGTGGTCGAGAGATGTTGAAGAACATATTATTCCTACTTGCAGGTTAGATACCAACGTTTTTTAACCAACTTAAGATGGCCACATTCCATTTTTGGCCCAAACGATGCCATTTTCAGAATAGGGCCGACATTTCATCAATTAATTAGTTGTTTGGCCCCACCATTTTTGAGTTTTAATGCCTACTGCCACGTTGTTTGCGATATGTAACCCCACATGGGGTATTTGATTGAGTTATATGTTCATGTAGGGTGAAGTTACTGTAAAAAAAAGACTTTTTTCGTGGGAAGTGTGAGAAGGCATAGGAATTGAGATGTAGACATCATATTTTGGATTTATGCATGATGTTTATGGTTATTTTGGTAAGAAAAACAACAAACATAACAATTTAAGACACGATGCAATGAATTCTAGGTATGAAATTTAAGACACAACTAAAACACACTAATTAACACCTAAAACACACTACTTAACGTTCTTGACATAGTGTTTTAAGTTTTAAGCCTACATTTCATTGCATTGTGTCTTAAATTGTTATCTTTGATGTTTTTCTTGCCAAAATAACCCAAAACAACATGCTTAAGTCCAAAACATGATGCATACATGTTTAAAAATGTTTGTCAAAAGGATCATTTCCATGACCATTCCTTACTTTTTATAATATTTTATGATATAAATAATGAAGTATCCAAAAATATAAATATCTAAATTATGCATATCATACTTTGCTAGAGAACTTGGGATAGGGATTGTTGCATACAGTCCTCTCGGATGGGGATTCTTCTCATATGGCCCGAAGGCTTTTAAGGAGTTGGAAGATGGCGACATGCGCAAGGTCTGTCAAATACATCTTTCTAATCTTTATATCGGATATCTTGAACAGAACATAGGAGCTTTATCTCTTAAGCTAACACCAGAACAGATGATGAAACTTGAATCCATTGCATCTGGTGTATCAGTCAGTCAAGGGGGCTCGAGATGGGCCTGGTATTTCCACATATCTAGACTCAGAGACTCCTCCACTGTCACCTTGGAAACCTTGATCTTAATCAATACTATGGGTCGTATGTTTCTATCAGTTTTAGAGCTTTTGTATGTTGGTTGTCACATGCTTGTATACTTATATCAGCTTTGTTTTAATGTAAGAACCTTAGTTTGTGATGACAAAGTGAATTGTGTGATGGGCCAGAAGTTTATGACTTGAACCCGGATGCTTGCTGCAAATGTGTGCTTTGTAGTTATGCAGATCTGGGGTTTAAACCGACACTTAGTTCACTATGATGGTTTGTGAAACTCACGTGGCTTTGAAATATATTGACCTGGGGTTAAACTTACCCGTGTAAATCTATTCATCAAAAACTTCTGGATTCCAGATCCAGATAAAACATATATACCACAGACGGGCCTAAACCATATGGCGCGATTGAGAGAAATGAAGATCCCCGCGCTAGGGTCTCAGGGAAAGAAGGATTCGGTACTGAAATCACGATCATTGGCAACATTCATCATGTAAATCTTTTTAACTCAAGGGGTTCTGTACACACAAGCTATAACGATTTTGGTGTATGAGTATATGAACCGAGGTTCGTTGGACCGGACCCTTTTTGGGCCTGGTCCGCTTTTAGAATGGCATGAGCGGTTTGAGATTGCGGTTAGAACTGCTCAGAGTCTTGTGTACTTGCACAGCGGGTGCGAGCACAAGATCATACATTGTCATGTTAAGCCCGAAAACATTCTTGATGATATGCAAGTAAAGATTTCGGATTTTGGGTTATCGAGACTATTGAGTCCCGAACAATATGCTTCATTTACAACCATGAGAGGAACCCGCGGGTACCAAGCTCCCGAGTGGCTCCTGAACGAGGCTATCTCGGATAAAACAAATGTCTAAAGCTATAGTATGGTATTATTAGAATTGAATCAAGGTCAAAAGAATTGTGTGCACGCACAAACCCATGGCTTGGATACCTGACTACTGACGCTCAGGGCCAGTTCTCTGGTTCATCCGAATCCCAAATGTGTCATTGTGCCCGTCAACTTATTTTCCCGTTGCAAGCACCAGAGATGCATGAACACGGTAGATACTAGGACCTCGTGGAATCAAGGTTAGTGGGTAGGGTGACAAAAGATGAAGCCGAGAAGCTAGTCAAGGTGATCACAATGCTAGAAGGAACGTTCCCAGTGGGACAACCTCTAAACTTATGAAAACTAACGTGAATAAAAATAAACTCTCTCAATAATGGACAGACTATGAAAATTGAAGTGAAAAAACCAAGGCGAAAGCGGTCCGATCCTAGCTTGATCTCATCATTTATATAATTTTGGCCGGTTAGGTCGGGTTTTCCTCCTATAGTACCCCTATGGCGTTGTTGAGGAAAAAATGATATCTAGACTTTTTGAGGAAAAAAATGATTTCTAGCATTATGGGTTTCAAATTAACTTCTATTGACATTTTCATGAAAGTTTTAAAAACCTTTCTAATCAATTCCTGAACTAAGAAAAAGTGGTCAAAGTCTCCGGTAAAACTAGCCCAATTTTAGTAATTTCTTTAGGAGTTTTTAAGCGGACCGATTTGGTTTGCAAATCATTGGTTTATGCAATGAAGTCAAGGTTACTAAAATATTTAGCTTATGATTGATAAGTAAGAATTGGTAGATTGAATAATACTTATGAATAAATAAATGGTAGAATAAGTATGGTATAGTATTAGAAGGAAATTTCAACCCAAAATTTATGTCATTAAGAGGAAATCTCAAAATCATTGAATGAGAATTTGGGGTATTGGTTAAATACTCGTACGATGAACTTGCGCAACATGGCTACGTGTGTAGTCTAAGTAGTGCATGAAGAGAGCTAATGAGACAAGAATGAAACGATTCGGAATTTAACTTAAGGGTGTGCATAGTACAGATAACGCTAGCAAACATAGAATGATGCTTAACTCTCGGGTGAAGTACGAATAAGTGAGTATGAAATAGTAGTTAGCTTTGTAGATCCCAATAAAAATCCGGATCACAGTGGTTGATTGTTTTAGTCCAAAACACCTATTGATTAGGTGTTTGAACCTTGAGAAAGTTAAGAGAAATCAAAGGATTAAAATGAAGCTAATGGTTTGATGATTACCACAAGTGTTGTAATGAATCCAAACAAGTAAATAAACAATAAAGCACCTGGAAATCTGATAAGCACAATCAAAGAGTAACAACACAATGTTTTTCACCAAAACTAGCCAAAAGCTTAGCTAGGGCATCATCTCATTCATTTATATAGTAACTGACTTGCCAGCATAATTATAATTATGCTGGCATATTAAATACACCATGTTAGATTTGCTAGTTACAAAACATTACAACTTTAGCCCCTAGACTTCTATAAAGCTACAAACTATAACAAAACCAATCCAGATCAAGTATCAACGATCTCACAAGATTTAACGATATCCCCCCTAGATCGTTGCATAATTGTTTAAACTTTCATTCTTCAGTTGTAACATCTGGATTGCTTGTAGCTTCCTTTTCAGGTTCTGGTGGGATCTCTGCAGTGGTCGCTATTTGCTATGGCGGTTGAACATCATCTGTTGTCTCCGGTGTTTCTTGAATGAGAATAGCTTCACTGTTTGATGGTGGGTCCTCCCTAATGGCCTCATATGTGGATGAGACCGGAGGTTGTTGTTCTTCATGAGGGGTTGATGAGGAATCTTTCGACTTCGATGGAGATTTGTCTTTCTTTTTGTCGAACTTCTTCTTTTTCCTTGCTTATTCTTTCTTCTTTGCTTCTACTGCTTCTTTCTTCTTTTCAATTTTGTCGATAATATCAAGCATATCACGTTTTCTTTTCCACGCTCTCTCTACGACTCTTTGAAACAACATTGCCTCTTCCAGATTGGCATTACCAGCTCCAACATTTATACGATTAGAGTTCAGCACGTTCAAATCAGAGAGTCCAAACATGAAGACGTCCATAGGATCCAGTATTCTAATGTCTACATTTGTATTTGATTGGATTACTACTTCGCCAGTCTGACTGTCATAAAACCACTTTTTGAAGTTATTTAGGCAGACGGGGACTTCTGATGGGATGTTGATTCTTGTGACCACTTTAGCTGGGTTGATAACCTAAGTCACTTTCCCTTTGCCTATGATGGGATCTCTTGTGGTCTTTGAAACTCTTCGTCTAGGACGCTGTGGTTTAAACACTTGAAATCCTTTGTTGCATTCCTTAGCAATGATACGCTCGAAATCTGCACCGATGCTGCTGCTATCTGGATTTAGCATGTCTAGTATGCCAAGCTCCCACACATCCCATCTTGGAAGAGAAAACAAATCGTACCCGGTTTTGAAATACTGAATTACACCTCCTCGGCGCTTAACCACGAACATCCCCCTAAAGTTGATGTACATCCAGCTGATGATTTTATCAGTAATCTCTGTCTTTTCTACAGTGATTACTTGATAAAAATCTGGAAGCTTTTCTCTTTCTTTCTTGAACCACTCAGGATGTAGTGGAGTAAACTTTTCTCCATCTTCCATCTCGTATGTAACCTCTTCTTCTAAACCCCATTCAATGAATCTCGAGGGAATTTCATCCCGGTCAACTTCTTCTTCATCACTCTCATCACCTTCAGTGACTTTTTGAGTAGACTCCAGACGCCTCTTCTTCTGATCCGCCTCTTTGGCTTTTCTGTTTATTTCATCCTCTTTGAATTTATCGAAGTCGAAGAGCTCAGCGAACGAGAACATAGGTTCTATTTCAATTTTAGCATAGATTTTCTTCATCATTCGATACAGCTTTTCTATCCCATGTTGTTGAAATCTTATAAACTTTGATTGTTCAGAAACATAGGCATGCATTTCTCTGTTCTTCTCCCTCTGTTCTTTCAACTTTTCTCTCAATATATTGGTATCATTCACCTAGTGCTTGAGAATACAGATTTCTTTTGCTGGACCTGCACCGATGTCTTTGACCAGCTTATCGTACAGATCTTGAAAAGGGTCGAATTCTTTGTGGTGGAGCTGTAGGTTGTGTCATTCTTGTTGGTTTCACCTGAGGATGCTTTGACAATCCTTCATCCGTTTTCTTCTTCTTGGATGGAGGCGTTTTGCTTGCAGATGGTTCGTCTGGATCGATCAACAGATTATCGACAAAATCTTCTAATCTTTCTTCTTCCTCTGTTACTAAGACATGAGTTTCAGACTCTGTCATCTGTTGTCTCATAAGTTTCTTTTCTTTCTTTTGTCTTTCCTCCATTGAATGGATTGCACGCATATCTTGAATGTGTTATCTTTGTTCTTGTGAATCCACAGCTCTAAAGCTTACCCCCATAAGTCTTTCAGGGTCCTATGTTGTTTTCTTTGTCTTTGAAGGCTCTTCATCACCCGCTTGTTTTCCTTTCCTCTTTCTTTTTAATTGTTCCTCTTCTTCTTCTTCAACTTCTTCTTCTGCTTGCACCACTTTCTGTTGTTTTGCTTTGAGTGCCTCCCTATACTTTTTGTACGCAACTTTAACTAAGGGAAGTCTTTCAGCAATGTACATCCAGTCATGCAACATAACCCATTCGTTTGTTTTGATCTCGGTAAGCTGACGACTAGTAGGAACATGGAATTTGTAAGAATCTCCCTCATGTGGCAACTTGGGATGTTGATCATTTATAAGCATCTGAACAAACCGAGGGTACATCGCCCATATGTTTCCTCTTACATTTTCGATCATGTAATTAAAGATTAATCTTGAGAAGTTGAACTTTTGGTTCAAACACAGATTCAACATAGCTCCTGACCATTCCAGATTTAGACCATCGTATCCTCCTTTTCTGTGAGCGATACTCATTGAGATCACATGTAAAACGAATCTCCAATCTCTTGTGAGGCCGTTCCTTTTAATTTCCTTCTTTTGCCTGAAATCGCCTACATACCCCATTCCACGAAAACCATCTAGTATATCATCTTTGTTAAGGCTCATAGGATCAGCATGCTCATCACCAAGATTCAACACCCTACGAATTCTACCTTCAGTAACAATGACTTCTTTGTTTCGAACTGTTGCTGAATTTCCTTTAACTTTGTTAACGACCTCAGGTTTTGCCGTTTGCCAGAATTCTTGAATGTGAATGAGATGAATGGTGAGTTATGTTTGAACTGCATGACTGATTTTGCTTGAGCTTATCCACTTAGCCACGTCTTCAAAGTCTTTTGGTGCAGGATCAAGTTTGATTGACTGATTATGCTTGAATGTCTTATCCCACTCGACTATTTTCACCATTCTGCTAATATCAAGACAAACGTGCCAAGTTAGAAACTATTTGAAGAAAAATGACGTCTCAAGGATATACTATATACAAGAGAAATACTTACAAAGAAGAAAATAGAAGTATATATGTAATATTTAAAAGAAATAAGGTATTTACATATATTAAAATATAGGGTAAATTACACTTTTCGTCCTTTATGTTTGTAGCGTGTTGCAGTGGATAGCCTTTAACTTCAATAATTACAGTCACAATCCTTTATTTGGAAAACGCATTACACATTTCGTCCTTTACAACTATCTAGGTTAAAATTTTAATTGAAGTCTAGTCACAGGAGGGTATTGTGGTTATTTCATGCATTTATTTTAATTGCTTTTAATAAATAAAACCAAAAGGTCAACACATATATAATTAATCCACCTTATTTCATCCCCCATTAAACTCTCTCTCATCTCCTGTTAAACTCTCTCTCTCTCTAAAATAGCTGCATAAGCCCACCACAACCACCACCTGATACATCACCACCACCGCCACCTGTTACATCACCACCACCATCATCATCGGAGCTACACCGTCGCCACACACACTCTCTCTCTATCTATTTCTAAACTCATTATCTCATAACATCGCAGCTGCAGATCTGGTGGGATTTTGTCAAACCCTAGCCCCAAATCTGGTGGATTTCGATTCCTGCGATGAAACTAAAGTTATTTCAGATGGTAGACTGGAATCGATGGTTCTTGGCTTGGAAATGAAGCTATGCAGTTGTGAAGTTAAGGAAGAAGAAAATGGGGGCATTAGAGTTGGAACCGATTGAGAATAATTACAGTTACTCAACTATTAATGAGTTTTTCACTTTGTTTAATAAGAGATTTTAGTTGTAAGCATGTTCACTTTTTACTACCTGTATATAGGGACCAATTCATAAATATAGCAACAGGGGCAAATGTGGAGGTACAGATGTTCAATGATTTATATAAATTTAGTTCTTAAGAAACTGTTTTTAACTTTTTTTTACTTCTGTAGGCTAGTCATCGTGTAGAATATGATGAAAGGACGCCTCTACTTCCTACTTGAATCGAGAGTTTCGAAAATTACTGTGTTGATTTTGCTATATTATTTTAGAATGGGTAAAATGGGAAAAATACCCATAGTGGCTAAATGGACAGCATGGATAAGATGTTAAAGATTACTGTGTTGATTTTGTTGGATTTCTCTTGAAGAAAGTGTGTTCTTCTTGTTGTACCTGGCGAGTTTGGAAGTCTCAGCCGCCAACTTCTCAAAGATATCGTGGATCGGGATGGAGACGGTGTGGTAGATCTATAAGGAGGCGGTGGTGTGGTGGATCTGGTGGTGGTGGCTGTCACAATGGTCGTGGGGGTTGGTTTGAGATAGAGAAAGATGGGAGAGACAAATATGAGATACAGATGTAGATGATGAGATTAGGATTTTTTATTTTCTTAAATATATTTTAAGTATAATAGTAAAATTACTTACCCTCATGTGCGAAGCACATGTCATGTTTAACTAAAAAAATTAACTTAGTTAGTGTCAAAGGACGTAGGGTGTTATGAGTTTTACAAAAAAAAGGACTGTGACTGTAATTATTGAAGGTAAAGGCTATCCGTTGCAATCCGGTAAAAACATAAAGGACGAAAACTGTAATTTACCCTAATATATATAGTTTGAAAAAGATAAACAGTTAAATTCGCTGATAACCCTATTTGTATCTTCGCTGATAGTTTAAACCGAGTAAAGATATTTTCGCCGGCAACGAAGATAGGAACCATAACAACTTCACCGATAATGAAGATAATATGACTCGGTAATGATTAATTTCGCTGAAATGAAACCGGCGAATACAAAGTCCGTTCACAGAGCGAGCGAGCAGCGTAGACGATAGTCTAAGCATACTTACCGACGAAATAATCTATTTCGCCGGTTGCTCGAACTCGCGTTCGAGACTTTTGAGATTCCTTGGTCAATATTAATTTCACCAACATCATCATATCTTCACCATATTCATAATTATTTCCGCTGTGTTCAACCAGTTCTTGAAAAACCCTTCCAAAACCCTAACTTTCTAACTGTTTCAATCCAAGATTTACACTTTTGATGAGATTCTTAGTTCCGAAACAGCATCGATTAACCAAAACGAATAAATATGTACATTATGAACTCGAAACAGAAGAGAGAATATGACAGGATCTAATAACTTTCATAGAAAAACCCTTATAATAAAACCCTCTTGAAAGAGTCAATCAATGTATCAAATGTTCAGGATGAAAGATGTTATGAAATGATTCTTAAAACTATACTTTCTTACCTTTGATTTTGTGCGAACAACTAAGAAATTAGAATGTGTGTGATGACGGTGATTGGTGATGATGAAAAAGATGAGATGAGAAATGGTTTTTGAAAACTTTTGAAAATGGGTCGGTTGGATCCTTTTATAGCTCATGGGCAGTTACCAGCAGATTTATTAATTCCGCTGGTAGCTTAAATCTGCCGCTCCCATGGTTTCACACCCCTTTTCAAAACTGAGTTTAAATACACTCGTGAATTTCAAACTTTATCGAAAAACGTGCCCATTTTGTTTAAAAACGCAATGAAATTGAGAAAATATTTACAAACTAAGAAAACTTGGGCAATTTGGACCAGGAACTTCACTTTTCAAACCTGGGAGGTTTCGTTTTTGCTTATTTCCTGTTAAACGCTTCGTTGACTTTCCTGCAAAAGATCATATTGTCAACACTTGTCAAATCAGTAATTATTCTTTTTAGTAAATCAAGGCACAAGAAAAACTGCCAGTATGTTTGTCTGCTTAAATCCATGCATCCTTCTTTCAACATGTTTTCGGTGAGCGTGTTTATCATGTTTTTGGTAATATTGACAAAAATTCTATGGCCCCCACACAAGCTATTGGAAATAGAATCATTACGCCCGTGCGTCCAATATCAGGACATACCCTCGCGATCAAGGTATGCACAAAGGTTCTTCATAACAGGTGAGTATATTGGATTCATTCGTTTTGCTTTCAACGATAGATAATTGGTGATCAGGTCAGTACTTCCGTACAGCAGAGAGACCAAAATCTACTGGGGGCGGAGACAGATACCAGAAATGGTACGATTTGTGCATTTTTGCGTATTTGAATGACTTTCTATGAAAGCTTCTTCAATTTAGGGTTTTGGCCTTTTTTGCTCTTTTCTTTAAAAGATATCATAGCGTCTAGGTCAGCATATATCTTGATGCAGCAGAAGAGCAACTATGATATCCCCGAATGAAAAACCAATATAAAATTTCGGACTTTGGCAATCTGCCAATGCACGATTCAAGACCATTAAGCCATATGCCGCAACATGTTACCCACAATGATGCGTAATGCTTGTGGAAATCTAGAATCCTTGTGTAGACATTATCTTTGTCGCCTTATAGCAGTTTACTCGTCGGTATTGCTCAATCTACTGACACGTCGTTGCTTGGTACCCCGATTCCTTTTGTGTTCTGTTTTTCAAGAAATGACAAAGTGTTAGAAATTTTTCTATCATTTCTTCTAACAGGAGTCAAACACAAGCATCCGATTTTGATTTTCTGCAAAATCCCCCCTAAAATTTTATTTTCGTAAGTCCATTGCCCAAACAGTAAATTTTAAATGACAGAAAATCTTTTTGGTGGGCAACATTTTTAAGATACTTGTTTTACTTTTGACGAACGTTTATTTTTTATTTTTTTTAAATGAACAAAAGATAGAGTATTTACAAACGGCGATAGACGACAAGTTTCATTTCCACTCAAGGAAATTAACCATTTCCAACCAGGTTACCAGCTGATTGAATCGGGTTTTACCAAAGGCTTTCGTGAATATGTCGGCCCATTGCTGTGTTGTGTCCACAGGTACCACTTGAATATATCGTTTCTCATAAGCATCTCGTATTTCATGAATGCGAATCTCGATATGCTTTGTTCTGGAGTGGTGGATGGGATTCTTCACAATTCCCAGACACGCCTCATTGTCGATGAATATAGGAGTCTTCATGATGTTGATTCCATAATCCAACAACTAATTTTGTATCCAAAGAACTTTCTAACAGCAACTGTAGGCCGCAGTGTACTCGGCTTGAGCAGTGGAGGTGGACACAGTCGTCTGCTTCTTGCTTTGCCACGAGATTAGACGATTTCCCAAGAATTGACATCCTCCTGATACAGACCTGCAAGTAACTTTACAACCTGTATGATCACTATCAGAATAGGCAATAAGATCAAAATTACTATCTTTAGGATACCAAAGACCAAGTTTTGGGGTTCCTTTAAGATAGCGGAAGATGCGCTTTATAGCGGTTTCATGTGATTCTTTAGGATTTGTCTGAAAACGTGCACAGAGACAGACGACCCACATAATGTCAGGCCTGCTAGCAGTTAAGTACATCAGAGAGCCTATCATGGAGCGATAGAAGGATTTGTTCACTGGTTTTCCTTGAGGATCTAGTGTAAGCTCGGTCTGTGAAGCGAACAGAGTGCTAGCAACTTTGCAGTCGTTCATGTTATATTTTGCCAGAATATCCCTTATGTATTTAGCTTGATGAACGAGAATACCGTCCTCTTTTTGCTTTACTCCTAACCCCAAGAAGAACGTGAGCTCTCCCATCATGCTCATTTCGAATTTTGCCTTCATCACTGTCTCGAACTCATTGCTCATCTCTTCATTTGTTGATCCGAAGATGATATCGTCCACATATATCTGTACCAGCATTACGTCTTCTCTGATTCGTTTGGTGAAGAGTGTCATGTCAATTTTTCCTTTGGTGTACCCACATTCCAAAAGATAGGTTGATAAAGTCTCGTACCAAGCACGTAGAGCTTGGTGAAGACCATACAAGGCTTTGTCCAACTTGTAGTAGCGTCATGGGAAATGAGGATCTTCGAAGCCCGAAGGTTGACAAATGTAGACTTCTTCCTTTACCTTTCCGTATAGAAAAGCTCTCTTCACGTCCATTTGGAAGACTTTGAAGTTCTTATATGATGCGTATGCCAGGAATATTCTGATTGCCTCCAATCTTGCAACTGGAGCAAAAACTTCTTCATAATCAATTCCCTCCTCCTATCGAAAACCTTGCACCACCAATCTAGCTTTGTTCTTGATTACCACTCCTCGATTATCCATTTTGTTGCGAAATACCCATTTAGTACCAATCGAAAACTTTCCATCAGGCAGATCAACCAGCTCCCAGACTTTAAGTTTTCAGAATTGAGAAAGTTCTTCCTGCATGGCCTGTACCCAACTGGAGTCTTGGATAGCTTCTTCTATATCATGAGGCACTAACTGTGAGAGAAATGCTGCATATAGCCCTTTGTTTATGTTCGATGACTGACCACGAGTATGCACTCCATCTTCTATTGCACCTATAACATTTTCAAGAGGATGATTACGATTAGTCTTGTATCCTGCATTTCTGTGAGTTTCAATTTGCTGGGGAAGATTTGTGAAATGCTGGTCAACGTAGATCATGGGAGGTCCATCTTCCGGAGTTGGTTCATCCACATTCGCCTGTGAAGAAGAAGCACCATTTTGTGAGGTGTTCTCAGGCGAAGTGTCACCATTTACTTCATCCATGGAGCGAAGTGGATCGGCTAAGAATGGAGAGAAACGAGAAGTGAAAGGAGTTAAACCAATATCTGACGAATCAAACAGAGGTTCAACTTGAGCAGCTTCTGCAGGTTCGGCTTCTGGAACATCTTCTAGAATTTTGAAGGTGTTGAAAATCACACATACGTTGTAAAACCAATCGGGAGTACTTCCAGTGTTGGTGTAATTTCCTTCTTGGAAGTTAACATAATATGATTCAATCATCATCTTGGTCCGTTTGTTGTAGACTCTATACGCTTTCTGAGTTGATGAATACCCCATGAAGTAGCAAATATCGCCCACTGCTTCGAACTTGATAAGATTTTCTTGAGTGTTCAGAAGAGTGCAGGAACATCCGAACGGCCTGAAGAAGTCTATAAGAGGCTTATGTTTGAAGAGAAGTTCGTAAGCATTCTTTCCGTGAGGTTTGACGATGAGAACCCTGTTCAAAACATAGCATGCAGTATTGACCGCTTCCGCCCAAAAGATCATTGGAAGCTTTGAATCTACTAGCACAGTTCTAGCAGCTTCGATCAGCGTTCTGTTCTTTCGTTCTGCGACTCCATTTTGTTAAGGAGTTCTAGCAGCACTGTATTAAAGATGAATTCCTTTTTCTTCACAGAAGGATATGAAGGTTTGATTCTTGAATTCGGAACCATTATCACTTCTAATTGACTTCACTTTCAATCTGGTCCCGTTTTCAATCAAGGGTATGGAAGACTTGAGAATATCAGCCGTCTCATTCTTAGCTTCAAGAAAGTAAACCCATGAAAAATGAGAGAAATCATCTGTAATCACCAAACAGTAAGAACTTTTAGCAACACTTTTAACACTTATTGGACCAAAAAGGTCCATGTGCATCAGCTGAAGAGGCGCAGTAATCGTATTCGCTGCTTTGGGCTTGTGCGATTTCTTGTGTTGCTTTCCTTGGGCGCATGCTATACATTTTCTGAAAAAGGGAATTCTTTTATCGGAAGAGCTCTCACTAAGTTTAACTTAGAGAGTTTATTCATATTTTTGAAATTTACATGCCCCAATCGCCTGTGCCAAAGCAGTTATTCTGATTCTGAAGCCTTAGAAATTAAACATGTCAGATGATCATTTGTCTTGGCATTTTTCATGTTGAGCACGTATGTGTTGTTTTGTCGTGGAGCTGTAAGCATGATCATTTCTGCAAGAACAACATATTCAGGCTTAAGAAATAGACATTCCACGTCGTTGAAAAGCACCGATATTCCTTTATCACAGACTTGTGATACACTCATGAGATTGTAGCACAATTCTGGAACATAGTTGACGTTTTCTAACGTAAGTGCTTCAGACACAACGTCTCCAACTCCAACAATTTTGCCTCCCTTCTCGTCTCCGGCGAAGGATACGAAGTCACCATCGATAAAACGAAAATTCTTCAGAAGTTCCTTTAAGCCACTCATATGCCTTGAGCATCCACTATCGACATGCCAGATATATTCCATGAGCATCCGAAGCCATTTCTGGAGTTTATTCTGAAATACAAGTATATACACTTGTTTTGGTCAAAAATTACCTAAGCAATTTAGTGATCAAATTAGTTAAGTGAGGTAGTGTGCTAGAAATATGTGTGAAAAATGTGTTGACAAAATTAGATATGAAAATAGCTTCAGGATACGGCTCAGGATTTAGAGCTGTATCTGTGATCAAACAATGAGCAAAAATGTAAAGGTGGACACGTGATATACGAGGAAAGCCCTTGATCAATCTAGATCGCCGGCATAAAACCTCGGGAGCTGACAATCGCAGCTGCCTTGTTCTTCTATTGCTTCAAATATCAGGATACAGTGCAGGATGTGGTGCGGATCGACTATGTGTTACAATGAAATTTGTATACAAGTGTGGTGTTTGCAATGAGCTAGAGAGTGAAAGTGTTCGAGAGTGTCAGTGTAATTTTTGTGTGTGCCTTAAACTGATCCGCCCCCATCTATTTATAGTAAAGATAATGTAACAAACTATCCTAAACTTCCGGGATCCAGCGAATATTCCCACTCGAACGTTGAGGACCAAGTCTTTCGGGTTCAACGGCTCCCTCATAACAAATACGCCCGAGTCTTGAGGAGAAGAAGTCTTGATGACCGTTAGTAACTTACAGCCATTAACCTGCACGTGTTTAATTCACCCAAACTTAGGATATCGCCCAAGATGTTAGCAATATCCCCGTCCAGTATCCTGGTCACAGATAAACAATTAAAAGCAGGATATTAGTCAGGATATGTATACTCAGAAAATGACCCATAACAATTGTCCCCAAATATATCGGTTGGTATACCAATCCAACGGATATATTTCAAAAATCTTATCCCATAACTCAAGGCATTTAAAACGAAGCGACGGTCAAGATCACATCGTAACTTCCAACGCGCTTTTTGCTCAATAGAGATCCACAATGCCCCTATATCTTCTCTTTTCTTGTTTGAAAAGCAGATATCTTCAACAGAACCTTCAGGTAATTCTCCATTTCTGATTTACTTTCTATCAATTTACATCGCCTTACTCGCAATGGATGCCGAGACCTTCACCCAACAGAATCTCCTTAAAAATCCCGAAAAAGAGATCTGTGCTTTTGACAACGCAGACATTGCAGCTTTAAGAGCCTCCGGCGCTTTCCCTGAGAACACGATCTTCAGACCATTCGATCGGTCAATCCGATCGGATGTTTCTTCCACTGAATGGGTTTGTTTTCCAGCATATCCTTTTTCGCTAGGTCTTCGATACCCTTTTCCTGAATTCATGATGCAATTCTTTCGAACCACCGGCATCTCTTTTGCTCAAACCATGCCCATGGTTTGGAGAGTACTAATTGTACTTAACCAAATCAAAAACCTCCATTGTTCCGATCTCCGCATCGAGGATTTGCCTATTGCTTATCGCCTCCGATCCCATGGCTCTAGCCGGTTCTTGCTTTTCTCAACCTCCAGCAAACCCCTAATTCTCAAAGCCACCAAAAACGAAGACGGATGGCAACGCAAATTTTTCTTTGTCAAACGAGACTCCATTGCTGAGGGTGCCAACCTCCCGGTGGAGTGGTTAACCACCGGTAGGGTCATAAATACTCTCATAGACCATTTAATTCTTTTCTTCTATTAATATCCTTCTTTTCGATCTTTATGCAGTGAACTTCAAGGAAGTCGCTCCCCCTACCGCCGAGTCAGAAGAAAGAATCAATACTGTTTACCAGTTACCTGCAATAGACAGGACTTTCACCACACACGTCCCGAGTTCCAGTCAATACTCGTCATCCGAAATGTCTGGTAAGGATTACTTTTAAAATAATTAGTCAAGACAGCAAAATAATAAAATGAAGAGTAAAACTTTTCCCTTTATGCAGCACCGGCCAAGATCCCTGAAGTCTTTGACCTCGACGAATTGGACAGTTATTCTGATCAGATCCAGGTCAAGAAAGAACCTAGCCCCAAGACCACAGCCACATCCAAACCCAGCAGTTCCAAAGCCATCATTATCCCCAAACCTTCACCGGCTACCAAGCCCCGGAGTTCAAGTTCCCGCAAAAGGAAAGAGCCTGATTCCCCTGTCATCTCTGACATATTTCCTTATGAGAAACACGAGTTCATTGAAGCCAGCGGGTTTATGACTTCCTTTCTCAACCAGGTTAGTTTTCTCATATCACATCCTGCGGCTTACATTATTTTCAAAGATTTATCAATATTAATACCCGTCCTCTTACCTTTGTAGGGTCTTGAGCGTTTGGTTAACCTATATCAAGAATCCTGCAAGCTCAACAAGACACTTGAAACCAAGCTAAAGGAAGCTGAAATCACAATCTCCGATTAAGGCATGATCGCAGCCGCCAAATCTTGTCATTACGAGCAGAAATTTAAAGCCATGACTCAAGAACACCAAACTGCTCTCAACAAAGCTACTCTTCAAGCCCAGACTGATCTTGAAGCTGCCCACGTGCAGTACGAACGGGATATGGTCAGCTACCGGGAAAGCCTCAAGAGTTCCGTCGTCATTTCTCTCCTCCAAGCCAGATTGAAGATGGCCCATGAAGCCAAATCATTAGTCTTTGAATGCCCTTCTTGGGATGTTGGTGCCTGGGAGACCAAGCTAAAGAACCTCGGCGGCATTTCTTTCAAATCAGCTGTCGAAGAATCTACCAAAGCAGTTGAAAAAACAACCGATGCTGAGAAGGATACTGAGGCGGATCCCAAGACGGATGCTACTGAAATTACTATGGACGAAGAAGGCACTACCCCCTAAAGCTTATTTACCTTAAATCGTTTGAACAATTTTAGGTTTTTATGAACAATTTTTCTTTCTGTATCGAAACAATTTGATAGCCGAAGGTGGATGGGTCCTGGGTTTCAGGATGAAACCTTCGGTTATCAACCAGTATTGATTGCTTCAAGAATAATTTCATCTTTTTATTTTTCTTGCCATCATCTTCCGTTTTTCCTAAGTATAAATCTTAGCTTTGCAAAAAAATTTATATTGT
Source organism: Helianthus tuberosus (assembly GCA_030545235.1). NCBI lineage: Eukaryota > Viridiplantae > Streptophyta > Magnoliopsida > Asterales > Asteraceae > Helianthus > Helianthus tuberosus. Next base: position 88,293,128 of record CM060432.1, on the reverse strand, counting down.
TATCTTATGAAAATATCCTGATCAGTATACTCAGCAATATATTACAAAAACTTTTTTATTAGATAGGACTCCCAAATGCTCGTTCAACTTTGTAGAAAGCTTTTGAAAAACAATCTATTTTTCCAAAACCAGTTTTCGATAATACTTAAATGATCAAAGTTCCAAACTAATATTAGTTTCAAACACCTTAATCAAATATCCTGAAAAGGACTTTGAGAATATATCAGGATACTTATCCTTTTATAAAACATAGTGTTACTAAAAACTTAGACGATGTTCACAAAGGAAAGAACATACCCGGAGTAGTATATAACCCTATTACCAAGCCTTAATCCCTTCGCAACTTCTTCAATGAAGATGTCCCCTGTGCGAGGTACTTAGTGCATTAGTTCCGAGCCTTATCCTTTTAACTTTACATCACCACCTTGGTAGGAATGTCCCCTGTGTACAATGTCTTCAAATACTTTAGAAATCTTCTGAATGTCAGTTTCCATTGTATAGGCAATTTTTTACGTCCCAAGGGTAAAACCCAAGGATGTACTGGAGATAAATCCCTCGTATCCTGGGGAAAATCCCAAATTTTCATGCGCTACAGGCGGGAGTGTATAAACTCCAAGACTTAGAAAGGTGAAAACCTTTAAACCTTAGAGAGTATGAAAATACCCTTTCGTGAGAGAGGGTGATCAATCCTCATATACCTTTAGGATTCAAGATAAAGCCAACAGTAACGAAATTGTCAGCCACTTTTACATGGACTGGTCCCGCCACCTTGAACTATCCCTGAATAACTTGCGCTCCAGGCGGGGTGTTTAAACCCAATTCGGAAGAAAGGTGAATACTTTTAAACCTGTAAAGGGATCAGGATCCCTTGTACGTGAGAGAGGGGGCCAATCCTCTAATCTTCCGAAATATCCTGAGTGAGCATCCCGGAGCTATATCCCGAAGCATATACTGCAAAACATCCTTACACTAAGGTGGGTGTTAGCTTGGCTAACACCCCTCCGATGCTTAAGTCAGTATTGGGTTGCAAAGAACAAATTAAACCAAACATATTTAGAAAAGGTAGAATTCATACCATCCTGAGTTAGAAATTAAATTCTAAACTCACTTGAAATAGAGCTTAAGGTGTATAGCATTCCAAGATCTCGGTAGCATATCCCCCTCCATATTCTTGAGTCTGTATGCTCCTTTCCCTGCTTCTGATTCAACTTCGTATGGTCCTTCCCATTTTGGAGCTAACTTGCCATCGGCAGGATTAGTAGTATTCTGAAAAGCCTTTCTTAACACCCAATCTCCAACCTTAAATCTTCTGGTCCTAATATTCTTGTTATATGCCCTGGATATTCTCTGTTGATATGCTGCCATCCTTAGCCTTGCCGCATCTGTCTTCTCATCTATAGTGTCTAAATCCTGACTCAAGGCTCCAAGATTCTGCTCAGGATCACTTAGGGTAGATCTTGCAGTAGGTATTGTCATTTCCGTTGGAATCATTGCTTCTGCTCCAAATACCAAGAAAAATGGGGTTTGGCCTGTTGCATTCTTTAACGTTGTCCTATCAGCCCACAAAACAAAGGGTAATTCTTCTGCCCATCTTCCTTTTTTGGCTCCAAGCCTTTTCTTTAAGTTATTGACAATTATCTTGTTTGAGGATTCTGCTTGTCCATTCGCTTGAGGATGTACTGGAGTAGATGTTATCATTTTGATTCCCCAACTCTTGCAAAAGTCAGTAGTTCTCTTGCTTATAAACTGAGAACCATTGTCACAGATTATCTCGGCTGGTACTCCGAATCTGGTCAGGATATTCCTCTTTATGAAGGATACTACTTCTTGGTCTCTAACTTGAACAAATGCTTCAGCTTCAACCCACTTAGAGAAATAATCCGTCATTGCTAGCATAAAGACTTTTCCTCCCGGAGCTTTTGGTAGTTTTCCCACTATATCCATACCCCACTTCATAAATGGCCAAGGGGAAACAATAGGATATAATGGTTCAGCAGGTTGATGCAGTATGTTACTATGTCTTTGACATGCGTCACATCTTCGAGCATATTCTGCGGCATCTTTTCTCATTGTTGGCCAATAATATCCTGCCCTTAATACTTTTGAGAATAACGACCTGCCCCCAGTATGGTTACCACAATCCCCTTCATGTATATCCTGAAGTACTTCTTTAGCTTCAGGATCCTCCAAGCACCTCAAATACGGTCCTGCAAGAGATTTCTTGTATAAAATATTATTTATAATAGTGAATCGTGATACCTTCATCCTAAATGCCTTAGGATTTTCATTTCCAGGGATGTGTCCTTCTTTGAGATATCTCATGATTGGAGCCGTCCAGGATTTAGGATCCTCTTCAGGATGCTCTGCTCCAGGATCCTGAATACCCGCTACTTCTTTATCCCGAGGATTCGTTGCAGGATATAAGACATGTAATATTGGTATTTGGGTTCCTTCTGGTATCCTGATCGATGATCCCAAATTTGCTAAGGCATCTGCTTCAGCATTATCCTCCCTTAGTACCTGTTCAAGTGTAAAAACATCGAAATATCCTGCTAATTTTTTTGAGAATATCGAGGTATTCGATTAATTTCTCACCCTTGACTGCATAGGATCCATTAAAATGGTTAGTAATTAACAAGGAGTCAACATATATTCTCAAATTCTTGATACTCATACTCTTAGCCAATTCTAATCCTGCAATTAAAGCTTCATATTCTGCCTCATTATTAGTAGCAGTAAATTCACACCTAATAGCCTGGGGTAATATGTCCCCCTGTGACGATTTTAGTAGTATACCTAAACCTACACCTCTTATATTGGATGCACCATCGGTATATAATGTCCAGGATCCTGAAGATTCTTCTAACTGTTGAACTTCTAGGTCTACCTCATCCTGAATATCACTACTGAAATCAGCCACAAAGTCAGCTAAAGCCTGAGACTTTATGGCATTTCTAGGTTCATATACTAAATCTTAAGCACTTAACTTTACTGACCATTTGGCCATCCTGCCTGACATCTCTGGTTTCCTAAGCACATTTTTGACAGGATAATTCGTTTTAACATGTATCCTATGTGTCTCGAAATAATGTCTAAGCTTTGTCGATGCCATGACTAGAGCTAATATTAATTTTTCTAAATGAGAATACCTAGTTTCAGCATCTAACAAACTTTTACTAACATAATAAACAGGATATTGCTGACCTTCATGGTCTTTTATAAGAACGGCACTTACAACATTCCCTGATACAGCAAGGTATAGGGATAGTGGTTCACCGTTTTCAGGCTTCATCAATAGAGGTGCGGTTGAGAGATATCGCTTCAAATCCTGCAAGGCTGCTTCATGCTTTGCTCCCCATTCAAATTTCTTATTCTTCTTGAGGATATCATAGAATTCCTTGCATTTTTCTGAGGATCTTGAAATAAATCTATTCAAAGCTGCTACTTGGCCTGTCAATCTTTGTACGTCCTTCATATTTGAGGGTGATTTTATATCCAGGATAGCTTTGATCTGCTCTGGGCTTGCTTCTATCCCCCTTTTTGTCACCATATATCCAAGAAACTTTCCTGCCCCCACTCCGAAATGGCATTTAGCAGGATTCAGCTTCATGTTGTATCGATCCAGGATATCAAATGCTCCCTTGATATCCTGGAGGTGATCCTCAGCCTTTTTAGATTTCACCACCATATCATCGATATATACCTCCATGGTGTCCCCCAGCTTATCCTTGAACATCATGTTTACCAATCTCTGGTATGTTGCACCTGCATTTTTCAAACCGAAAGGCATAGCAGTATAGCAATATATACCTGTTGGTGTCATGAAAGCAGTGTCCTCCTGATCCGAAGGCTCCATTTGAATCTGCTGAAATCCTGAGGATGCGTCCATGAACGTTAACATCTCATGTCCAGCAGTAGCATCTACCATTGCATCGATATGAGGGAGAGGAAATGGGTCTTTAGGACAAGCCTTGTTCAAGTCTGTATAGTCTACACAGACTCTCCATTTCCCGTTTTTCTTCTGTACCACAACTACGTTAGCTAGCCATCTTGGAAACTTGACTTCTCTGATCATCCTGGGCCCGCATCTTTAATTGCTATGCTGTACTAGGCTTAGTTGAGGATTTCATTGAGGATGAGTAGCATTCCTTCGCTTCCTGCTGATCACTTTCAACCTTGATAACTCCCTAAGGGGTAGGGATCTTGATGCATTGGTGATATGTTGATGGCACAGCCTTCATATCGTGAATCCATGGTCTTCCCAGTATGATGTTATAGCAGGATAAGGAGTCCATCATACAGAAACGTTGTATTGAATTGACCCCTTCAACATATACTGGTAACTTTATCTCTCCTACGGTATTTCTAGCTTCTCCATTGAAACCAACAAGCACAGTGGACTTCGAAGTGATGTCCATCGGAGATACATTCATTCTCTTCAACGTTTCCAGCTGAATTATATTGACAGAACTACCGTTGTCTACCAGTATCCTGCGTACAAAATGATTAGCCACATATAATGTTATTACTAAAGCATCATGGTGAGGATCCTGAACAGTATCCCTATCATCACTATCGAAAGTGATCACTTTATCAGTTGTGAGGGTAGTCATTCTGACTGGTCTGTCTCCCCTCTCGCTCTTAGCTTCCTTTGCATGTCTCTTGGCCGCCGAATACGAAGTCCCACAAATGTCGGACCCTCCTGAAATAAAGTTGATTATCTTGGCATCTGCTGGGGGTGATGCTGCTCGTTCAGGATCCTTCTCGGGATCCTGCCCTTTATTCTTCTTTTTTCCCAGCAAGTCTTTCAAATACCCCTTGCTTAATAGGTAACTTATCTCTTTCCTTAAAGCAATGCAATCCTCGGTCATATGTCCGAAGTCTTCATGGAAGGCACACCATTTGTATTTATCCTTCCAATCAGCTTTCTGCTGGTTCTTTCGAGGCCACCTAGCTTTGTCCCCTAAGCCCTGCATGGCATACATTAATTCGGGTATATTAACAGAAAAGCAGTATTCAGATAAGTCAGGATATTCTTCAGGATCCTCGTCTTCAACAACATTCACTTTCTTGTTATCATTTCTGCCGTATGGCCTGGAGCGATATGGCTTATACGTGGTCTCCGATTTCCTGTTAGTTGATTCATAGGTTGAGGTAGAGTTCATCCTCTCCTGCATCTTCCTGTCATCTTCCAGACAGATATATCTCAAAGCCCTGTTACGAGCTTCGTCGAGATTCCTGCAGGGATTCATTACAAGATCCTGATAAAACTGAGAATCCTTTTGTAATCCCATCTTAAAAGCTTGCACAGCTGTTGCAACATCAAGATGTGGGATATCCAAGGATTCTCGACTGAATTTGTTCACATAATCCCTCAAGGATTCCTGAGGCCCTTGACTTATCCTGTAAAGATCACTGGTTAGTTTCTCATAACTCCGACTACAAGAAAATTGACTCTTAAATAAATTAACCAAATGAGCAAAAGAAGTAATTGAGTGAGGAGGAACGTTTAACAACCATTTTAAGGCTGATCCTGTTAGAGTAGAACCAAATCCCTTGCACAAGCATGCTTCCTTGAGCTCCGGAGGGATAGGGTTAATCTCCATTCTTTCCCTATACTGAGCAATATGCTCTTCAGGATCCGTAGTCCCATCATACAGCTTCATGTTGGGAGTCTGAAATCTTTTTGGGATTTCAGCATCACAGATGGGGTATGCAAAGCGAGATATCCTGTGGCTGTCTTGGGATACTTCCAGAATTGGTTGGACCACTCCAGGCACACTGGATATCATGTCCTTCAATTTCTGCAGCTCCCTTGTAAATGTTGACGTCATACCTGCATCCTGCAAAGAGCCATTATTGTTAGTAGCAAGAATATTATTATTTGACACATTACCGTTCTGAGGATTTTGGCCATATCCTGAAGCATATCCTAAACTTCTCACAGTCGATATTCTGACCGAAGAGGGTATCTCAGGGGTATGATTCTGAGAATGGCTTGGGACGATATTCCCCATATTATCCTCAGTGTAAACTGCGGAACTGAAGTTCAAAGCCCTGGGTTGTATAGGAGTGACAGTTTCTTCAGCGGGTCTACTCGAGCTAGCTTTTAAGACTTGTATTTCTCTTAATAGCATTCGGTTAGTCTCCTGTTGCTGCCTCATTTGTTCCTGCACACTTCCAAATAAAGTCAAAATTTCATCATTAGAGGCTAAAACAGGAGCAGATCCCTGGACACTCCGAGTAGGGATAACATCTTGAGGTTGTGAAGAAAACGACATTCTTGGAGGAGGTGGTGGAAGCACTGAACCAGTGGTAGCAGAGGTTGTAGCAGACATAGTGGAAGAGCTCATGTTTGATCTTGAGGCCATTGTAAACAATGTGGCAAAAAGTTTAGAAAATAGAAAACCGATTAATGATTTTGCAAAGATTTTTAGTAAAAGTAGCACCACTTGCCCCACGGTGGGCGCCAAATTGTTTTGGTCAAAAATTACCTAAGCAATTTAGTGATCAAATTAGTTAAGTGAGGTAGTGTGCTAGAAAAATGTGTGAAAAATGTGTTGACAAAATTAGATATGAAAACAGCTTCAGGATACGGCTCAGGATTTAGAGCTGTATCTGTGATCAAACAATGAGCAAAAATGTAAAGGTGGACACGTGATATACGAGGAAAGCCCTTGATCAATCTAGATCGCCGGCATAAAACCTCGGGAGCTGACAATCGCAGCTGCCTTGTTCTTCTATTGCTTCAAATATCAGGATACAGTGCAGGATGTGGTGCGGATCGACTATGTGTTACAATGAAATTTGAATTCAAGTGTGGTGTTTGCAATGAGCTAGAGAGTGAAAGTGTTCGAGAGTGTCAGTGTAATTTTTGTGTGTGCCTTAAACTGATCCGCCCCCATCTATTTATAGTAAAGATAATGTAACAAACTATCCTAAACTTCCGGGATCCAGCGAATATTCCTACTCGAACGTTGAGGACCAAGTCTTTCGGGTTCAACGGCTCCCTCATAACAAATACGCCCGAGTCTTGAGGAGAAGTCCTGATGACCGTTAGTAACTTACAGCCATTAACCTGCACGTGTTTAATTCACTCAAACTTAGGATATCGCCCAAGATGTTAGCAATATCCCTGTCCAGTATCCTGGTCACAAATAAACAATTAAAAGCAGGATATTAGTCAGGATATGTATACTCAGAAAATGACCCATAACAACACTGATTAGTTTGATTTGGGAACCCAGATTTGCTTCACTTTGGATCTATCGTGGTTTTGTCCAACGATATCTTCTTTTTGTTTCCAAAAACAAGTAGTGGAATTAACCAGATTTTTGACCGATTTCTTAAAGTAATCAAACTGCTCTGTGAAATTTTTAACAAAATTATATTCTGGTTCAGAAAAATTCATGTTTTTACAATGTTTCGCTGTATGTCCTAAATGACCATAGCGAAAACATCGTTTGCGTTTGGGCCTTTTCTTTTTGGTGTTAGAAGATGATGTATGTGATGAGTGTCTTGAGCTGTTTGTGGAGTCTTCTGATGCGGTGTAGTTTGAACTCTCAACTTTCTTCATTTTCTTGTCAATACGGCCTTCATCTTCTGAACAGTCTTCATCATTGTCGGGGTCTGGTGAAATTTCTGATACTTGATCTTCACTTGAATTTTCTGAGCTTTGATCTTCTGATATTTGATATTCGCCTGAATTTTCTGATTCTTGATCTTCGTCAGAACTTGAAGTTTCTTCTTCCTTTTCTGAGACAAGAATGTTTGAATCTTCTTTGCTGCTTTCTTCAGTGACTTCCTTTTCTGAATCTGTCATGCCTATTCGAGATGGAATAAATTCTGGAATTTCCTCGGTGAGGAATTTTCCAAAACTATTATGTTTCAATTCTGGCACAAATATAGAGGTTCGCACACATTTTTATCATCACAAAATGCAGAATTTAAGTCATGACAATCAAACATAGCATGTTCATGATCACGGGTCTTAAATGTAGGCACATGGCCCTTACAGTCATCCAAAGAGTTAAATTTAGGCACATGGCCATTACAGTCATCCGTCTTAGTTAAATTATTACATTCATCCCGAATATTGTTTTTCTTATCACAGTTCCAGGCGAACCAGTTAACAGTAGAATAACTGTCGCCTGAATAACCTATCCCTATTTTTGAACCACCGCAGTCTTCGTCCTCATCGCACACATCTTCTTTACACACAAATGAATTTGCATTACTTTCAGAAATATTAGTGGTTGTTTCATTTTTAAAAGAATTGTTTTGAGCAATAGGGACTTTTTCATCAATCAAATCATTGTCGGGATGAGGAGTCGGCATAGGCACATAGTTTTTGCTATGTGGTGGAAAGAAGAGTTTTCTTTCGTTTCCTTGCCTATCCTTATACCCGATCCCATCTTTTACATACGTTGGTCGTTGGCACTTTTTGATGTCAGTGAATGCCTTTTGGCTGACATTCCATTTGTCGATTATAATTTGTAATTTATTGTTTTCATTCAAAGCTTGTTGACTGACGCCTTGAGATGCAAGAAGTGCCACGTTCTTCAATCCTGTAGTAGTCTGATCAGACTTTGGAGTGTAACCAGTTGTATTCATTTCAGTTTGTTGACATCCATTTCAAAGGCCTTCAAAGTGTTAATTAAATCGGACAGAGTGACAGGATTTGGGTTGTTGAGGAAATCCTTTTTTATCATCATGCACTGCAGGCTCCATTCCTTTGGAAGCGAGTCCAAAAGCTTCTTTTTGGCAGCACGGTTAGTGATAGGATTTCCTGCCTTCTTCATCTTGGTCATCATATTCAGAAAGTGACTGATACGATCGGAAAGGCTCTCTCCACGAATTCCACCAAACATATCGTATTCCTTCTGCACCATGTCTCTTTTGTTCTGAATTAGCTCTTCATTTCCTTCGTACTAGTCGATCAAAGAGAGCCAGAGTTCATTTGCAGTGGTGTATTCTTCAAACATGTTACAGTCATCAGTTGACAAAGCCATAGTTAAAGCAGCGTGTGCACGACGGTCACGTTGGATTAGGACTTTGTCTTCTTCTGAAAAGCCTTTCTTATCACCCAATCACCAACCTTAAATCTTCTGGTCCTAATATTCTTGTTATATGCCCTGGATATTCTCTGTTGATATGCTGCCATCCTTAGCCTTGCCGCATCTCTCTTCTCATCTATAATGTCTAAATCCTGACTCAAGGCTCCAGGATTCTGCTCAGGATCACTTAGGGTAGATCTTGCAGTAGGTATTGTCATTTCCGTTGGAATCATTGCTTCTGCTCCAAATACCAAGAAAAATGGGGTTTGGCCTGTTGCATTCTTTACCGTTGTCCTATTAGCCCACAAAACAAAGGGTAATTCTTCTGCCCATCTTCCTTTTTTGGCTCCAAGCCTTTTCTTTAAGTTATTGACAATTATCTTGTTTGAGGATTCTGCTTGTCCATTCGCTTGAGGATGTACTAGAGTAGATGTTATCATTTTGATTCCCCAACTCTTGCAAAAGTCAGTAGTTCTCTTGCTTATAAACTGAGAACCATTGTCACAGATTATCTCGACTGGTACTCCGAATCTGGTCAGGATATTCCTCTTTATGAAGGATACTACTTCTTGGTCTCTAACTTGAACAAATGCTTCAGCTTCAACCCACTTAGAGAAATAATCCGTCATTGCTAGCATAAAGACTTTTCCTCCCGGAGCTTTTGGTAGTTTTCCCACTATATCCATACCCCACTTCATAAATGGCCAAGGGGAAACAATAGGATATAATGGTTCAGCAGGTTGATGCAGTATGTTACTATGTCTTTGACATGCGTCACATCTTCGAGCATATTCTGCGGCATCTTTTCTCATTGTTGGCCAATAATATCCTGTCCTTAATACTTTTGAGAATAACGACCTGCCCCCAGTATGGTTACCACAATCCCCTTCATGTATATCCTGAAGTACTTCTTTAGCTTCAGGATCCTCCAAGCACCTCAAATACGGTCCTGCAAGAGATTTCTTGTATAAAATATTATTTATAATAGTGAATCGTGATACCTTCATCCTAAATGCCTTAGGATTTTCATTTCCAGGGATGTGTCCTTCTTTGAGATATCTCATGATTGGAGCCGTCCAGGATTTAGGATCCTCTTCAGGATGCTCTGCTCCAGGGTCCTGAATACCCGCTACTTCTTTATCCCGAGGATTCGTTGCAGGATATAAGACATGTAATATTGGTATTTGGGTTCCTTCTGGTATCCTGATCGATGATCCCAAATTTGCTAAGGCATTTGCTTCAGCATTATCCTCCCTTGGTACCTGTTCAAGTGTAAAAACATCGAAATATCCTGCTAATTTTTTGAGAATATCGAGGTATTCGATTAATTTCTCACCCTTGACTGCATAGGATCCATTAAAATGGTTAGTAATTAACAAGAAGTCAACATATATTCGCAAATTCTTGATACTCATACTCTTAGCCAATTCTAATCCTGCAATTAAAGCTTCATATTCTGCCTCATTATTAGTAGCAGGAAATTCACACCTAATAGCCTGGGGTAATATGTCCCCCTGTGACGATTTTAGTAGTATACCTAAACCTACACCTCTTATATTGGATGCACCATCAGTATATAATGTCCAGGATCCTGAAGATTCTTCTAACTGTTGAACTTCTAGGTCTACCTCATCCTGAATATCACTACTGAAATCAGCCACAAAGTCAGCTAAAGCCTGAGACTTTATGGCATTTCTAGGTTCATATACTAAATCATAAGCACTTAACTTTACTGACCATTTGGCCATCCTGCCTGACATCTCTGGTTTCCTAAGCACATTTTTGACAGGATAATTCGTTTTAACATGTATCCTATGTGTCTCGAAATAATGTCTAAGCTTTGTCGATGCCATGACTAGAGCTAATATTAATTTTTCTAAATGAGAATACCTAGTTTCAGCATCTAACAAACTTTTACTAACATAATAAACAGGATATTGCTGACCTTCATGGTCTTTTATAAGAACGGCACTTACAACATTCCCTGATACAGCAAGGTATAGGGATAGTGGTTCACCATTTTCAGGCTTCATCAATAGAGGTGCGGTTGAGAGATATCGCTTCAAATCCTGCAAGGCTGCTTCATGCTTTGCTCCCCATTCAAATTTCTTATTCTTCTTGAGGATATCATAGAATTCCTTGCATTTTTCTGAGGATCTTGAAATAAATCTATTCAAAGCTGCTACTCGGCCTGTCAATATTTGTACGTCCTTCATATTTGAGGGTGATTTTATATCCAGGATAGCTTTGATCTGCTCTAGGCTTGCTTCTATCCCCCTTTTTGTCACCATATATCCAAGAAACTTTCCTGCCCCCACTCCGAAATGGCATTTAGCAGGATTCAGCTTCATGTTGTATCGATCCAGGATATCAAATGCTCCCTTGATATCCTGGAGGTGATCCTCAGCCTTTTTAGATTTCACCACCATATCATCGATATATACCTCCATGGTGTCCCCCAGCTTATCCTTGAACATCATGTTTACCAATCTCTGGTATGTTGCACCTGCATTTTTCAAACCGAAAGGCATAGCAGTATAGCAATATATACCTGTTGGTGTCATGAAAGCAGTGTCCTCCTGATCCGAAGGCTCCATTTGAATCTGCTGAAATCCTGAGGATGCGTCCATGAACGTTAACATCTCATGTCCAGCAGTAGCATCTACCATTGCATCGATATGAGGGAGAGGAAATGGGTCTTTAGGACAAGCCTTGTTCAAGTCCGTGTAGTCTACACAGACTCTCCATTTCCCGTTTTTCTTCTCTACCACAACTACGTTAGCTAGCCATCTTGGAAACTTGACTTCTCTGATCATCCTGGACTTCAACAACCTTTCAACTTCCTCTTGGATAATCGCATTCCGCTCAGGAGCAAATTTTCTTCTTTTTTGTTGAACAGGCTTGAATGATTTGTCAATTCCAAGCTTGTGAGTGATAATGTCTTTGGATATGCCTGTCATATCCTCATGCTTCCATGCAAACGTTGACATCCTGCATTTCAAGAAGTTTGTTAACTGTTCTTCAATATCCGGAGGGATATTGGTTCCTACGAGCACCGAGATATCAGGCTTATCCTGATCCAGGATGATTTTCTTTACATCCTGCTCCGAATCCTCCGCGATATCCTGGGCCCGCATCTTTAATTGCTATGCTGTACTAGGCTTAGTTGAGGATTTCATTGAGGATGAGTAGCATTCCTTCGCTTCCTGCTGATCACTTTCAACCTTGACAACTCCCCAAGGGGTATGGATCTTGATGCATTGGTGATATGTTGATGGCACAACCTTCATATCGTGAATCCATGGTCTTCCCAGTATGATGTTATAGCAGGATAAGGAGTCCATCACACAGAAACGTTGTATTGAATTGACCCCTTCAACATATACTGGTAACTTTATCTCTCCTACGGTATTTCTAGCTTCTCCACTGAAACCAACAAGCACAGTGGACTTCGAAGTGATGTCCATCGGAGATACATTCATTCTCTTCAACATTTCCAGCTGAATTATATTGACAGAACTACCGTTGTCTACCAGTATCCTGCGTACAAAATGATTAGCCACATATAATGTTATTACTAAAGCATCATGGTGAGGATCCTGAACAGTATCCCTATCATCACTATCGAAAGTGATCACTTTATCAGTTGTGAGGGTAGTCATTCTGACTGGTCTTTCTCCCCTCTCGCTCTTAGCTTCCTTTGCATGTCTCTTGGCCGCCGAATACGAAGTCCCACAAATGTCGGACCCTCCTGAAATAAAGTTGATTATCTTGGCATCTGCTGGGGGTGATGCTGCTCGTTCAGGATCCTACTCAGGATCCTGCCCTTTATTCTTCTTTTTTCCCAGCAAGTCTTTCAAATACCCCTTGCTTAATAGGTAACTTATCTCTTTCCTTAAAGCAATGCAATCCTCGGTCATATGTCCGAAGTCTTCGTGGAAGGCACACCATTTGTATTTATCCTTCCAATCAGCTTTCTGCTGGTTCTTTCGAGGCCACCTAGCTTTGTCCCCTAAGCCCTGCATGGCATACATTAATTCGGGTATATTAACAGAAAAGCAGTATTCAGATAAGTCAGGATATTCTTCAGGATCCTCGTCTTCAACAGCATTCACTTTCTTGTTATCATTTCTGCCGTATGGCCTGGAGCGATATGGCTTATACGTGGTCTCCGATTTCCTGTTAGTTGATTCATAGGTTGAGGTAGAGTTCATCCTCTCCTGCATCTTCCTGTCATCTTCCAGACAGATATATCTCAAAGCCCTGTTACGAGCTTCGTCGAGATTCCTGCAGGGATTCATTACAAGATCCTGATAAAACTGAGAATCCTTTTGTAATCCCATCTTAAAAGCTTGCACAGCTGTTGCAACATCAAGATGTGGGATATCCAAGGATTCTCGACTGAATTTGTTCACATAATCCCTCAAGGATTCCTGAGGCCCTTGACTTATCCTGTAAAGATCACTGGTTAGTTTCTCATAACTCCGACTACAAGAAAATTGACTCTTAAATAAATTAACCAAATGAGCAAAAGAAGTAATTGAGTGAGGAGGAACGTTTAACAGCCATTTTAAGGCTGATCCTATTAGAGTAGAACCAAATCCCTTGCACAAGCATGCTTCCTTGAGCTCCGGAGGGATAGGGTTAATCTCCATTCTTTCCCTATACTGAGCAATATGCTCTTCAGGATCCGTAGTCCCATCATACAGCTTCATGTTGGGAGTCTGAAATCTTTTTGGGATTTCAGCATCACAGATGGGGTATGCAAAGCGAGATATCCTGTGGCTGTCTTGGGATACTTCCAGAATTGGTTGGACCACTCCAGGCACACTGGATATCATGTCCTTCAATTTCTGCAGCTCCCTTGTAAATGTTGACGTCATACCTGCATCCTGCAAAGAGCCATTATTGTTAGTAGCAAGAATATTATTATTTGACACATTACCGTTCTGAAGATTTTGGCCATATCCTGAAGCATATCCTAAACTTCTCACAGTCGATATTCTGACCGAAGAGGGTATCTCAGGGGTATGATTCTGAGAATGGCTTGGGACGATATTCCCCCTATTATCCTCAGTGTAAACTGCGGAACTGAAGTTCAAAGCCCTGGGTTGTATAGGAGTGACAGTTTCTTCAGCGGGTCTACTCGAGCTAGCTTTTAAGACTTGTATTTCTCTTAATAGCATTTGGTTAGTCTCCTGTTGCTGCCTCATTTGTTCCTGCACACTTCCAAATAAAGTCAAAATTTCATCATTAGAGGCTAAAACAGGAGCAGATCCCTGGACACTCCGAGTAGGGATAACATCTTGAGGTTGTGAAGAAAACGACATTCTTGGAGGAGGTGGTGGAAGCACTGAACCAGTGGTAGCAGAGGTTGTAGCAGACATAGTGGAAGAGCTCATGTTTGATCTTGAGGCCATTGTAAACAATGTGGCAAAAAGTTTAGAAAATAGAAAACCGATTAATGATTTTGCAAAGATTTTTAGTAAAAGTAGCACCACTTGCCCCACGGTGGGCGCCAAATTGTTTTGGTCAAAAATTACCTAAGCAATTTAGTGATCAAATTAGTTAAGTGAGGTAGTGTGCTAGAAAAATGTGTGAAAAATGTGTTGACAAAATTAGATATGAAAACAGCTTCAGGATACGGCTCAGGATTTAGAGCTGTATCTGTGATCAAACAATGAGCAAAAATGTAAAGGTGGACACGTGATATACGAGGAAAGCCCTTGATCAATCTAGATCGCCGGCATAAAACCTCGGTAGCTGACAATCGCATCTGCCTTGTTCTTCTATTGCTTCAAATATCAGGATACAGTGCAGGATGTGGTGCGGATCGACTATGTGTTACAATGAAATTTGAATACAAGTGTGGTGTTTGCAATGAGCTAGAGAGTGAAAGTGTTCGAGAGTGTCAGTGTAATTTTTGTGTGTGCCTTAAACTGATCCGCCCCCATCTATTTATAGTAAAGATAATGTAACAAACTATCCTAAACTTCCGGGATCCAGCGAATATTCCCACACGAACGTTGAGGACCAAGTCTTTCGGGTTCAACGGCTCCCTCATAACAAATACGCCCGAGTCTTGAGGAGAAGAAGTCCTGATGACCGTTATTAACTTACAGCCATTAACCTGCACGTGTTTAATTCACTCAAACTTAGGATATCGCCCAAGATGTTAGCAATATCCCCGTCCAGTATCCTGGTCACAAATAAACAATTAAAAGCAGGATATTAGTCAGGATATGTATACTCAGAAAATGACCCATAACAACACTGATTAGTTTGATTTGGGAACCCAGATTTGCTTCACTTTGGATCTATCGTGGTTTTGTCCCACGATATCTTCTTTTTGTTTCCAAAAACAAGTAGTGCAATTAACCAGATTTTTGACCGATTTCTTAAAGTAATCAAACTGCTCTGTGAAATTTTTAACAAAATTATATTCTGGTTCAGAAAAATTCATGTTTTTACAATGTTTCGCTGTATGTCCTAAATGACCATAGCGAAAACATCGTTTGCGTTTGGGCCTTTTCTTTTTGGTGTTAGAAGATGATGTATGTGATGAGTGTCTTGAGCTGTTTGAGGAGTCTTCTGATGCGGTGTAGTTTGAACTCTCAACTTTCTTCATTTTCTTGTCAATACGGCCTTCATCTTCTGAACAGTCTTCATCATTGTCGGGGTCTGGTGAAATTTCTGATACTTGATCTTCACTTGAATTTTCTGAGCTTTGATCTTCTGATATTTGATATTCGCCTGAATTTTCTGATTCTTGATCTTCGTCAGAACTTGAAGTTTCTTCTTCCTTTTCTGAGACAAGAATGTTTGAATCTTCTTTGCTGCTTTCTTCAGTGACTTCCTTTTCTGAATCTGTCATACCTATTCGAGATGGAATAAATTCTGGAATTTCCTCGGTGAGGAATTTTCCAAAACTATTATGTTTCAATTCTGGCACAAATATAGAGGTTCGCACACATTTTTATCATCACAAAATGCAGAATTTAAATCATGACAATCAAACATAGCATGTTCATGATCACGGGTCTTAAATGTAGGCACATGGCCCTTACAGTCATCCAAAGAGTTAAATTTAGGCACATGGCCATTACAGTCATCCGTCTTTGTTAAATTATTACATTCATCCCGAATATTGTTGTTCTTATCACAGTTCCAGGCTAACCAGTTAACAGTAGAATAACTGTCGCCTGAATAACCTATCCCTATTTTTGAACCATCTCAGTCTTCGTCCTCATCGCACACATCTTCTTTACACACAAATGAATCTGCATTACTTTCAGAAATATTAGTGGTTGTTTCATTTTTAAAAGAATTGTTTTGAGCAATAGGGACTTTTTCATCAATCAAATCATTGTCGGGATGAGGAGTCGGCATAGGCACATAGTTTTTGCTATGTGGTGGAAAGAAGAGTTTTCTTTCGTTTCCTTGCCTATCCTTATACCCGATCCCATCTTTTACATACGTTGGTCGTTGGCACTTTTTGATGTCAGTGAATGCCTTTTGGCTGACATTCCATTTGTCGATTATAATTTGTAATTTATTGTTTTCATTCAAAGATTTTTCTAATCTTTCTGTCAAATCATTGATAATAAAATATTTTCTGAAAACAAATTCTTTTAGAGTTTGCATTTCAGCCAAAGTTGAGTTCAACTTTCTCTGATACGCAGCCTCATTCTCTTTGAGTTCCTTATTGAATTTAAAACCTTATCTTTGTCCCTCATAATCTCAAGGTTGAGAGACTTATAGTGTGCCACGACATTTACGCATGATTGAGAGCATAGTTTTACTTTAAATTCGTGCGGAATGCTATTTACCAATTCCTTGTCTGCTTTCTCCTTTGAGGATTCGGTTTTCATGGCCGTAGCTGAGGCTTTTGCTTTCTGTTTCTTCTCATCAGTTGTTTCTTTCTGAACCTGCTCCTTAGGCTTCTCAGCTTCTTCTGGATTCTTGTCTTTCTCAGGCTCAGAGGGGTTGAGAATGCTCTTCAGACCCTTGTCAACAGCATTATCTCCTTTTGGGATTCCAGCAGCATGTTTCTTAACTGGTTTTGATGATGAAGATGATGACCCGCTCGAGATCTTTGCCATGAAGGCTTTGTTAACTTGTTCCTTAGCTTCAACATTTTCTTCAGCCCAATCGTAATTCTCAACTACCAAAGCTTTTGGTATGTTAGGAGCAGTGTTGTTATTGTTGTTGTTTTCTTCAATAGCAATTTGTCTTACAGAAGGAGCAACTTTAGTGTTTCCATTCTTCAGCAGAGGACAATCTCGCTTGAAGTGACCCAAATTCTTGCAGTAGTAGCATCTCAGCTTAGATTTGTTGAAACCAGCTTTTCCAAGAGCTAGGCGCTTCCCAGTCTTGTCGTGAAACTTTTTCAACCTTAGTGTGATCATAGCCATCTGCCATTTCAAATCCATCTCCTCCATGTCATCTGGATCAACTTGATACATGTCTTCAGCAGTGAACATTTCTTTCTTGAGCTCTCCCGACATCAGTGCTTCATAGGTGCTCAGAAACATGTTGAAAAGTGCCACGTTTTTAGTTGAAACTTTCAAGGCTTGAGTATCACTGACCACGGCTGTCGTTTCACTGGATTGTGGAGCCTTTGATGCGCTTGCGGAAGCGTTAAAGTAAGTCATGTTTGAAGCTTGTTGACTGACGCCTTGAGATGCAAGAAGTGCCACGTTCTTCAATCCTGTAGTAGTCTGAGCAGACTTTGGAGTGTAACCAGTTGTATTCATTTCAGTTTGTTGACATCCATTTCAAAGGCCTTCAAAGTGTTAATTAAATCGGACAGAGTGACAGGATTTGGGTTGTTGAGGAAATCCTTTTTTATCATCATGCACTGCAGGCTCCATTCCTTTGGAAGCGAGTCCAAAAGCTTCTTTTTGGCAGCACGGTTAGTGATAGGATTTCCTGCCTTCTTCATCTTGGTCATCATATTCAGAAAGTGACTGATACGATCGAAAAGGCTCTCTCCACGAATTCCACCAAACATATCGTATTCCTTCTGCACCATGTCTCTTTTGTTCTGAATTAGCTCTTCATTTCCTTCGTACTAGTCGATCAAAGAGAGCCAGAGTTCATTTGCAGTGGTGTATTCTTCAAACATGTTACAGTCATCAGTTGACAAAGCCATAGTTAAAGCAGCGTGTGCACGACGGTCACGTTGGATTAGGGCTTTGTCTTCTTCAGTGTAGGTTGTGGGGTCGTTGTTAGCAACTATCATATCTCCTCGAACTACCGTTGGTATGTGGAGTCCAACGGTGACTGAAATCCATTGATTGTAGTCAGTGTATTCGAAGAACGATTTGATACGATTCTTCCAAGTACCAAAATCAGCTGATCCTTTCAGCTTTGCTGGTCTTGTAGCGGTTCCGATCTCAAGTTCAGCTTGAGCGATTGGGTTCAATTGATTCAAAGACATTTTGATTGGTTTTAGACTAACGTTTGCTGATCAAAAGCTAATTTCGCTGAGTAGCTGAATGAAACACAATTTCGCCGATGACAGCCTTAATTTCGCCGATGACCAACCAGGAAACACAGAGAAACCGATGACTTCGCCGGTATCTTCGCTGATGAAATAATTTTGACGGACAGAGTATGAATCCTGCACGAGCGAATATAGCTAATTCCGCTGAGACAAACAACAAAAACGTTAGTTTGGCTAATTTCGCCGATCACCGTGATAAAAACGCTGTGGTTCTTTATCACTGTCCTCGAAGTCGCCTTCGATAAAATCGCTGATGGGACAAAAAGACTATTTCGCATGTAATCGTTCAAATACGCTCGTACATACTCGGCGAATTTGATAATTATGCGATGTTCAAAATAAATTCGCTATCTTCAAAATTATCTACGCTACGTTCAAATTTATCTACGCTGACCAGAGGGTTTAACACGAACTAAAACCATCTAATCACCCAAAAATGACTCAAAAATCATGTTTCTTTGCATCAAAATGTCCAAAATGACTCCCTAATCACTGACTAACAAAAACTTATCGATTAAACACACCAAATCAATCCATTTTAAGCCCAAAAATTTGAAAACCTTGAAACTTTTGAAAAACCTTCAAAACTTGAAGAATCTTAACAAAAACAAACAATCAAGAGCACTAAGGCTCTGATACCAAATTGTAGATCCCAATATCAATCCGGATCATAGTGGTTGATTGTTTTAGTCCAAAACACCTATTGATTAGGTGTTTGAACCTTGAGAAAGTTAAGAGAAATCAAAGGATGAAGATGAAGCTAATGGTTTGATGATTACCACAAGTGTTGTAATGAATCCAAACAAGTAAATAAACAATAAAGCACCTGGAAATCTGATAAGCACAATCAAAGAGTAACAACGCAATGTTTTTCAACCAAACTAGCCAAAAGCTTGGCTAGGGCATCATCTCATTCATTTATATAGTAACTGACTTGCCAACATAATTATAATTATGCTGGCATATTAAATACACCATGTCAGATTTGCTAGTTACAAAATATTACAACTTTAGCCCCTAGACTTCTATAAAGCTACAAACTATAAAAAACCAATCCAGATCAAGTATCAACGATCTCACAAGATCTAACAATCTTGCGGTAGTGATACCGTAATGGAATGTTGATGATATACATATGATCATATTCGGACTTTTTATGTGACTATGAAAAGTCATTTGAAGGAATGTTAATAATTGAATATTGTGGTAAGCTCATGAGGAATACCTGTATTACTAATGTAAGAATGAAGTATCAACCATGATTAAAGGGTAAAGGTTGAAGTAATTGAATTCGCTATAATCGATAAATACATGAAAGTATTTTTCTTAATCTAAGAGGGTAGGGGCAAAACATATGAATTTGTTTGTTCATGAACGAATTCCTTTTGTATAATACATGAGTGGATTCGTGTTATAGTATGCATCTTGAACGAAATGAAGGAATAAACAATTAGAAAGTAAAGGTAGATATAGTTCGATAATAATGAGGCCGGTTTCGAGGACGAAACCTCTTTTAAGAGAGGTAGACTTGTAACGCCCCAAAACTCGAATATTTTTATTCGCTAGTAACTTCTCTTATGTTATGTCATGACATAAAACAACTAGGTAACTTAACTTAGTTAAAAGGTTTGTTAGGTAGAAAGAAGGAAGGAAAGTGAAGGGACCATTTGTGACATACCTCGAAAGATTATAAAATGGTCATCAAAAGGAATTTGGTGTCAAAATTCTGCACTTTTATATGTGTGAAGAGTGTGTTTGTGTGTGTGTGTGCGCGCTCGTTTGTGTGTGTGTGTCGATGTGTGCAAAAGGGTGGAAGAGGGTTCTCCGAAACAACCCAATACCCCAAATTTGTGACGACATTAGGATCCATTCTTTTGCATGAATGAAGAATTACCATCATCTAATCCTAACAAACATGTGGTAAGTTTTAATTTTTGATTTGGTGATTTTATATGAAGTGGGTTTATAATCAATCCACGAATTAGTATGAAATTAAGCATGAATATTTGTTAGAATCACCACATGGAACATGAGTTATGCATGCTTTTGGGTAATCTGATGTTTTGGGTGAAACGAAGTTGTAGTAGTAAGGATGATGATATGTGTGAATCTTCCATGTTCAATTCGTGTACTATTTTTATGTAGTATGTAGTATGTGATGTATACTTGCTATTTAGATTGAGTATGGTATGGAATTTGTTTTGTATTTACTTATGTTGATGAATGAAAGTGATAAGTAGGAAGAAAAGTATGTGGTACTTATACATTAATCTTAAAAAGTAGTACGTACACCAAATGTTTGATGAAATGTCTAAATGACAATAATATGTGAAATTATATGCAAGTAATGGGTAAATATGTATAGAAAGTGATAATGATGTGTTTAATAGTAAACTAACAAGAGAAATGTGTTTTGGATATAATTCATGTGGAAGATTTGAATTGTTAGTAAGATGTGGTGAAAGTATGCTTTAAGAGTGGTACCTTATGCTTGAATGATGCAATGTACATCATGTGTTTCATTGATTTCTTAAATGAGATTATGAAGTAATTGTGGAGAAGGTGAATGTATTAGGAAAGAGGAATGATAGAGTGATGAGTTGGGTTAGCTAATCATGGGTTATGGTACTACATGTAGGATTATGAAAATACTAGTATGGATGCAAGTTTATTTTGTATGTGCGTGCTTGTAATCTAAGTGATGATGTAGCGGCATATGTCTTAAAACATAAGTATAAAATGTACATACTGGCATTAGTATGGTCTACTATATATCAATATGGACATATGTTCCTAAATTTGGAAGTGGTATGTTTGACAATTGACTTTCTGAAAAGTCAACGAGTCGGAGAATAACATGATTAGAATTCCAATATGATAGTAAGACTAGGAAGATCGTGTGACGAATGATGGGTCATTATATGTTATACTTGATATGTTAAATTGCCTGACTTTGGAATGATGCATTGTTAATCAATGCATTATGCTCTTTAGAATTGACAAATGAAAGTTAAATGTGAGATACGAATTTGATATGATTGGTGATATGTACAATCATGTATGTTAACAAGAATGTGAATGTGATGACATGTAAGGATAGGCATCATGTCAAGGTGACTCAAGCAAGGGAGGCAAACGGGTCAAGAGGAAGCAAACACGATTATGGAAGCTCGAGGTAAGTGATTCCCATCTTTAACTCCAGGTATCTTAATGAATGCTTATATATAAATATATGCAAGATGTATGGGAATCATGAAAGGATGAGTAGATAATAATGGAATCGAGGTATGGAATGTAGTAACGAAACTGTACTTGAATCCAAATAATGGGAAAACAGGAAGTCGTGGGCAAAATGGCATCGACCATCATTGTGGTAGTTCGTATGGCGGGTTAATGAGTTAGGGTTTTGGTGACTCTTTAAAGATATTAAAATGAGTCCGGGTTTTGGCATAAAGAGCTAGCTGACTCTTTAGAGATATTCAATTGACTCAGGGTTTTTTTCTTAAAGAGCACTAGACTCTTTAGAGATAATCAAACGAGTCATCTATATGTATGTAGGTGTGTACGTATAAAATTTACATGTATGTATGTGGATAGAATGGTATGTATGCACGTATTGGGATTCTATATATGGATGGATGGATAGATGGTAAGCAGGTGCGTATGGCTTTATTAGTATGATAGCAGATGAAAACCATGTATAAGTATTAGAAGAAACGAATACGTGTTTAGGTTGTATGTATGGGCGTTGTATGGGTGGATGTTTATGGCTAGGTTTTATAGTTGGCATGCGTTAGGATGTAAGAGGTATGTATTAGATAATATGTCTACATGTTTGGAACTATGAGTATACGAATGAGCGAGAATTATATGTATGTATGTATGTATGTATGTATGTATGTGTGTGTATGTGTGTATGTGTGTGTATGTATGTGTGTGTGTATGTGTATGTGTATGTGTATGTGTATGTGTATGTGTATGTGTGTATGTGTGTGTGTGTATGCATGTATGTATATATATGTGGTGTTAATACCTATGAGTATACACGATGCTAATCCGGGTTGCTTTTGAGAATGAAACGAAGTGCAGGTATGTATAATTGGCTCATTGAATGGTAGACATCGAGGTGCCAATGTTTGAATTCCGAAGGAGATCCGAATGGAATGTACATGAGAATAGGACGTGACGTGAATGCTTAATTGTGTGTGTCTATATATATATATATATATATATATATATATATATATATATATATATAATTATATACAATGCACCAAATACTAATGATGTGAATGTACGTGGTGCTTGCAGGTCGCACGGGGTTACAGATCATCATCATGAAGTGTAAGTGGTTGAAGATCGAGCCAAAGAATGTGGATTGTATGGAAGCAAGGTCATGTAGTTATAAATATAGATTATGTTTTATCTTCTAAATAATAATGTAGGACGCATAGAGGATTATCCCAATGGTTTCAAGTATGTTAAAACGTGTATAAAGAAAGGAATTTTACGGTTCGCATTTCATCTGCCTATTTTTCGTTAAAACGGTTTAGGGTCTTACACGTACCTGTTCAGAATCGTCGCCAACAAAATAGAAAGAACAAGTCGCATCATTTTAAGCATCAGACACATCGAATTAAGAAGAGACGCAACTGTTTAATCGCACTAATTCGTTTAGTATATATAGAGTTCATGTATGTCAATTGTAATTATCACTCCCAAATTAATACAAGTAAGTTTATTGTTCTTTGATTATCAATTTTTTTGTATACAAAACCTGTGATTTGTATGTTTGATTACCAACATGCACCATTGTAGAAGTGTCTACTCTCCTGTTGATGATGTGCGGAGGTGAAGTACTGCGCCAAACCGTGTGCGAGAGGGCACGGCCTCTTGTACAAGAGGAAATAAAAGAAAAATAGATCTCCGCTCATACACCACTCTCGGCTCTTCACACGAGTCGTGATGGAAGCGGAGGATCAGCATGTGTAGATACCTACACGGTAAGTCCCGTGACGGATCTTTCAATGATATCAAACACAAGTTTGGTATTTGTACGAAAACCAAACACAAGATGATTCAAGAACAATCAAAACAATAGAATAGAAATCAAATGCTTATCTTTGCATACACAAAAATGTCAGATACAAAGACTTCTTGTGTGTGTTTCGGCTGGCTCTAGACTTCTCACAAGCTAATTAACCCCTAATTGTTACAAGGGTTTTATATATATACTAAACTAAACTGGTCCTAAAGCCCCTAAACAAGCCCAGCCAAAACCACCTTCAAACCCACTATTTCGACCTAATACAAATCAACTAATTACATTATAAGCCCAAACCAATTAACTACTTAACCCGTTATGCATAAACCTTCAGGTTCCAACAATCTCCCCCTAGGTTTATAGCATAAGGGCACTTCGATCTTCCCTCTAGGTCTATATTTTTCTAACTTAAAATAATGTTTTAAATAGTAGATTTGCAAAACTTTGGGCTAGAAATCATGCTTTTGACCCATCAATTGAAGCTTTCAAGCTTGAAGCTTCAATGGAGGTTGTTGAAGGAAAAAGATGAAGAAATGGCTAAAAGTGGTAAAGAAAAGAAGGTTTAAGGAAACTTTTTAAGAACATACCTTTTGGGTATGTGTGCAAGATCTGGAAGAATCTTGGTCTTTTAGGAATAGGTCTAAACATTCTCCCCATGCTTGGCCTCTGGATTGTTGTTTTTGTCTTTGGGATGAAGCTTGGAGGGTCGGTATAGTGAGTCAACTTCTTTCCTTCGTATTTATGTTGGTTTTTGTCGTTAATTTGGTCCTTTTGTTCGTTTTAGCTCTTTTGATCCTGAAAATCAAATGTAAACAAAGAAACACACTTTTTCCAACATTAGTACTAAAAAGGGTTATTTTTATGCCTTATTTGATATGATTTATATGTTGCATTTTGTGCATATCATCAACACAAATACGCTTCGACATGACCATCATCGGAGCACTTCCCACAACAAAAGTGTCACAACCCAACCGATGGCGGAAATATCAGGATGAGACGAACAAATCGCTCAAAGCATCATAACACTATTGTGACAATATAATTTATATCAAATTTCATAAAAAACTAAAATGTCATACGAGATTCAAACATAATCAAAATTTCATCAAACATAATCAAGACATTGTTTATTTCTAGCATGGGTGTCTAAGTTCATCCTAGCTTGTTTTCTTGATCACTTCATCTATCAACCAGCAACATGTATTAAAATAATGATCAACAAAAATGTTGGCGAGTATACAAGTTTGATACATAGTATAAATAGGATAAAATGTTTAAATGTTCTCATATCCAACATGAGTAACATAATACAAGTTACTAATATGCTGAAACGGTGTAAACTATATGTCAATCCAAAGTTTCCAATGCAATCTTGACTTTCCCCAAGACTCAAGGGAGTTTAACATGTTTTACTTAACAATACCCCAAGACTCAAGGGTGGTGCCTTAATCCTATAGCGCTATAATTGTTAAGGTAGGCTTGATCGAAGTTAATCACATATAGACACAAAATGTATACATAGCATATGAAATTAACAAGCATCAAAATGTTTTCATGTTTAATTGTGGATAGAGTGTGTCTAAATAAGTTTGAAGTGTTGCGTGTTTTTTTATAGAATACATGTTGCACCCAAAGTGTTGAAAACAAAAATGGGATCGAGTATACTCACGGTTTTGCAAGCTTCCACTTGTTAATCCGTGAAGAGTTATTAGTTTGTAGGTAGAACACAGAGTCCTTCTACACGAGTAAACATAGGTGTATGAGTATTTGGATGATTGGTGGAGGATTAGGATTCGGAGTTTAAATATACAAAAGTAAATATACAAGAAAATAATCCTCTAGTACCTAATACTCGTTCTTGACACTATAAAACCCATAGGGGTTTGAATGATTTCATGGGTTAAAATACCCATTAGAATCGTAACGAGAGTTTAATTACCTAGACAATGCAACTTAGTACCATGACAAATAATCATTTAATTATCATCAAGGGTTTGGTTTATATATTTTACACATTCTCTATAGTATATTGCATAAGTATAGTCCAACAATTATATCAAGGATTATCATAGAAGTCATGCATAGAGATAGGAGGATAACCTTCATTTTAAAACCTCTTTCATAGATTCACCAATGCACAAGGACAACAAGGATGGTCATGAATGAATAATATGGAAATGAAACATACATATTAACTAAGAGAAAGTCACCAAGTGAGGGTGGACTGCAAGTAAGACAGCCCAAGCTTTCCAAGTAATCACACATAAATCAACACTTGTGGGTTAAAAACCCTTATAAAATAGAGAGTTTGGAGGGATTAAACACCTCCGATTTATATGTAACAACCTTGTTTTTAAGCACACTAGTCATAGACTTGATTAGTGGCATAAGGACATAGGTTTGTATGGTTAAAGCATGAGTTTAAGAATGTTTAATAAAGTTTTTGTTCAAAACAGAACGTTCTTGCACTTTTAACCTTAATGTGGTGATATATTATCTTTGTTTTCCATGGAAAACCTATGGAAACACTCCTAGAGGTGTTCCAAGTGTTAAGAAACAAGAAGAAGTGAAAGAAGATGGAAGAAAGGTGAGTTTTAACTCACTTTTGCAACTTATATGAACACACTAGGATTTCTAGAATCAAAAGAGCTTCTTGCTGGTGAATCCTCCTTGAAATGCTCCTAAAGTTGCTTGGATTCTTCAAGAAATGACCAAGAACTCTTGTGTGTGTGAAAAGAAAGGTGTTAATTGGAGTAATTTGGAAGAAGTGAAAAATGAAAGGTTGAAGTGATGAGGGATGTGGTGGTGGACGGTTATAAGGGGCCAAAAGGGAGGAGAGAGAGTGTCTTGGAAAGGGTTAAGAATGATTAGGGGGAAGAGTGTAAGAATGGGTTGAATTGTGATTGGTGGTGTAAGAGATTTTTGTAATATTGAGATTTTTAGGAGATTTCCAAGATATTTCTTGGGTGCCCCCCCCATGGCCGAAATTTTGGGTTTATTATTATTATTATTATTTATAAAAATAACACTTACACATTTTATAAAATTCTTACAACTTTTATAAAAGTTTAGGGCCTAATCTCACCTGATTGAACTTAATAATGATGGAATAATACTTTCACACAAATTTCATCGTTGTTTCACTAATTAGAATATTA
This sequence comes from Helianthus tuberosus, assembly GCA_030545235.1. Classification (NCBI taxonomy): domain Eukaryota; kingdom Viridiplantae; phylum Streptophyta; class Magnoliopsida; order Asterales; family Asteraceae; genus Helianthus; species Helianthus tuberosus. Next base: position 88,266,359 of record CM060432.1, on the reverse strand, counting down.
CCTGATATTTAGTGGTGTCTGGGTTTGCTTAAGACCGTTAAAAGTCTATAACGCAAGCAAATTTTCGATTTTGATTATTTTACGCATTTTAATCAGTTTAACGAGTACCGAACATTAAGGTGCAATAAAGAATCAAGAATTTTGAATAATATAACGTTCAAAATATGACTCGTGATTACAAGTTGCTCATAAGTCTAACAAGAATAGCATGAGTATAATAAAAATTATTTCGTGTTCATTATGATCAATCGTCTCGGATTACAATAGAATCGAAAATAGAATACAACGATAGTACAAGTGTCTAAAATAGAAAGTACAACAAGACTTGCTAAAATAAGAAAGGTACATAAAAATGCGGAGCGTTACAGTCTCCCCTACTTTAGGAGATTTCATCCTCGAAATTTAAGAGGAAGGCTGAACGAAGATTTGTGGATACTTGGTCTTCATCTCGCTCTCGAGTTTCCAAGTGAATTCGGCACCACGCTTTCCTTCCCAACGAACCTTGACTGTGGGAATTTTGTTGCGCCTAAGTTGCTTGGTACCTCAATCGATGATTTCAACCGGTTTCTCCACGAAATGAAGTGTCTCGTTTAATTGCAAGTCGTCGATAGGGACTTGAAGTCCCTCTTCAGCTAAATACTTCTTGAGGTTCGAGACATGAAACGTTGGATGCACATTGCTGAGTTCTTGAAGTAAGTCGTGTCGATAAGCCACCTTACCAATCCTTTCGAGTATCTTGAAAGGACCAACAAAGCGAGGGGCAAGTTTACCTTAATTACCAAAGCGAACTACTCCTTTCCAAAGGGATACTTTGAGTAGCACATGATCACCAACATTAAATTCCAAAGGTTTGCGTCTCTTGTCGGCATAGCTCTTTTGTCGGCTTCTAGCCTTGAGTAAGTTGTCGCGGATTTGAAGAATCTTATCCGTCGTTTCTTGTATGAGCTTAGGGCCAGTAAATTGTTTATCACCAATCTCATGCCAGCAGATGGGAGATTGACATTTGCGACCATACAGTGCCTCAAAAGGAGCCATTTGAATACTGGAGTGATAGCTATTGTTGTACGAGAACTTGATCAATGGTAAATGTATATCCCAACTACCACCAAAGTCGATAACACAAGAACGGAGCATGTCCTCAAGGGTTTGGATAGTACGTTCACTCTGTCCATCCGTTTGAGGATTAAAAGCCGTATTAAGATTCAAGTGAGAACCTATGGCGACTTGGAAAGTTTTCCAAATACGTGAAGTGAAACGACCATCGCGGTCAGAAATGATGTCAAGAGGGATACCATGACGACATATGATTTCATCAGTATAAACTCGAGCAAGTTTCTCAACTTTGAAATCTTCGCGAATAGGAAGAAAGTGAGCTGACTTGGTTAGATGGTCGATGATTACCCAAATGCTATCATGACCAGAAGGTGTGCTAGGAAGTTTGGTTATGAAGTCCATAGCAATGCTATCCCACTTCCATACAGGAATTTCTGGCTGTTTGAGCAAACCAGAAGGACGCTGATGCTCAGCTTTGACTTTCGAATAGGTGGGGCACTTAGAAACGTAAGTGGCAATATCTTTCTCCGTAGGACGTACGAAGATCGTGGCACATCTTATCAGCAGCAGGATGAATCGAGTATTTTGACTTATGTGCCTCGTTCATGATAAGCTCGCGAAGGTTGTCACGATCTGGCACCCAGATGCAATCAAGATAGTATTGAAGTCCAACTGATTTCGTCTCAAGTTGGTCTACAGAGGCACCTCGTATTTCAATAATTAGACTTCCTTCGTTGGCTGATGAGTAGTGAGCTTCACGAATGCAAGTGTGAAGATCGCTAGAGACTTGAAAGCATCGAATGCTACTAACATGAGTCTTTCGACTAAGAGCATCGGCCACTACATTCGCTTTGCAAGGATGGTAGCGAATTTCGTAGTCGTAGTCATTAAGCAATTCCACCCAACGACCCTGACGCATGTTTAGTTACTTTTGGTTAATTAAGTGTTGCAGGCTTTTATGGTAAGTGAAAACCACACACTTGGTACCATATAGGTAGTGTCGCCAAATATTTAACGCAAAAACAACTACGCCAAGCTCGAGGTCGTGGGTCGTGTAGTTTTTCTCATGTATTTTAAGCTCTCGAGAGGCATAAGCGATGACCTTGTCTCGTTGCATGAGAAAGCAACGAAGACCACGGTTCGATGCATCGCAATACACCACAAAATCATCATTCCCATCAGGAAGGGATAGAACAGGAGCATTACAAGGCAAGTCCTTGAGAGTTTGAAAACATTCCTCTTGCTAAGGACCCCAAGCAAAAGGTTTCTCTTTTTGTGTCAACATGGTGAGGGGAACAACGATTTTTGAAAAGTTCGAGATAAATCGGCGATAGTAACCCGCCAATCCGAAGAAGAAACGAATTTCAGAAGGAGATTTAGGCGCGATCCAATTCTTCACTGCTTCGATTTTGGAACGGTCAACGTAAATTCCTTTTTCACTCACAACTGTGATACGTGGTCGAAAACCGGTGATCGTTTATGCTTAAGTTGATGTTTTTACGTAGCTTTTAATCTTGAATAGCCTACTTTTAATGGGATTTGTGTTTTACAGGTCTAAAAGAGTTTAAGGAGATAACCGGGAGCTAAACGGAGCACCGGGACGTGAATCGGGTCAACCGGTATCAAGAAATGGAAAAGCATAAAACAATTTGGTGTTAGCCTTGAAGATTGGATGTGTTTAAAGGGATGATAATGGATTGAAAATGAATATATTGGAAGATGGCATGATAGAGGGCTGAATTATGAAGAGGTGGGCGAAAACGGTGAATAAAACGGAGCTAAAACGAAGAAGTTATGAAGAAAACAAGAAATCAGGAAATCCGCACCTACAGGGGGCGTCGGGGACGCCCTAAATGGCCGTCAACGACGCCCTCCTATATGTGTGTCGCGAATTTTGTTGTTTAATGAGTTGGGGACAGTTTTTAGGTGAGGCTTTGACCAATTTTCGAAAGTTACGAGTTTGTGGGGTTAAGAACATCATCTTGGAACATCCTCTAATAATCTAACTTATCTCCAATCAATCCTAACACCACACCCTTTACCTCTAACATCAAAACCCTAACCATTCTCCATCATCTCTAACCTAATCGATTCTACCATCATCATCAACATCATCTTCATCCTTTCACCTTCACCTTCACCTTCAAACCCTAACCTCCACCACTCCTCAAAGAATCAAAGGTCATGGCTCGGTTGTAACATCTGTGCTTGTAATCATTGTGAACAGTTTGTTTATCAATAAAACAATGTTATTTGATCCCAATGTTTGTTTGGTTATGTTTTACATTTTTCATGTTTTGACTTTTGTTCAATTTCAAACTCTATATCGCTTTCTAGAGAGTTATACGCAAACTGGTGCGTAAACGTAATCAGTTTAACGCGACAAACACTCCGGAACATCAACATATACTTAACATACCTTAAATAACCTTTACATAACTTAGAAATAAGTTTTGAAGGCTTTGGTATGGCAAAAACAACTTAATTCGCCTACAGGGACTAAATTTGACAAACTACGAAAGTATGCCAATTTGAACTGTAACAGACATTCCGAAACCTGAACATAAGTTAAACATACCATAAATATTCTTTACATAGCTTAGAAATAGGATTTAAGGGGTTCGGTGTGCTAAAATAAACTTTTGCGTCATTCAAGGACTAAAAGCGTCAAAAAGTGCACAAGTTTGCATTTTCACGCATAACTTACGTTCTGAATACATCCGGACATCCAAAAATTTATGTAAGCACTAAAATATTTTATTTTAGTGTTTGGCATAAGAAAAATCCATTCGTCACGCAATTTGGATCGTTTTTCGCACTTATGCGCATTCCGTCGTAATTAAGCGAACATCGCGATCGTACGACCAAACGAACCAACATCCGGCATATTTTTGAGCATGTTTCATGTCCGCAATGTTTAGGCATCATTTTAGGGCCTTAATGTTGGCTTAACGGGCCTTAAACGTGTCGGAAATGGCCTTAATGCATAACATGGACCAAAACTAACATTTGCTGAAACTTGCTTCTGACCAGAAGGGCCAGGCGGCCCGTGTGAGTGTTGTGTGCCTCCTTACGCGGCCCGTGTCAGCTTCCCAGATCAGATTAATCTGTTTTAACAGATGTTTATAGTTGTTAACCACTCAAAACTCCCCCACACTTGCCCTTTCCAGCTCATGAGGGGCCATTTTGAGTTACCATAAGGTTGCAACAAGTGTAGGGACAAGATCAAAGCACGTTATTTGATAAACGATCTTAACGGTTCCAACATTCCTATAAATACCCAACCCTTTCAACCCCAAAAACCCACACCTTTGAAATCTAAATTTGCTCTCTAAGTTGTTGTGTTTAACACTTCATACCTGAGAGTATTCGGATTCAAACCTTCCATTCTTGGACCCTTTGTAAGTGTTCCATCGTTCTTTTATTCTTTTTGCGTTAAAGTCAAACTTTGTTTGACTTTCTTCATTGACTAGTTTATGGTCAATGCGAAGTTCGTTTGAACTTCATAACGTGAGCGTAATCACGATGGTTATAGTCCCTAGTGACTATACCTACTGATTACCACGTTATCTAGGCTCAGTGACGAGTCGTAGTTTCGGCTAAAATGCGCATTTACGCGTATTTTGTAACCAAACTACTTTTAGGTATCAAAACCGTTTATTTTGATACCAAACCTGTTTTCTAAACTTAGTTAAGCATGTTTTAACATGCTTAGCTCGTCACTTTTAGTTTTGTGCTTGTCTAGGGTCGTAAAGGTAAGCGATCTAAACAATCGCTTATACTTTCGAACCTGACCCGTTTGGTCGATCATTAGGATCCGACCAAACACATTAGGTGACCATAGTTGTATAGGGAATAACCTTCCGAGGTTATACCTTATGGTCACGACGTTTAGTTAGTTGTATGATAGGTAGTATATATGCCTTAGGTAAATTACCAAAATACCCTTTTTACGCCAAAACTCATTTTAAGCATATGTAACATTACTTTTGGTATCTACACTGATTTGGCAACAATATTAGACATGTTAAGGCATATATTACTTGTCATAGGACTAGTTAAGCGGTCCGAACGCGTTTCACGCGAACGACGCGTTAAAGTAGCTTAAGCTACCTAAACGGGTCATAATGGGTCTTAAGCATTTGGTTAGGTTTCATTTTAGTATGTAGGCTTTGTTAAACCATGTTACACGAGTCTCCATGCTCGTTTGGTTTACGAACCCTCATTCTATCCAATCCTCCGATTTTAGGTCAGGTATATTAACATAGTTACCTATATTAGGTGCCGTTTGATATCCGTGATCTCTAGCATTGTTTGGTTGTTACTCAAGGACTACTAAGCAATCTCAAGTGACTACATAGACCCCTCTTTTACTGTTTTCAAACTGTGTTGGGGTGAAACACATGTGCCTACTTGTTACTTTCATGCTTTCCTGTTTTCACATCATATGCTTGCTATGTTCATTAGTACACTTATAGTACATGATTTACTTTACATTTTTGCTATGTATGTTGACTGATAGCATGCTTGCACATTGATTTACATGACTTTTCTGCTTCGTATGTTAACTTAGCATACTTAGTACATTGTTTTCATATAACATGTTCACATTTGCTATGACATTTGGTTTGCACAAACGGGACTTATATACGTTCATTAACATTAGCTACGCCGCTCGGTAATAAGTACTGGTACCATAGGACTTGACAAATCCCATTCCTGACATCCCGGGTTTGTTTGGATGTAAGGAATGACTGAATCTGAAAACATTTCTTTTGATAACCTTGACTTAGGGTTATCCGAGTGTCTCAAGGCTTGAATGTATGCGTTAACTTACCACATAAGTGTTTGTATCAATGTAACATGCATTACTTTGCAAAACATAACTTTTTGATATATTCAAAATACTTTGTTTTGTACATTTTTACAATTGGTTTATGTAATAACACATTACTTACCAGGCATAACATTTGCTACACCTTACTTGACTACATTTGGACTATTAACATTTGTTATAATTTATACAAGGACTTTTGACAATTGGTTTAAACATAGACTTTATACATTGGTGGTTTGTTTAAGTGACTTAAGTAACGAGATGTGAGTAATATGATACAAGCATGGTGGATACGCCGCTGGTACTTCCTTTATATAAGTGTTTGTATTATATTACATATCATAGCGTTATTTAAATCATTCAACTTGAACTTATACATTTTACACAAGTAACACGATTCTCACAAGACTTTGGTTTACAAACAATTTACTTTATACAACTCATTTTACTTGGTTATACATTTAACCATACATTATTCTTTTATTTATACATATCATTTGATCTTATCGCTTTTTAAATGATTTACAAAACAAAACAATTTACAAGGTTCATGACTGACTTTTGCTAAACAACTTTTTCTAAACTTATAAGTCATGAATCCTATTTTCACAAAACCTAAGTATCTCACAGGCATTTTTATGCTGACGTACCTATTTTCACATGTGTTTTCAGGAGCTTTTGCATAGGATGATGATCGTGACACTAGAGCGGACCTGTGCCTTAGAGACTTAAAATGAAGATAGACTTAGTTTAATTATGATATGTACTCTTTGTTTCGTGTTAAAGACAATGTTACCCTCTTGTTGATAAATAAAACGTAACTTTAATTTCCAGGGTTGTGAAACAATTAATTCTGTTACAACACTCCCCGACATTTCCGCCACGATTTGATGTTCTACGTGGTCGGGGTGTGACATCGGTGTTCGCGCTCGTCACCCGGTGATCGCGTCCATTCAACCATGAGCGACTAGTCTCTTCGGTATCACCCCGGTGTAGATTGTTGTAAGATTTTCTAGGGTTTATGCATTTGTAGTTTGATTTGATTTTGTGACAAATTGTTTAGTAATTGAAACCTTTGATAATTGTTTTGCATTTGTTTCGAATTCGTAAATTGTCCAGTGATGATAAAATTTGACTTTGCGAAATGGTTATGTGCAATTATGCCTTATCTTAGATTAGGACTTACATGTCCGATGTAACGAAATGCATTGCGGTCAGTTGTCTATGACGTTGATAGCAATTGACACCTAAGCTTCGAGATAGAAATCTGTTAATCACTATGTGCAATTGAATCAAGTTAAAACATGTAGGAACCCTAGGTCTTTCAATTATCGAACCGGGTGTGATCCGTTTTCCCAATTGTCATTTTCAATTAAGTAATTAGTTTTTCAATCTTAGTTAGCAAATAATTGTATTAGATAAAAACTAATTGTCGGTTCACGCCGATTTATTTTCCAATCAAATAAACACAAAAAGATTAGCAAGCGTCATAATCACATTGTACATTTTTGTAAATAGTCTAACTAATCGAATAGGTCGTGCGATATTGACCACATGCTCTTCATGGATACGATACCTGACTTACCATAGCTACCTAGGTTTAATTGGGTTTTTGACTGATCGAGACGACACAGTCACGTCAAAATGGCGCCGTTGCCGGGGAGCTAGTACGCTTAGTATTTCATTACTTGTTCGATTTTCGTGTTAGTTTTCTTTCTTGTATTTTTGTGATTTTACATTGGGTGGTTGAGTTTGTTTGTGCATGTACATGTATTGCAGGCACCATCTTTCAATATGAATTGGGTAGATGATGATCCGTGAGAGTGTTGCGGAAGTAGAGAGCATCTATTAGAGGATTGCTCTATTTTCTACAAAAGGTTCAAGCATACAATGATCAGGAAGACTATGTCAGTGGATTGTACGAATATAGGAGGGTGGATTATAAAGACTTCAACGGTCCATCTGCACATTATCCATACGCTAGACCACCACCACCACCAACTTATCAAGACTATTAATATTCGGAGATGGATTACCATTATGAGCAAGGGCAGGGTTACAACAACTATGAACCCGACTTGCCACATTTCCCAAGTTACCAGGAGGAGTATGTGTCACACCCCGACCACGTAAAACAACAAAACGTGACGGAAACGTCGGGGAGTGTTGTAACAGAATCATTGTTTCACAACCATGGATTAAATAATTTCGTTTTACTGAATTATTGAACTCATTGTTTTATTACAAATTAAATGAATACAAATATTGTCTTTCAAATTTTAAAGTCGCTAAGGCACGAGTCCATCCTATGTATAGCATGTATCAACGATCATCACATAGCAGCACCTGAAACATGTGTAAAAATAGGTACGTCAACATAAAATGCCTGTGAGTTACATATGTTTTATTGAAAATAAGATTCATGACTTGTAAGTTTAAAAGAATGTTTTAACAAAAATAGTCATGAACTTTAAAAATGTTTTCTTTTATAAATCATATAATAAGTGATAAGAAAACAGATAAGAAAGATGTATACATAAATAATTTAGTAAAATGAGTTTGTATATAATATATTGTTTGAAGAACAATATTTTGAAAAAAAGGTTCATAGTATATCAAAAGTATACTTTGGTTTAATTAATAACATATCAAACTATGCTTTGGTTTTATAAATAACAGTTTCTGTCGCTGGGCCTTTTTACGCGGCCCGCGTAAGCAGAGGACTGGGCTTACGCGGCCCGTGTAGTCGATTTTGGCGGAAATGCATAAATGGTCCCTGCACTTGAATTAAGCTCATTTCAGGCACGTTTGACCCCCGTTAAGCCATTTTCAAGGCTCTACATGGTCACTAAAGTTTAGAGGACTCAAAATATTCTCAGAAAACTCTCGGATGTCGGCTCGTTTGGTCGTACGGTCGCATTATTCGTTAAATAACGACGAAACTCGAACGGACGCGAAAGCAATCCAAATTAAGCGACGAATGGAATTTTATCATGCCAAACACTAAAATAAAATATTTTGATGCTTACATAAATTTTTGGATGTCCGGATATATATTCAGAATGTAAGATATGCGCGAAAGTGCAAACTTATGCACTTTTTGACGCTTTTAGTCCCTATTGATCAATAAAGTTTATTTTAGCATACCGAACCCTTCAAAGCCTATTTATAAGCTATGTAAAGGATATTTATGGTATGTTTAACATATGATCAAGTTTCGGAATGTTCGTTACCACACGAATCGGCATACTTTCGCAGTTTGACACAAATAGTCCCTGCGATCGAATAAACTTGATTTCAACACACCAAACCGACCAAAACTTATTTCTAAGTTATGTAAAGGTTATTTAAGGTATGTTAAGCCTATTTCACTATTCCGGAGTGTTTGTTGCATTAAACTGGTTATATTTACGCATCAGATCGCGTATAACCTTCCAGAAAGCGATTTAGAGCTCGAAATCGAACAAGAATTGATATGTGCAAACGATACACATATTTATACAATTCCCAAGTATGAAATACAATATTTCATTGGTTTGGTATTTGTTTGGTATTTAATTTTAGAGGAAACTTGTGAAGACAACTGTGATGGTTTTCACTTTCGAACGAATCCCTCGAACCCTAAGTAAAACTCTGGGCCATGTTTGGATTCTTAGCGAAATTGTCAACCGTCAAAGTGAAGTCCTTGTAGTAACAAAACATGGGGTTTCGAACTACGGACAGAAGAACGTTTCTTATGAAGACTTATCATAGGAAACTTGTGTGTGCTTGAAATCAGAATTGGAGAGTGTAAAATAAATGACATTGGTCAAGGTCCAGGACTTTTAGTAACTTAAATAACGCTACTTTCGCAATGTAATAAGGAACACTTATATATAGGAAGTACCAGCGGCGTATCCACCATGCTCCTTTCTACATTGTTCCCGTATCGTTATTCTTGTCACTATAGGTCTTAACACATGACAAAACTTGATGTGGTTTCTGTGCACTGAATTCCATAATTATGTATGCATCCATAATTATGTAATTCCTTGCACAGTCCGCACATTTCATTTCATAATGCGTAGGGGAAAAATCAATCGAATAAACATGAAGCGACTTGACTAGACCACCAAAGGATCCTTTTAATTAGATCGACGGACGATCTTTTTAACTAGATCAACACATGATCTTCTTAACTAGACCGTCGTATGATCTCCTTAAATAGACCACTTAAGGGATCTTTTCAATTATATCATCACATGATATTCTTAACCAGATTTTTGAATCAATCTGTTTAACTAGACCACTCAAGGGGTCCAATTATAGAATAGTACTTCATAACCTAAGGGACTTAACTACAACGTAGAAGTCCATTAAGGATTTAAGGTAGTACCTCTGGATATCCTACTATGAATCCCTCATATGGAGATATGGAAGATTTTATGAGGATTTGGATAATGAATATTCGGATCAAAACATATAAGAAAACACATAAGCACATAATTGATTAACTTGATCTTCATTTTGTTAATTTTCTTGTTATTTGAGCATACGAGTATTCAAAGCACACCTGGAATCAAATCCGTGAATTCTGTTTAGCACTTTAAAAATTTTCAAGAATCTTACTATGAAGATAGGAAGACCTTAATAGGAATTCGTCTCTGTGTTTCTTAAAAAGAAACGAGGATTTAAGATTTTTGGGAAGATTACAAGTGATCATAAAATGACAGAACCACACGAGTAGTTCGTCTTGGTGTCGGCATCGAAGGGTTGTATCAAACATTTACACATAATCGTATCAGTTTCACGAAATAAAAATTGAAACAAATTTTTTTTTCATTCATATAACAACTGAGTCGATTTGAAAATCGATAGATAACAACCAAGGGATTTCAAAAGACTAATTGTTCACTGCTGCATCATTGTTTGCGTTTGCCTCATTTATGTTAAACACTCGTCCACGCGCTGGATTTACGATAACAAGTCTTGGGCAATTGTTTCTGTAGTGAGTAAGGTCACCACAGTTATAACATGACCCAGGTGGGAACCGTGCTTGAACAGCAACAGGATTTGCAACAGCTTGATTATGGTTGGCATAACGGCAGGTATTGATCAAATGTCCCAATCGCCCATAGTGGGTACATTTGTGACACTGCTCCTGCTCCAGATGATGACGGTTGCATTTGTTGCACAAGGGTGCGGTACCAACATGATTTTTCCTTGCACGAGGTTGTGCTGGCTGGTTTGGTGCAACCTGATTGTTCTGAGCAGTTATGGCGCAGTTCTGAGAAGCCTTGTGCTTCTTCTTCTTCTTGGGTGTCTCGACCTGTTTTTCCTTTGGTTCAACCTGTGCAGTCTTGTCAGATGGTCTTGGGTTGCCCTTTCGAAAAAGCTTACCCTTCCTGATATGGGATTCAGTCAGGGTGGCTGACAATTCAATGGCCTGTCTGCCATTAGTAGGGTCGCTGCCAGTAACGATATCCTGAACCAAGTCAGGAAGACCATCAATGAACTTTTCAATTGCCTTCTCCACAGGCGTAACCATGGCAGGACACAACAGGCTCAATTCCTCATAACGGTCAGTATAGGCTCGATGTTCACCACTGTCTTGCTTTAAATCATCGAATTCCCTTTCCAACGCCCTAAGCTCATGTCGAGGACAGAAATCCCTCATCATTAGAGCGTGGAGCTCTTCCCAAGTTTGAGCTCCCCTGTCCCTCATCACACCATTCCACCATGTAAGAACACGTTTCTCGAACACACTGGATGCAAATTCAACCTTACGCTCATTCAGACATTGCACATGCCTGAATGTGCTCTCCAAACTTTCAAACCATTGCAGGAACGCGGTTGCTCCTTGAGACCCAGAGAACTTCAAAGGTTTAGCAGAGTTGAAATTCTTGAAACTACATTGTGCATTATTGTTGTTATTGTTGTTGTATAACTCATGGATCTGGGTTACTACACCAGGAAGTACTGCAGCCATTTGCTGAGCGAAAAGGGCTGCGACTTCTTCTACAGTAAAAGGTTGAGCATCACGACGAGGGGGCATTGTCTAAAAAGAACAAGGGAACATGAGAAACGAGTGAGGTCGATGATTGGAAAAACAAAAGAGGTATTGAAAACATCGACAAAACACAAGGAAGGTGATCATTTGTTTGTTACCTCGAACAAACAAACGACAAGCAGTGACTGATCAAAGTAAATGGATCAATATAATGTATCACCGAAGACATGCTCGCCTATAAGTGAACACTTACCCCAAGAGTTCCCAGGTAAGAGTGATTGGTCCGATACTGTGTATTTGTACGAACACTCTAGCCTTAGACAGAAAACTCAGGGTACAGGCATTCACCCTTCCAGTTTGCAAGTGTTCACATTATTCAGACCAAACTTTGACGAGATTTTGAAAACTTAGAGGTTCAAAACCTAGTAATAAATCATCCTAGAACAGATGATTAGTTTTCAAAGCAGATTCGAAATTTGTGTTCTTATTGTGGTTGTCACCTAAGGATAAGTGACGGTATTGTTTTAAAACTAAACACAAGATAACTTGTGTTAGGGTCCTAGGAAGGTTATAGTCTAGGTCAAAGCATTACTAATAACCTAATTCCCTATAACCATTGGCTCTGATATCAACTTTTATGTCACACCCCGACCACGTAAAACAACAAAACGTGGCGGAAACGTCAGGGAGTGTTGTAACAGAATCATTATTTCACAACCATGGATTAAATAATTTTGTTTTATTGAATTATTGAACTCATTGTTTTATTACAAATTAAATGAATACAAATATTGTCTTTCAAATTTTAAAGTCGCTAAGGCACGAGTCCATCCTATGTATAGCATGTATCAACAATCATCACATAGCAGCACCTGAAACATGTGTAAAAATAGGTACGTCAGCATAAAATGCTTGTGAGTTACATAGGTTTTATTGAAAATAGGATTCATGACTTGTAAGTTTAAAAGAATGTTTTAACAAAAATAGTCATGAACTTTAAAATATGTTTTCTTTTATAAATCATATAATAAGTGATAAGAAAACAGATAAGAAAGATGTATACATAAATAATTCAGTAAAATGAGTTTGTATATAATATATTGTTTGAAGAACAATATTTTGATAAAAAGGTTCGTAGTATATATAAAAATATACTTTGGTTTTAAGAAAGTCGAGTAATATATTAAAATATATTTCAGTTCCAAATTCGTTAAACAAATAGTATATTGAATATACGTTGGTCGTCAAATAATAATTTTTGGTAGTATATCAAAAGTATACTTTGGTTTAATTAATAACATATCAAACTATGCTTTGGTTTTATATATAACATACTAAAATATGTTTTGGTTTTATAAATATATGTTGTTTTGTACAATATCACATATGAGAGCATATCAAATTATACTTTTGGGAGTATAACTAAATATACAATAATAATGTGATTTGGAATTTATTCAGACCTGAGTGTATCAAAATACACCTTTGAGACTATAGAAATACCACAAAGGCAATCCCTATTTGGATAAAATATCGGTTTCTGACATTCCATGACAACATGAATGGGGTGTCAAATCCTATAGCGCTATATCATACTACCAATCGATCTGGTGAACATAAAATAAGTACAATTCAACAATAAATTTTATAATCTTTGAAAATTTAGTGTTTAAACCATAAATAATCATTTAGTTTGTCAAAAGATAAGTACTAATATGTATAATCAATTATACGTTGAAATCATGAACATAACAAATAGGTACACATGCTTCACCCCAAAACATTGAAATACGTAAAAGAGGGGACTGTGTACTCACTTGAGAATGCTTAGAAGTCTTGAATAACAACCAAGCAATGCTAGAGGGATCACGGAATCAAACGGCACCTAATATAGGTAACTATGTTAAATAAACCGGGCCTAAATCGGAAGATCGGATAGAATGAGGTCTTGTAAACCAAATGAGTATTGGAACTCATGTAATATGGTTTAACAAAGCCTACATTCTAGATCGGAACCTATCCTAAGTGCTTACGACCCATTACAACCCGTTTAGGTAACTTAAGCTACTTTAACGCGTTTTTCGCATAAAACGCGTTTGGACGTCTAACTAGTCCTATGACAAGTATTATATGCCTAAACATGTTTAATTATGTTGCATAATCAGTTAGGTGGCAAATGTTTAGGTTACATATGCTTAAAATCCAATTATGCATGAAAAGGGCATTTTGGTCATTTACCTAAGGCATATAAACTACCTATCATACAACTACTTAAACTACGTGACTATAAGGTATAACCTCAGAAGGTTATTCCCTATACAACTATGGTTACTAATCATGCTTGGTCGGATCCTAATGATCGACCAAACGGGTCGAGTTCGAAAGTCTAAGCGGTGGTTTAGACCGCTTGACTTACGACTCTACATAAGCACTAATCTAAAAGTGACGAGCTAAGCATGTTAAAACATGCTTAACTAAGTTAGAAAATTGAATTGGTATCAAAACAAAGTGTTTTGATACCTAAAAGTAGTTCCGTGGCAAAATGCGTGCTAAAACGCATTTTTACCGAAACTTTGACTCGTCACTACGCCTAGCTAACGTGGTAATCAGTGGGTATAATCGCTAAGGATTATAACCATCGTGATTACAATCACCTTACAAAGTTCAATTGAACTTTGACTTGACCAATTGATGGTCAAAACCGAAAGTCAAACTGTTGGCCAAACTGTTTGACTTTCTGCTCTAACATGAAGAACAAGCATGAAGGAATACTCACAAGTGTCCAAAGCTTGAAGAAAGAAAATAAGAAAACCAGAGAGGAAGTTCCCAGCACTTGTGGTAGCTCCAAATCAGATTCAAAGAAAAGAATGAGAGGAATGAGCAAGGAATGAGGAGGTTTGGCTTGCTATTTATAGTGATCAAGAGCCATCAAGATCATTTTGTGTGGTGATCAAGCAATGATCCCAGCCCTACACATGTTAGGATATGATTGAGGGACTTGGAGAACACTTAAACTTGGCCTCCACATAAGAAAATTGCAAGAAAAAACCCTGAAGTTGCAACAGAATGCTGAAAAACAGTTTCTGTCGCTGGGCCTTTTTACACGGCCCGCGTAAGCAGAGGACTGGGCTTACGCGGCCCGTGTAGTCGATTTTGGCAGAAATGCATAAATGGTCCCTGCACTTGAATTAAGCTTATTTCAGGCACTTTTGACCCCCGTTAAGCCATTTTCAAGGCTCTACAAGGTCACTAAAGTTTAGAGGACTCAAAATATGCTTGGAAAACTCTCGGATGTCGGCTCGTTTGGTCGTACGGTCGCGTTATTCGTTAAATTACGACGAAACTCGAACGGACGCGAAAACGATCCAAATTAAGCGACGAATGGAATTTTATCATGACAAACACTAAAATAAAATATTTTTATGCTTACATAAATTTTTGGATGTCCGGATATATTCAGAACGTAAGATATGCGCGAAAATGCAAACTTATGCACTTTTTGACGCTTTTAGTCCCTATTGATCAATAAAGTTTATTTTAGCATACCGAACCCTTCAAAGCCTATTTCTAAGCTATGTAAAGGATATTTATGGTATGTTTAACTTATGATCAAGTTCTGAAATGTTCGTTACCACACGAATCGGCATACTTTTGCAGTTTGACACAAATAGTCCCTGCGATCGAATAAACTTGATTTCAACACTCCAAACCGTCCCAAACTTATTTCTAAGTTATGTAAAGGTTATTTAAGGTATGTTAAGCCTATGTCACTATTCCAGAGTGTTTTTTGCATTAAACTAGTTATATTTACGCATCAGATCGCGTACAACCTTCTAGAAAGCGATTTAGAGCTCGAAATCGAACAAGAATTGATATGTTCAAACGATACACATATTTATACAATTCCCAAGTATGAAATACAATATTTCATTGGTTTGGTATTTGTTTGATGATTGAAGTGACATAGGTGTCAAAGTATGATGACTATTATCATGACTCCCCTCAGCCAACATACGAGGAGCCTCAAGATTCATTAAACTCTAAGCTCGATACGATCATGGACATGATGCTAGAAATTAAAAAGAAAGACGAGATGAGAGACAAACCATTTGAGGCTTTGGTTATTCAGGTTGGTCAATTAACCGAGGAGATGGCCCAATTTAGGCGAGACCGATGTTTTGGCTAATGGTACAATGGTGGATGGTGATGTGGTGGAAGAGGTTATAGATCTTCCGGAGCAAGAAAATGAATGTTTGAATCAAGCGGAAGACATAACACCGCAAGACGAGTCAGATCCGAAAGAAGCCCAAGTCCATATCTATCCTTCTCCCATACTTATCACTCCAACCAACAAAGTTAGGGATGAGGGGTCGGGCATAAAGATTCGATGGTTGGCATCGCAAGACATTGGCCAGTTTGGTAAGAAGCGACCCCGAAGTTGTAGAGTACGCATGCCAGATAGAATAAAAAGAGAGTGGATTCGGCATGCCAACTACTGAGCGTATGTTGGAAACTCGACAAAAAGTCTTTCCATTTTTGTGAAAAAGAATTTGCATTCCTAAAAGATTAAAATTGAAATATTTAACAATGATATTCATTTTTATTGTTCGATCTATTTAGATTATTTGCTTTACATCATTGACAATTCCATTCGAAAAGAAACAGAAAATTATCTTTTTATGATAACCAAATGGAGTCTTTACTGTAAAACATGACTCAAATTCAAGTATAAAGATTTGTAATGATTCTTTATGGATTGAATCTTTGGGAAGTTTTGGGAAGTTGAAACGGGTCAGTTTATCTTATTGAGTCACTTGAAGAGGCAGAGTCAAATAGAATTTATTTATTCATGTGATTTCTGTTAGTTATTTTATTTCTATATTTAGATTTCTAGATATTTCTGTTAGACATTTTTTTTTTTGAGATAGAGATTTATAGAAAAAGTTCCATTCATACAAAAAACTGGGGTCTTGCTAATATTTATTCCGAATTTTTTTTTGATCTTTATTATCTATGTAGATAAGAAAAAATAGAAATGACTGTGTCTCTGTACCGACTGAACCAATGACTATTCATGATTCCACAATTGAATCAATTCCATACTAGTTCCAAATTAGAGGAATGTTATGGAAAAATTTCGTTTAAAACGATGTGGTAGAAAGCAATGTGCGACTTGAAGGACACGATCCGGTGTGGATTCTTACTCTTACATCCACCATTTTATATAGGAATGAAGGTGCTCTTGGCTCGACGCCGTTTTTCTATTCAACTAGAATCCTTCTTTTTTGATTGGGTTTTAATGTAAATATGTAAATAGTTCATGATGGAGCTCGAGTAGAAAGTATTGATGAATTTCTCAGGGGCAACGATCTAGGGTTAATGCCAATCAATAAATTGGAACAACTTCGTAAGTGTATCTTCGATATAGAAATCAAAAGGATCCGACGCGACCAAAATTTTCAATTAAAAAAAATTGTTGGAACGGCTAAACTTTTCGATCCACAGTGTATCGCGCACGAATCAACCATCGGTATGATTCTTTGATAGAAAGAAACCACAAAAGGGGTATGCTGCTACCATTTTGAAAGGATTAAGAAGCACCGAAGTAATGTCTAAACCCCATGATTTAAAACCAAGATAAAGGATCCCAGACCAAGGAAACACCACTTCAATTGTCTCACGGATCCAAATAAAGAATCCAAATATATTTGAAATGAGACGAAAAGGGGGGGGGGGGTTAAAGACCACTTAAAAAAAATAAAAATCTTAATTTCTTTAAGATATTTGAGAATTTTTGAACTATTCATACATTGTTGAATCGAAATAAGGAATCTCAATCTTTGATAAATTTGTCGTCATCCAATTGTTCTCGAATAGGCCCATTCAAAGATGTAAAATATCCCAATGTGATAAAAGAATCAATAACAAAGGACCCCTAATTCCAATTAGGAATTCGTTGGGCCCCTTAGGAACAGGCTTTCCAATTTATCATTTTGATTTATTTTCCCATTTAATAACCCATAATCAGATCTTGGTAACGAACTATTTGCAACTTGACAATTTATAACAGATTTTTCAAATACTTAAATATTATTTACTCAATGAAAATGGTAAAATTTATAATCCCTATTCATGAAGTAAAGGGTTATTTGTCTTCCTAGTCTTGGACACAAGAAAAGGATTTTTCACACCCTTTTCTTGTGTCGAAATAATTATGATTCTTTATACTGTTCGTCAAACATTCCTAGTGTTAGTTTTGATTTTTTTATAGACGTATTAGAACGTTTTTTAGAGTTATTACATATTTTATTTCTTATTTTATTATCATAGAAAATAAATCTATTTTTCATATGAATATAAATTCAAACAAAATTCTTGCTCCCTAATCAATATAATTATGAATATAATTGTAGTTATTCACCAAACAAAAACCTTCAGGCAAATGTTCACTTCGACCACCATGAGAGGCAAATCAGGTATGATTGTTGTAGAGTTTGTACTATTATTCGTTTTATTTTATTTTCTTAGTTAAATGAACATTGTGGGTGTGTTATCTATATAACCCTCACGAGACCTACTCGTCCTCCCGAGCTATCGGGAGGTTTAAAAGGGCTTGTTGCATAAGCTAAATGCAACCGTGATTCCTACGAAAGTGAGTTAGGTTTGTTGTTGTTGTACATCAATTTTTTCCACATAATTCAAAGTAAATTAACGTATGGTTTGGTAATATTTTCATAAAAGTGGTAGAACTAGGTAACTAACAAATTTTAATGGTTGTGAGAAGCATGCTTCTACACAAGGGTTGAGATTTGTAGGTACATTATGTTCGTGAGACGACCGCTTTGTTGAAAAGATAAAGAGCACACGAGGAACTAGAAAAAAAACAGGTGCATACGTTTCATTTTATCTTTGATTTTTAGTTAGCAAATAAGTGGAATGTAATTTGTATTTTATTTTCCGGGGTGAAATTTTGGGGAAGGTAGCCGTGTCACATCCCTTGTACGTTTTAAAAACTCTAGTTCTTACACATTGAGGACAATGTTTACCTTAAGTGTGGGGATGTGGGAGTAAGAGTTTTTCGATTTTTGACCCGTTCATTTAAACACTACACATTGAGGGCAATGTTTACCTCAAGTGTGGGGATGGGGGGAAAATTTCAAAAATTTTTCAAAATGTCTTTATTTGAAGCGATCTAAAAAGCACAAGTAACTAGGTTAATGAGAGATGGCACAACCCATTTGGTCTTTTGTCATGGTCAAGCTCGAGTTAATAGCATGACGGGTATTTAGCGGGTGGTTATTTGTGAATAATCCGCCTAAGAAACTAACATATCATACCTTTTATATGTGAGGTTTTGAGCGACTTTTACATCATAGAACTATATGTTTATGTTTCTTTGTTTGAGTGGACCATTAGTCACGTATTGTAGAACTTGCGACATTTGATACGTTTGAGACCATAGACCGAATACAAGAACGAGAATGATTAAGGCATTAGGTGAACCTTTTTCCTTTAAAACCATTTATCTATCCTTACCCAAACAAATCCCCTAGTCGCCCTCTTTGAGTCTAAACCTTTCGTTTGACAACCCGTTTACCCATAACCGTTAAACCTTTTCTTTTAAACCCGTGTGATGAAAATTCGATTGTAGGATTATTTGATTGTATAGTTGTGTTTGCAAAAAAAAAGCAGAAATTCAGAAAATGTTGTGGAAAAGAATAGAAAATCATTGAGAAAAGTACAAAAATACAAGTTATTAGTTTGTTGAATAAAAGGCGAAAACCGTTGCCTCGTAGTTGATGTTTATAGTTAGTTTTGTTTAGCATAGTCGTTTGTAATAAAAATCGAATTTTTCATCACCTTCGCCACTTTAAAATACCCTATTTCCTACCCTTCGCCTCACCCCATTACAACCCTTCAAATACCTTTTGACTTGTGCTTAGTATTCGTGTTCGGTGGTGGAGAATGATTGAGTTGCAAGCATATGCGGGTACGTGTTCTAATCGGTTTTTGAGTGATTACTTGAAAAGTGCTAATTCATTATCTATTAGCAAAATTTTAAACCGAGTAGAGAGAACATTGTGAGAGATGTGCATGGTTTATTATTTCAAGGGCGGGTTAATCAAGATAACCATTCTTATATGATTAATCATCTAGTGCTAAATATGTTGAAAATTGTAAAAAGTTTGAATCGGGTATGACATTAGACCTTAACTTGAGTCTCGGGATTGGGACGTGTGTTTCTCGTTCGACCCACGTGCAAGTGAAAAGTAGATTTGCTTGAGGGCAAGCAAACGACAAGTGTGGGGATGTGATACCTGGTCGAAAACTAGTGATCGTTTAAGCTTAAGTTGATTTTTTTCGTAGCTTTTATTCTTGAATAGCCTACTTTTAATGGGATTTGTGTTTTACAGGTCTAAAAGAGTTTAATGAGCTAATCAGGAGCTAAACGGAGCACCAGGACGCGAATCGGGTCAACCGGGATCAAGAAATGGAAAAACAAAAACAAGTTGGTCTTAACCTTGAAGATTGGATGTGTTGTAAGGGATGTTAATGGATTGAAAATGAATATATTGGAAGATGGCATGATAGAGGGCTGAATTACGAAGACGTGGGCGAAAACGGTGAATAAAACGGAGCTAAAACGAAGAAGTTATTAAGAAAACAAGAAATCAGGAAATCCGCACCTACAGGGGGCGTCGGGGACGCCCTCCCTGTATGTGTGTCACGAATTTTGTTGTTTAATGAGTTGGGGACGGTTTTTAAGTGAGGTTTTAACCAATTTTCGAGAGTTACGAGTTTGTGGGGTTAAGAACATCATCTTGGAACATCCTCTAATCATCTAACTCATTTCCAATCAATCCTAACACCACACCCTTTACCTCTAACGTCGAAACCCTAACCATTCTCCATCATCTCTAACCTAATCGATTCCACCATCATCATCATCAATATCAGCTTCATCCTTTCACCTTCACCTTCAAACCCTAACCTCCACCACTCCTCAAAGACTCAAAGGTCATGGCTCGATGTTCGCGCTCGTCGCCCGGTGATCACGTCCATTCAACCCTAAGCGACTAGTCTCTTTGGTATCACCCCGGTGTAGATTGTTGTAACATTTTCTAGGGTTTATGCATTTGTATTTTGATTTGATTTTGTGACAAATTGTTTAGTATTTGAAACCTTTGATAATTGTCTTGCATTTGTTTCGAATTCGTAAATTGTCGAGTGATGATAAAATTTGACTTTGCGAAATGGTTATGTGCAATTATGCCTAATCTTAGGTTAGGATTTACATTTCCTATGTAACAAAGTGCGTTGCGGTCCGTCGTCTATGACGTTGATAGCAATTGGCACCTAAGCTTCGAGATAGAAATCTGTTAATAACTATGTGTAATTGAATCAAGTTAAAACATGTAGGAACCCTAGGTCTTTCAATTATCGAATCGGGTTTTCCCAATTCTCATTTTCAATTAAGTAATTTGTTTTGCAATCTTAGTTAGCCAATAATTGTTTTAGATAACAACCAATTGTCGGTTCACACTGATTTCTTTTCCAATTAAATAAACACAAAAAGATTAGCAAGCTTCAGAATCACATTGTACATTTTTGTAAATAGTCTAACTAGTCGAACAGGTCATGCGATACTGACCACATACTCTTCGTGGATACGATACCCGACTTACCCTAGCTACGTAGGTTTAATTGGGTTTTTGACTGATCGGGACGACACGGTCACGTCAAACGTGTCCAAGGAATTGGACTTCTTTGATCCAGAATTCGCACTTAGAAAACTTTGCGTATAATCGTTCACCATGCAAGAGTTCAAGAATGAGACGTAAATGGCGTTCATGATCAATGTGATTTTTCGAGTAAATAAGAATATCATCAATGAATACGATTACAAAAAGATCCAAGTAAGGTTTACAAACACGATTCATCACATCCATGAACATAGCTGGTGTGTTGGTCAAGCTAAAAGGCATAACAACGAACTCATAGTGCCCATAGCAAGTGCGAAATGGGGTTTTGGGAATCTCCTCTTCGAGAACACGAAGTTGGTGATAACCAGATCGAAGATCGATCTTGGAGAAGCAAGTTGCACCTTGAAGTTGATCAAAGAGATCATTGATGCGAGGGAGAGGATAACGATTCTTGACAGTGAGTTTTTTAAGCTCACGATAGTCGATGCACATGCGAAACGAGCCATCCTTCTTCTTGACGAAAAGCACCTGAGTGCCCCAAGGTGAAGTACTTGGGCGTATGAAGCCTTTATCGAGGAGCTCTTGAAGTTGAATGGACAATTCTTGCATCTTAGAGGGTGTAAGACGATAAGGCGCTTTAGCAACATGTGTCGAACCAGGTACGTGATCAATACGAAATTCAACTGATCTAGATGGAGGAGGACCAGGAAGATCTTCAGGAAAGACGTCAGGGAAATCACACACCACTGGAACATCACTTACGCTCTTTCCCTTGCCCTTTTCTTCCACAACGTGGGCTAAAAAGGCAAAGTACTGTTTACGTAAATATTTATTTACGTGTGTGCAGGACATCAGCTTCAGTCCTCTTGAAGGTCGTTCTCCATAGACATGCAACGTGTCACCAGATGGAAGAGGCATACGAACATACTTCTCATGGCAAGCAATTTCAGCATGGTTCTTATGAAGCCAATATATCCATGCCTACTATGATATCGAAACTACCCAATTGCATGGGTATAAAGTCGATAGGGAAAACGTGTTCGTTAAGAGTAAGAACGCAATCACGTAGAACGGAATCGACTAAGATAGATTTACCATTGCCAACATTGACTGAAAACGACTTAGGTAGCTTAGAGCGTGTACAATTTAACAACGATGCAAATTCAACGGACACAAAGCTTTTGTCCGCACCAGTATCAAATAGTATTGAAGCATAGAGATTATTAACAAGGAACGTACCATTAACGACTCCATTCTCGTTTTGTGCCTGATGAGCGTTGATATTGAAAGTTCGTCCTCTAGGAGCTTGTTGTTGTTGTTCCTGGTTCAGCTGAGGGCATTGTGGACGAAGATGCATGGTATCACCACACTTGTAGCAGGCACTAGCTGGTTTGGGGTTTTGGGGATCTTGTTGAGCTGGTGGTGCAGGGTTAGTGCGAAAATAAGCGGTATTGTGGCCAAAACGGTTGCACGTAGTGCAGTGGTGGCAGGTAGAGTTGGCAGGGTGATGATAGTTGCAAGTGGTACACTTGGGATGGACCCCAGTGTATGGATTTCTTGTGTTCTTGGCGTAACAGGGTTTGGGTTAGCAGCAGGCACAATCGCGTTGCAGCCAGGGTTTTGAAACTTGCATTTCTTACCCTTTCCACCACTTGATTGTTGGGTGATTTGGTTGGCTGGTTTTGAGGAAGTAGGTGTGTCAACTTTTTTATCGCGAACACGATTGTTGTTTAGGGTAGCTGCTAGACGGTATAAAGCCTCGATGTTGTCAAGTTTGGCTGCCTCGATGGTGTCACGCATGGAAGAAGGTAACCCATTGATATACTCCCTGATCATGCAGTCGGTGGTTAACACTAAGTGTGGTACGATGAAGCTAAGTTGCTTAAAACAGGTAGTGTAAGCTAAGTTGTCATCACCAATTTGTTTGAGAACCCAGAACTCTTCTTCAAGCTTTTGCTGCTCGTGAGCAGGACAAAACTCATCCATCATGAGTTGCTTAACCTCGTCCCAAGGAAATGCATAAGAGACTTCATTAGAGCGGATATTCCTCTCGTTGGTCCACCATTCCAAGGCTCTTGATTGGAAAACCCCAGTAGCGCTGCGAGTTTTGAGATCCTTAGGACACTCACTGTTGATGAAAGTAACCTCAATGCTATCGAACCATTCGAGCATAGCAGTCACCCCATCATTTCCAGTGAAAGGCTTAGGGTTGCAGGCAGAAAAGTGTTTGTAGTTAAAAGTCACAGGCTTGGGTTGGACAACTTTTGAGTCAACAGAGGAGTTTGGGGTAGAGGATTTTTGGATCTCACTAACGATTTTGGGAACAACGCGTGCTATCTGGTTGGCAATGAATGCCATCATCTTCTTTTGGGAGCTAGCGTTGGACTTCTTGGTTGAGTTGGAAAGTAGGCTGGAAGACATCTAAAGATTCGAAACAAGGAATGGATAAGACTTGATCATATTGTTTTTGTTTAAGGAAATTGTTTTCATGAATGCATCACATAGCATAAATTTTCAAATAGTTCCATATAGCATAACATGAGTTTCACATAGTATCACATAGATAATGAAAGCATCATAAATTTAAATTGTTCATGAGAGATTATTATTATTTTAGATTGCGAAGATAGTGTGTATCGTGTTTCCAGGCTTGAAATGAAATAACGTACAAAGATAAAACACATTAAAATTGAGATAGCATAGAAGAGTTTTAACGTAAAACGTTGATTGTCACGGAACGTAACATAAGACAATTCCAAAGTAAATCGAAGTCCTTTTGGAATTAAGGAAACGTGCTTTGGCCTAATAGACAAATACTCTCATCAGGGAGCGACTAACGGTATTTGTCCGTCCAGTTACTACACGTCCTTAATCGATTGGGAAAATCGAAACTTTGGCGAGATTGAAAATCGAAGAGTGGGACTAGTTATCAAGATGCGAGTTTCACCTCTAACTTGATAGCAACGTACCCTACTGTGGTTGGTACTTATCAATGATAAGTGTCCACTAGATTTTGAAATGGAAATTTCCTTCAAGATTTGGATATCACTCATAACTTGAGGGTAAATTTCATGCAAAATGCAAAGCATAGCTCAATGAAAGTCATCATCAAATGTGGGAATCACCCCTATTTTGGTGAGTCATTTCGATTGTGTTATAAGAGTGTCTTCAAAGCCTCCAAGTGTGTACTGTGTTAGCCTTAGGAAAGGAATGTATATTAAAAGACCAAAGAGAATAGATAAGAAGCAAATAAGAGAGAATGCAAGTAGTTTTAAAGAACACATAGTGAGAAATTTCCTAAACTATAGACTACGTAAAAGCATTCCTACTTTTCCTAATTCCCTATAGTTATGTCTCTGATACCAATCTGTCACAACCTAACCGATGGCGGAAACATCGGGATGAGACGAAGAAATCGCTCAAAGCATCATAACACTATTGTGACAATATAATTTAAATCAAATTTCATAAAATACTAAAATGTCATATGAGATTCAAACATAATCAAAATTTCATCAAACATAATCAAGACATTGTTTATTTCTAAGATGGGTGTCTAAGTTCATCCTAACTTGTTTTCTAGGTCACTTTGTCTATCAACCTGCAACATGTATTAAAATAATGATCAACAAAAATGTTGGCGAGTATACAAGTTTGCTACATAGCATAAATAGGATAAAATGTTTAAATGTGCTCATATCTAACATGAATAACATAATACAAGTTACTAATATGCTGAAACGGTGTAAACTATATGTCAATCCAAAGTTTCCAACGCAATCTTGACTTTCCCCAAGACTCAAGGGAGTTTAACATGTTTTACTTAACAATACCCCAAGACTCAAGGGCGGTGCGTTAATCCTATAGCGCTATAATTGTTAAGGTAGGCTTGATCGAAGCTAATGACATATAGACACAAAATGTATACATAGCATATGAAATTAACAAGCATCAAAATGTTTTCATGTTTAATTGTGGATAGAGTGTGTCTAAATAAGTTTCAAGTGTTGCGTGTTTATGTATAGAATACATGTTGCACGCAAAGTGTTAATCCGTGAAGAGTTATTAGTATGTAGGTAGAACACCGAGTCCTTCTACACGAGGAAACATAGGTGTATGAGTATTTGGATGATTAATGGAGGATTAGGATTCGGCGTTTAAATATACGAAAGTAAGTATACAAGAAAATAATCCTCTAGTAGCTAATACTCATTCTTGACACTATAAAACCCATAGTGGTTTGAATGATTTCATGGGTTAAAATACCCATTAGAATCGTAACGAGAGTTTAAGTACCTAGACGATGCAACTTAGTACCATGACAAATAATCATTTGATTATTATCAAGGGTTCGGTTTGTATATTTTACACATTCCATATAGTATATTGCATAAGTATAGTCCAACAAGTATATCAAGGATTATCATAGAAGTCATGCATAGAGGTAGGAGGATAACCTTCCTTTTAAAACCTCTTTCATAGATTCACCAATGCACAAGTTGTCACAAGGACAACAAGGATGGTCATGAATGAATAATATGGAAATGAAACATACAAATTAACTAAGAGAAAGTCACCAAGTGAGGGTGGATTGCAAGTAAGATAGCCCAAGCTTTCCAAGTAATCACACATAAATCAACACTTGTGGGTTAAAACCCTTATAAAACACAGAGTTTGGAGGGATTAAACACCTCCGATTTGTATGTAACAACCTTGTTTTTAAGCACACTAATCATAGACTTGATTAGGGGCATAAGGACATAGATTTGTATGGTTAAAACATGAGTGTAAGAATGTTTAATAAAGTTTTTGTTTAAAACAAAAAGTTCTTGCACTTTTAACCTCGATGTGGTGATGTTCCATCTTTGGTTTTCCATGGAAAACCTATGGAAACACTCCTAGATGTGTTCCAAGTGTTAAGAAACAAGAAGAAGTGAAAGAAGATGAACGCACTAGGATTTCTAGGATCAAAAGAGCTTCTTGCTGGTGAATCCTCCTTGAAATGCTCCTAAAGTTGCTTGGATTCTTCAAGAAATGACCAAGAACTCTTATGTGTGTGAAAAGAAAGGTGTAAATGGTAGTAATTTAGACGAAGTGAAAAATGAAAGGTTGAAGTGATGAGGGAGGTGGTGGTGGACGGTTATAAGGGGCCAAAAGGGAGGAGAGAGAGTGTCTTGGAAAGGGTTAAAAATGATTAGGGGGAAGAGTGTAAGAATGGGTTGAATTGTGATTGGTGGTGTAAGAGATTTGTGTAATAACGAGATTTTTAGGAGATTTCCAAGATATTTCTTGGGTGCCCCCACCCCCCATGGCCGAAATTTTGGGTTTATTATTATTATTATTATTATTTATAAAAATAACACATACACATTTTATAAAAGTCTTGCAACTTTTATAAAAGTTTTGGGCCTGATCTCACCTGATTGAAATTAATAATTATGGAATAATACTTTCCCACAAATTTCATCATGTTTTCACTAATTAGAATATTACCTGATATTTACTGGTGTCTGGGTTTGCTTAAGACCGTTAAAAGTCTATAACGCAAGCAAATTTCCAATTTTGATTATTTTACGCGTTTTAATCAATTTAACGAGTACCGAACATTAAGGTGCAATAAAGAATCAAGAATTTTTGAATAATATGACGTTCAAAATGTGAGTCGTGATTACAAGTTGCTCATAAGTCTAACAAGAATAACATGAGTATGATAAAAATAATTTCGTGTTCATTATGATCAATCGTCTCGGATTACAATAGAATCGAAAATAGAATACAACGAGAGTACAAGTGTCTAAAATAGAAAGTACAACAAGACTTGCTAAAATAAGAAAGGTACACAAAATGTGGAGCGTTACATAAAGCACATTTGGTTTACCATCGTACACCCAAGCAGGCCTCCGTCATCACCTTCATCTGCCCCTTTTCAGCACAAGATAAACTGCAAAATCCATCACCAGACACAACGAAGTGATATACAGACGAAGTCCATAGTTAATGATGTTTCGTATAGTTCATCTATATGAAATATAACAAATGAAAACATAGAAAAAAAAACAGAGGCCATATATGTGTGCATATCGTGAAGAATGTGACCATGATGTGTCACTATCTAAGCCTCCTCCTCCTACAAAAATCCAAATCACATCGTAACATTCTCCAAATTATTTAAAAACATAATAGGTTTAAAAGTTATGTTAACTGAATCGACTAATCCGACAACACAGTGAGCAAAAATATTATTAGTAAAAAATATAACTTCGGTCACTTTATTAGCATCCTGCCACATTAAGAAATGATCTTAACTTAACTCATCACAACCTCTTAACACCTGGATGTATATCGACTTCAAATATCCATACATAAGTAAAAGTCTTACCCACATAAGAAACCTGCGTTTTCTACCCTTTACCCGAACAACCTGTTTGGCTCATATCAGTCTATTAGACCACATTTGCTGCAATCGAAGTTGCAAGTGGTAAAACTCACACATGCCGTCCTCGGATTCTACCATGCCAAGAGATTGTCACACCCGGTCATAGGAGGAAGCACGAGGCGTGATCGTGATTGGTTCTCATTGCATACGAATTAGTAAACATACTAGATGAAATAAAAATAAACTCCAAATGCCATTCCATAAGTTTCAAACATAAAAATGAGTTAATAATATTGCTTACATCACTTCAAAATAAACCAAGTTTTAAAAGTAGACAACATAGTTCAAGTTCTAAAAGAAAAAAGGACATGTCCCTCATATCACTGCAAGGAGGCGGGATATAATGAACAACTCAACAAAAGTGGCAAAAGCCCACAAAGATTCCACTAATTTCCTGAAATACATGTAAGTTTGAAAAACGTCAACAAAGTTAGTGAATTCATGCAGGTAATTTGTATTAAATGTATATTTGTAAAATGTGGAATGTATTTGTATGAAAAGCGGTATATAAACGTAAATGAAATTGTTGATCATTAATGTTTTGCAAGGATATTAATATGTGTGATGACATAGGAAGCAATCCAGACCTTGACGATTTTTGTGCTGATTACCTTCGACTGGGACACAAAAGCACTCTTCTGTGTGGGTTAATGTGGACCAAGATTGGGGCTCGTCAAAACCCAATAGATCTACCCCTTTCCGTTCCTCAGTCTAAACTTAGAGTAATGTTGCTTAAGTACAACCCTATTCGCACATGATCTAGTTGTTTCATTCCCTTAGTCTTGCATACCATTTGTACATGTATTTTCCTTAAAAGTTTAGAAAACTAGTAAACGTTTAAAAGAGGGGACATGAACTCACAGATTTGTGTCTTGATGCGTAATACATGACTGGTACTTACTTTGGTTTGTGACGTAACCTATAAATGTTCTAAATATGTTAACCACCTAAGCTTACGTTTACTATGTACAAGTTATCCATCTTGATTATGTATTTGCTTTGCCTTAGGTGTATATATTCATGAGTTGTTATTATATATTTTACGAAATATATTTAGTTTTGTATACTTGTGAGTTGTGTTAACGGGTCTAGTCCCTCTTGCGACTTCGTGCGTCGCACGAGTAAGATGTGCATGTCCGAGACATGTGTGGGTTGTGCCCATCGTAGTCGGGTCTCACTCGTTCGTCGCGTTATTGTGTTTTAAAAAATGTATTTTCTATATGTAAGTATATATATTTTTATTCTGAAATAAATTAATAAATATATTGAATTTATATACGATATGCATTAAAAATAATATATTTTAACTTATCTTCGTATACGTATACTTGTATTATTTGGTGTATTCTTGTCTTTGTATTCGTTTGACCAAGTCAAAGTAGATTTATACTTTTCATTAAATAATATTTTCAATATTATTTTAGTATAAATATATTTGTAATTTTACCAAATGTATACTTAGGCAAGCATACATGTATTTAGGTGTAAACACTTATGTATTTTGTGTTTAATGTCAAAAATCATTTCTTGTGATTTATACTTTTCGGAATTAATATTTCTTAACAATAATATTTTTTAAGGCTTGTTAAATATATATATTTTTATCACACTTGTTTAATATATATATATATATATATATATATATATATATTTGCTCCTTCATATATATGTATTTGTCCATAAAGTACAAAGTTCAAAGTCCATAATTCTTGGCAAGAAAATATATGTAAGTATAAGTATTTTTTATACTTAGTTGTATTTTGTGGTATCTTTTGGTGTATTTTATATTTGTATCTTTTGTGTGTATTTTGTAGTTTTTTATCCTACTTGTATACTAGTAAATTGTACACATAATAAACACATAAACACACAAATTTTTGGGTGACCACTAAAAATATATCACTTGCCCTAGTTATATATATTTACATCCATTTTAGTCTTTAAGAAAAACACTATTTTCTTAACTTATATTTTGTATAAAAATTTGGGAAAAATTATGGCTAAACACTTTGAACATCTTTCTTGTAAAAATATATTTTTGTAAGTGTTTAAATTCTACAAAAATTTTGCCATAGTTTCCCCTAAAAATAGATGTTTTCCCATGTTTTATAACATGTGTTAATTTTCTTTTAAAGCTCAAGAATCATTCAACAACAATCTTGCAAGTAACAATATACAAAATCATCCATTCTTTTCATGCTAACAAACTTGAAATTTCATATGAACTTGTAGTAATTTAGATCCATACTTTTAACATGTAGATCTACTTGAATCAAGACTTATTTGTTAAAGTTTACAAACTTTGTAGAAACTTATTTTTATAAACTTGTTCATCCACTTTGTTAGTGAGTTTATAAACATAAACATATCATTTTAAACATACTTACAAGTTCATATTTCAAGATCTTCAAGTCTATTAACCTGTTCATGATGGATCTTTCAAGACCCATGTCTATACTTGTTAGATCTATACTTCTAACACACATGCATGTGATGGATTTCAGACAAAATCATAAAACAAACAACAACATCTTCATAACAACTTCACCTAACACCAAAAATCACATATTTATGTTAGATCTTGTTTACCGGCTTAATCACTAGGCAGAC
Source organism: Helianthus tuberosus (assembly GCA_030545235.1). NCBI lineage: Eukaryota > Viridiplantae > Streptophyta > Magnoliopsida > Asterales > Asteraceae > Helianthus > Helianthus tuberosus. The sequence goes on along the minus strand of CM060432.1, from coordinate 88,235,730 downwards.
TCTGACCGTTTAAACTTGCAATGTGAGTCATTTTCTTTTTATCAAACTGTTTTATAAACCTCAAATTATTTTCCAGTTATAATTACAGGGATTAAGTCTTTAAAATCTTAAATTACTGACAGCAAGTGGGATTTTGTATACATTACTGTTGTAGTGTCACTTTTAGGTGAACGGACCTAAATAGTGATACATGTCACTTTTGGGTGAACGGACCTAATAGTGATATGACCACAGTCACAGATCCGGTCGAGTGACAACTGGATCAGATAATTATAAGATAGAGGCAATTGTAATCGCTCTTTATATTGTAAAAAATAACAATGTGTCGTTTTGTACAAATTGAATGCACTCGCCAGAATTTTCCACTGATCAAATATTTTTAAAACATGTTTCAGGTGATTTACTGTGAACAAGGAAAAGTGCCGCATAGCACTCCAGCTTGAATGAAGTGGCTCAGTAAATAAATAAAACATGTTTTCTGTAAATAAATAAAACATGTAAATAAATAAAACATGTTTTCTGTAACCAGGGGATTTCCCAGTGAAATTCCTTTATTGTAAAATACAGGGTTTGTCCCGAAACTTGTAATAAAATAATTCGGTGTTTTCAATTTAAAAGATCCTGTTAAAATTTCCGCTGCCAATTAGACACCAATACCACGGGTTTCTCTTCCGCGGCTTCCGAAAAAAGCAAAACGGGTCGGGGGTCGTGACAGAAAAGGAGGTATCAGAGCCACTGGTTTAAGCTAATTAAGTATTTAAGTACAACATATCACCCCCAGACAGATGGGCAAAGTGAAAGGACGATCCAAACCTTGAAGACATGCCCAGGGCATGCGTTATAGACTTCGGTGGAAATTGGGACGACCATTTACCACTAATAGAATTCTACTATAACAAAAGTTATCACACGAGCATCAATGCTGCCCCATTCGAAGCACTTTATGGACGAAAGTGCCGAACTCCGGTATGCTGGGCAGAAATAGGAGAAAGTCAGTTATCGGGTCCCGAAATTGCACAGGAAACCGCCGACAAAATAACTCAAGTCAAGGAAAGGCTTAAAACGGCTCGTGATCGCCAAAAGAGTTATGCCGATAATCGACGTAAATCGTTAGAGTTTCAAGTTGTAGACAATGTACTATTGAAAGTTTTTCCTTGGGAAGGAGTAGTTCGATTCGGTAAGAAAGGAAAACTAAGTCTAAGGTATGTAGGACCATTACCGTTATCCAACGAATAGGACCAATTTCATATCAATTACAGCTACCAGAAGAGTTAGCTGGTGTGCATGATGTATTTCATGTATCTAATCTTATGAAATTTTTATTTGATGAATCATTGGTAGTACCTCTTCAGGATATAGAGGTAAATGAAAAGTTAAAGTTTGTTGAGAAACCTCTTCAGATAGAAGACAGAAAGGTCAAGAATCTCAAACACAAGAGATTGATTTTGATCAAGGTAAAATGGGATTCCAAGAGAGGACCTAAATACATGTGGGAACTGGAATCGGAAATGAAACGAAAATATCCTTACTTGTTTCAGTAAATCTCGAGGACGAGATTTTAAACAAGGTGGGAGGATGTAACAACCCTCGCAAAATTTTCTAATTTCCATTCTAAAATAACACATTAAGAAACCCTAATTGAGACCCCCAAGTGGTACGGTGCGACCCGAAATTCGAAAAATAAACGAAACTAGTAATAGGGCCCCCTAAAACTCAAGGGGGATCCCCTAATTGATTTTATCCACATAAAACGAGTTAGGGACACGTAAATTCGAGTTTTGACAACACATCCAGGCTAAACCCGACACCAGGCTACCTTAGCCTAGGTGGGTCGCCGTCGCGACACGCGCCCGGGGCTAGGGTAGCCGGCGCGACACGCGAGGGAGACCCGAATCCAGTATATAACTCCGGGCATTGGCAGTTGCATGAAATGTTTGTTACGACGAAAAATTAAGCTTCATACGTTGATATACCTCCGTTTCTTTCAAAAACACAATCACAGTCCCGAACCTCTGCTACGATAACAGGGTAATAACTCGATCACTGCTACGATACAATGTCTGATCGATTAAAACCGATCCGATGGATGTTTAAGTGCTGCCTAAATTTGGTCTATACTTTGTCATTCGTCGTGAGGGTTTCGATCTCGTGAAATTATCCTAAATTTTGAATTAAGTTACTAACCTAGTTTTGTTTGCATCTTATATTTAATTAGGTTTACTGGCTTAATCAGTAGGCAGACTCTGACCGTTTAAACTTGCTATGTGAGTCATTCTCTTTTTATCAAACTGTTTTATAAACCTTAAATTATTTTCCAATTATAATTACAAGGATTAAGTCTTTGTAAATCTTAAATTACTAACAGTAAGTGGGGTTTTGTATACATTACTGTTGTAGTGTCACTTTTAGGTGAACAGACCTAAATAGTGATACACGTCACTTTTGGGTGAACGGACCCAATAGTGATATGACCACAGTCACAGATCCGGTCGAGTGACAACTGTATCAGATAATTATAAGACAGAGGCAATTGTAATCGCTCTTAATATTGTAAATTATAACAATGTGTCATTTTATACAAATTGAATGCACTCGCCAGTATTTTCCGCTGATCAAATATTTTTAAAACATGTTTAAGGTGATTTACTGTGAACAAGGAAAAGTGCCGCGTAGCACTCCAGCTTGAATGAAGTGGCTCAGTAAATAAATAAAACATGTTTTCTGTAACCAGGGGATTTCCCAGTGAAATTCCTTTATTGTAAAATACGGGGTTTGTCCCAGAACTTGTAATAAAATAATTCGGTGTTTTCAGTTTAAAAGATCCTGTTAAAATTTCCGCTGCCAATTAGACACCAATACCACGGGTTTCTATTCCGCGGCTTTCGAACCGGGCAAAACGGGTCGGGGGCCGTGACATGGGGGTTGATCCATTCCCTGAGTGTGAATCATCCTTTTGGGTGCCATGATCTTCCAAATCATAATATAACAATGATTAGGAGTTTATTAAATAACCAACATCTTTTTATTAAATAAATATTAAAAGAAATATATATATATATATATACGCATCCAAACAATCCACCATACATATAAATCAATTCATACAAGCAAAGAGACATGTATAAACAGATAAATAATAATGTGTCGTAAAGATAACACCAAGTTTTTATATATCAAGACAACTTGTTACATAATCGTTTGTAAAGTAAACAATAATGTACCAGGGCTACATCACCCGATTATACAAGTTTAATACATAAAATGGCAAAATCTTCCTTCACATATGGAAATCTTGGGTCTTCAAGTTGTCTTGAAAAATTGGCAACCAGTCTTCATACCAAAACGGTGAGCTACCCATGCAAAAGTACCTACAAAAGAAGGTCTACGGTGGGGAAGGGGATGGTGGTGGTGTAGGGAAGGCTAAACTACAAAGATGAGTTGCCTCATCCTCGAGCTCTTAGACTCGTCGGAGTAAGAATCGCACCAGCTGCTCAAGTGTCAGAACTCCTCGAGGTGGTGGTGGTGATGCCGGTGGTGGTGGTGAAGATGGTGGTGGTGGTGTAACTGGTGGGGGCGGAGGTCTAGCGTCCGCCTCCTTCTCGAGGTCATAGACCCTTTTGCAAAGGATCTCAACTTGGAGCTGCAGGGAGAGGAGAAAGTCATCACGAGTGTACCCAGGGTAGTGAGACGGGTGATATGGGTAAGAAGTGGGCATGGTATATAGTGGAGAGTGTGGAAATGGCTGGGTTGTCTGACGGAATGAGCTCGCCCCGTGGTGAGGTGCTGATGGCCGTCGAGAAGACTCATCCGCGGTTGCGTGGTAAAAGTAGGATCGAAGTGAATCAATCAGTAGTGTTTGTACCCAATCAGTCAGCCTAGTAGGGACAGGGGGATGTGAGGTCGCATCATCGGTGTGAGTGGTAGGGGTACGAGCAGGGGTGTGTGTGGGAGTAGGAGTGGGGGTAAGTGTAGGTGTAGTAGGGGCGGCGGAGGAGGCATCATCAGCAGGGTATGCCTCCAGGCCAACGGCCCGCAGATCAAATGAAGTCACTGACTCTCTAGAATCGGAGTCAGACTCGGAAGATATGTCTACAACTAAAACTATGGGAGTCCATGTCGTCGAGGTCCTCGTCGGGATGGTCCGCCTGAAATACGGGACACTGTCGTCTTCTAGATCGACGATGAAAGGCCAATCCTAATGGGGAATAGCAGCAAGTGGAACATGTATGATCTCAAGAATGTGCTCACCCTCGGGTTGACCGATGATGTGCTGGTCATGATGTTGAGGGGGTAAGGCTAGGACATCGTCCACCAAAGGGACGTCGTCATCGGCAGGGTCTGGCAAGGTGAAGGGCTGGAAATCATCGAGGTCTTCGTCGTCCGACATGAAGTCGGGATCCTCCTCTAGATTTGAGTTGCTATCGGATGTGAAGATCTCCACGGCAGGTCGATACTCATCATCAGAGTCGAGCTCCATAGGGTCGTGATCATCATATATCCCACTACTCTCGGAGGAAGACATGATAACATGTAAGATAAGTGTTATGACATATATACATATATATATATATAAATATATAAATAAATTCTACTTAATATATATATATATATATATAATTACACACAATATATAAGGAGCACATATGTTCATTTTTATTCTATGTGTGTCGTGTGGATTAACTTAAATTCGTATGTCTACGTTTTGCAGTCTAAGTCACGTAGTTGTCTTTGCGTTGTTTTTGTAAAACGATTTTATGTAGTGGACTTTGCGAAATGTTTTATGCAATGAAAACCACTTGTTTTTGTGAAAATTCTTTTCATAAGAGGATCGTAGGGATTGTGGACTAGACTCGAGAAGAAATCCTGGTTCACTACAATCGAAGCTTTGATACCAATCTGTCACACCCGGTCATAGGCGGAAGCACGAGGTGTGATCGTAATTGATTCTCATTACATACGAATTCGCAAACATACTACATGAAATAAAAAAAACTCCAAATGCCATTCCATAAGTTTCAAACATAAACATGAGGTAATAATAGTGTTTGCATCACTTCAAAATAAACCAAGCTTTAAAAGTAGACAACATAGTTCAAGTTCTAAAAGATAAAGGATTTGTCCATCATATCACCGCAAGGAGGCGGGATATAATGAACAACTCAACAAAAGTGGCATGGAGTTATGACGCTCAACATATTGAAGCAAAAGCCCACAAAGATTCCACTAATTTCCTAAAATACATGTATGTTTGAAAAACATCAACAAAGTTGGTGAATTCATTCAGTTAATTTATATTAAATGTATATTTGTAAAATGTGGAATGTATTTTTATGAAAAGTGGTATGTGAACGTAAATGAAATCGTTGATCATTAATGTTCTGCAAGGACATTAATATGTGTCACGACATAGGAAGCGATCCAAACCTTGACGATTTTTATGCCGATTACCTTCGACTGGGACACAAAAGCACTCTTCTGTGTGGGTCAATGTGGACCAAGAGTGGGGCTCGTCAAAACCCAATAGATCTACCCTTTTCCGTTCCTCGGTCTAAACTTAGATTAATGGTGCTTAAATACAACCTTATTTGCACATGATCTAGTTGTTTCATTCCCTTAGTCTAGCATACCATTTGTACATGTATTTTCCCCAAAAGTTTAAAAAACTAGTAAAAGTTTAAAAGAGGGGACATGAACTCACAGATTTGCGTCTTGATTCGTAATACTTCACTGGTATTTCATTTGGTTCGCGACGTAACCTATAAATGTTCTAAATATGTTAACCACCTAAGCTTATGTTTACTATGTACAAGTTATCCATCTCGATTATGTATTTGCTTTATCTTAGGTGTATATGTTCTTGAGTTGTTGTTATATATTTTACGAAATATATTTTGTATTGTATACTTGTAAGTTGTGTTAACGGGTCTAGTCCCTCTTGCGACTTCGTGCCTCGCACGAGTAAGATGTGCATGTCTGAGATATGTGTGGGTCGTGCCCATTGAAGTCGGGTCTCACTCGTTCGTCGCATGTTTGTTATTTTAAAAAAATGTATTTTATATATATTTTTGTTCTCAAATAAATAAATATATATTGAATTTATATACTATATGCATTAAACATAATATATTTTAACTTATCTTCGTATACGTATACTTGTATTACTTGGTGTATTCTTGTCTTTGTATTCGTTTGACCAAGTCAAAGTAGATTTATACTTTTTATTAAATAATATTTTCAATATTATTTTAGTATAAATATATTTGTAATTTTACCAAATGTATACTTAGCCAAGTATATAGGTATTTAGGTGTAAACACTTATGTATTTTGTGTTTAATGCCAAAAATCATTTCTTGTGATTTATACTTCTTAGAATTATATTTCTTAAAAATAATATATTTTTAAGGCTTGTTGAATATATATGTTTTTATCACACTTGTTAAATATATATATTTTTACTTCTTCATATATATGTATTTGTCCATAAATTCCGAAGTCCATAATTTTTGGTAAGGAAATATATGTAAGTATATATTTTGTATTTTTGTCCATACACCCACTTGGGCAAGTATAAGTATTTTTATACTTTGTTGTATTGTGTGGTATTTTTTGGTTTATTTTATATTTGTATCTTTTGTGTGTATTTTGTAGTTTTTGACCATACTTGTATACTAGTAAATATTACACATAATATACACATTAACACACAAATTTTTGGGTGACCACTAAATATATATAACTTGCCCTAATTATATATATTTATATCTATTTTAATCTTTAAGAAAAATGCTATTTTCTTAACTTATATTTTATAGAAAAATTTGGGAAAATTATGGCTAAACACTTTGAACATCTTTCTTGTAAAAAGTCTTGTAAAAATATATTTTTCTAAGTGTTTAAATTGTACAAAAATTTTGCCATAGTTTCCCCTAAAATTAGAGGTTTTCCAATGTTTAATAACATGTATTAATTTTCTTTTAAAGCTCAACAATCATTCATCAAAAATCTTGCAAGTAACAATATACAAAATCATTCGTTCTTTTCATGCTAACAAACTTGAAATTTCGTATGAACTTGTAGTAATTTAGATCCATAGTTTTAACATGTAGATCTACTTGAAACAAGACTTATTTATTAAATTTTACAAACTTTGTAGAAACTTATTTTTGTAAACTTGTTCGTCCACTCTGTTAGTGAGTTTATAAACATAAACATATCATTTTAAACATACTTACAAGTTCATATTTCAAGATCTTCAAGTCTATTAACATGTTCATCATGGATCTTTCAAGATCCATGTGTATACTTGTTAGATCTATACCTCTAACAAGCATGCATGTGATGGATTTCATCCAAATCATAAAATAAACAACATCTTCATTACAACTTCACCTAACACCAAAAATCAGATAGTTATGTTAGATCTTGTTATTTCTTTACTTGTTCATACTTTAAAGTTTGGTTTTCTTGATGGTTTAACTTGTACATCAAAATAAAAGATTAGAGGACTCACAACTAGCACTAGTGGATAGGGAAGAGACAACAAGAACAAAAAAATGATAAGAGGATAAAAATGGTTGTTAATAGCTCCCTTGAGTGGTCCTTGAGCTTCCAACACTTGAATCCTTCTTAGTTACACTTGAGACACCCTTGAGAACCCTTGGATTGGCTTGAGAATGGATGAATGATGGAGGTGGATTTGGTGTTGGCTTGGCTGAATGTAAGAGGAGATGAAGTTTTGAAGTTTAGTGTTTCGAATGGTAAGTATGCAATAAGATCTCTAATATAACCATGTGCATACACTTTTCTCCAATACACCTTATGATCCAACATCCAAATTACAAGATCAAGAGACAACATGGGGGCTTGTGGGACCCCCATTTGCACCGTCATTTGGGCTAGGGGAGGTAAAGTGGCAACTTTTAATAGTTGAGGGACTAGGATGTAAGTTGATGTTTTAATTTGGGATTTAGTGAATTTAAGTGTTTTTATGTGTAACAAAGTGTCATATGACTAAAACTAATTTTAGAACTTTAAAACAATGTTACTAGTTCATATTTGGTGTTTTGGTAGTGTTCGGATAATTGTTAGGTGCTTGTTTCATGGTCGGTTCGCTAAAAGGTTAAGTTGCGTATTTATAAGGTAAGATATGTGTTTGTGTTTTAATGATATCCTCGATACTTTTTTAAGTTGTTTTTGATGTTTAGCAACATTTCTGAACTTGTATAATTTATCGGATTCTGAATTCTGCGAAAAAATTGTCATTTATGGTCCAAAACATACACTTTTAAGTTTAAATTTTTCCGAAAAATTTTGACAATTATATTGTTTTCCCACTTGGGATTTGATATATTTTTTATGTCGGACCTACGTCTAAGTCCTAAATCTACCATTTAGCTAAGTACTGAGGCTGTGCTCACACAGCCTATCTAACTGGTAAGTTTGCTATTTGTTTTGATGCATCGTTTAAATTGTTTCAAAATGCGATGAATGAAATGTATGATATGCATGATTAAGATGTATAACATGCAAACATGTAGTGTTGACATTTAAAAACACGTAATTGCGGAAAATAAATAATTTTCTAATGGTACGGAAGTTACCGGATTGTGCCGTTTGTCACAGAGATGGTCTCAACTTAACTCATCACAGTCTTAACCTAGATGTATATCACCAAACAGCTAGACATGAATCAAAGTTTATAATTAAGAAGCAAGTTAGCACCTGTTTTGTATTTCACATTGGGACTAAAGGTGAGTGGACTTTATTTGATAAAACCTACAAATCCAGACTAAAGTTCTCAAGATAGTGTACTACCTCATTTCTTATAGCATATGCAAATCCAGATTGCATACATATAATACTGCATGAATTACAACATTGGATGCATTATAAATTTATTAGTTGAAACCCAAATCTCCATTATTTGGTAATTTTACCTCAACATTTAACACAACCCGAATTAAACCATTTAGACTTATGTCCTTTAATTGTCAATAAAACAATCCTAGTGACACTAAGCAACAATGAATATAAACACACATTTATTAAAATTTAGCATGAATATAAACATAACTTATTAATAAATTTAGCTTATGAGAAGGGTTAAGGCTTACAATCTTGAGGCAAAAGACTCTTTTCATGAACAATCCGTCATCTAAGAAAAACCACAAAAACAAAAACAAAAACAAAACTCATCATTGTTAGTGTAATTTCCACCTTGAAACACAGATTTGATAGTTAAAGAACAGTAGCAATGTATCACATACCTCAATTTTGCGATTTGATTCTGATCTCATATCATATCATACCCACAAACAAATTTCAATTGAACACCTTTACTATGTGTTAAACTAGCGATGAGAGTAAACCAATGTGATGCGGATTGCCTTACAATTATGTTGAGTTCAGAAACAGGCAATAGATTGAATGTAGGTGAGGAAGATGGAAAATAACAATAACTTGAACTTGAAGATGATGTGGAGTTTTGGAGGAGAAAGAGAGAAGATGATATATGATAGAAAGATAGCCTACAAATCATTAATTGAGCCCCCATGTAAAAACCTCCTTTCTCTAATTTGAAATTCAAATGAAGATGTTTAAATAATTTATATGTATTTTATTTTAAATAAATGAACTGATATTAATGTTTAATAATGACATAAAAAAGCTGAGTTGGTGTGGTTAAGAGAACGACACCTAAGGTTTTCTTATGTCAGCTAAAAGTCTCCTTTAATAGTATGTAAATATATTTAGGCAAAACAATTAGGGGGGGGGGGGGGCGCGATCGTATATAATTTTAAATTAAGTTGCGCCACTAGCATAAGGCATGTACATCTTCATAAATAATACATGCGTAAAGCATTTTGTAAAGAAACTAGGATTTGGATACTGTGGATTTGTGAGTTAATATTTAAATTTTAGGAAGTTGTGATTATTTTGATTATCATCATTATTAAGCATATCAAGTCTAATGTACCAATGGGGTGGTGGTCCATTGGCAAAGGCAAAGCCTTTAAAAACACCTAGGTTGGGAAGGGGAAGGTCTTGGGTTTAAGTCCCACATACGACAAGGGATTAAAGAAATTAGCCGTTCAAAAAAATATCAAGTCTAATGTGAATTGGGGTTTGCATGAATTTGGGGATCAGTTTTGTCTTTTTTAAACAACTTCGTTAATAAATTCGAATTGAATAATTTTGTGAATGATTTCAGTGTCAGATTCAGATGTGAATCTTAGCCTTTCAAATAGTCGTCCATCTGTGCCACAAACTCCCCGGAGTGGAAGGTGAAATTTTGTAGCTGTCTAAGTTGAAAAGTTTCCGCTTTTGTGTAGGCTGGCAATTCTGACACGTACACAATAATACGACACGAACCTACACGAAGTTATTGTCACACCCCAACCGATGGCGGAAACATCGGGGCATGGCACTGAGCAAAACAGATTGTCTAAGAGAATCCACAACAACTATTAGTGACAATATATTTAACGTTCACGTCCCATACCATAAACATATAAAGCATAAACAGTTATTACAGACATTGTTTCTCAAAGACAAATAGACTGTTCCGACAACTCAGATTTTATTGAATGACGTTTCTAGACCACCTACTTGATTCACCAAGCAAAGCATCCTAATCAACCTGTCACATACGTTAAAATAAAGTCAATACACATAGTGTAAAGGTGAGTACACAAGTTTAATAGCATATAATATAGCGAAAGAGTTTACGCATAACCAGCATGTAACACGTAGCAATGTGAAGCAAGTAAGCTACCGACAATGAAGTATGCAACCGACACGACTGCGAGTTGTAGAATGCGCAACACATTATCACCACTGTGACCATGTGAAGTAAAACCCTTAACAACCCCTGTCCACGACAGGTGCTGAGTCCAAACTATAGTACTATCATTGCTAAGGTGTCAGGCAAACAATCACTGTGTAAACATAACATACAAGCATTCGTCGAGTCACGTATAACATGTGGGAGTGGTTAGCGTACAAAAGTGTTTGCATTGTGTGTTCGATGTGATTTGATATAGAAAACGTATGTAACACCCAAAGTGCATGAAAAGAAAATGGGTTCGAGTATACACATAGTATGTGTTTAGTAAATAACACAGCCTTGGATTGAAGGGAGCGCTTGAAGATTAACCTGATCATAGAACGATAGTATGAGCGTTGAACAACGTGTGATAGCGTGAGTGTCGAATGGTGAGTTGATCAGATGATCATCCGGACGGATGGACGGATGACCAGTCAGTTGGCTGATCATTCGATTGAGATACGAGTGCTTGTAAATTGTTTAGAAACTTTTGAAGTTTTCGTTGTAGTATGATTCAAGTCATTCGACCGGATGGTCATCCGGACGGATGGCCATTCGATCGGATGGCTATTCGATTGAAAGTGATATTCTTTGAAGTTTTGTAAAATTGTTTGAGTGTTTAACTTATAAAGTACAGTTTCTTGGTCTAATAGTCATTAGATCGGATGGTCATCCGATCGGATAACTATTCGATCGGCGAGCTGATGTTTTGAAAACTTGTGAGATTTTCCAAGTTAAAAGTTTTAAAACTTAACGGAGACGGTATGATGACGTGTCAAACGACGGAAACCACCCCAAGTTCAGCTCAGTCGATCGGATGGGAATCACCCCATTCGATCAGACTTAACTGTTCTTAACGGAGTTTCATGTTCAACCCGTGAATCGGTCGCCTCTTCGGTAGAAATCCGTTCTCAGATCGGTTCTCCGCTAGAGAATGAGTAGACAGCCTGAACGAGCCCAGATTCTAATGGTTTTGAGTAAAAAGTGAAGAAATGTTGGAGAAAAGTTTGTAATTGGTTAAAATGTTTAGATTAGTGAAGATTTGTGTTAAAATGTGTAGAAATCCGTTAGATTTGGACAAATCTTGATGAGATGATGTCATGCTTTAGTGTTCATAAGAAATCAAGATGACGTCACCTTAAAACAGTCCAAATCAGGTGATTTCATGGTGAAATTGTATGATTTCAGTGGAGAAGGTGATGGAGATGTGTGTAATGAAGATGGAAGTACAAGATAGGAATAAAACTTACGAAAATCGCGTGGAATCGAGGGAAAAGTGCTTAGAACGAGCTGGGAGCGTGTTGGTCGGATAAGGTTGTCACATCAATGAACATTTGATGTGACAGGCGAGTATTTATAGGTGAGAGGGAGATAAGGCGGTGGAGAGTTAAGAGGGTCGGATGGCCAGTCGATCGGATGGCCATCCGATCGGATGGTCGTCCGGACGGATAGCCATTCGATTGAACGGTCATTCAATCAGACGGCTTGTACGCGTTGGTTTTCCGACGTTCGTTTCGTGCGTTGGGCGTTGCGTTGCGTTTAAGCGAGTTGCGAGTAAGCTTTGCGATGAGATAAATCGAGCAATATTTAAACAACTAGTTACATAAATAACATAACCACTACACACTTAACACATAAAAGGCATAAAGTAATTCCGCGTTTCGAGCTGCGTTAAGATTGCGATGCGATAGCGATGTGATTGCGTTTAGTATAACACCCCACACAGATATAAGGCACACACACGTAAAGCACATAATAACACACACATAGAACAATACCAGTAGTTGTGTTTCGAGTTTGCGATGCGTCGTGATAGCGTTAGTATAAACATGCGATGTAATATGCGATAAAATGCGATGAGTTAAATAGTATGCGTTGTGAACTGTGTTAAATGTGTTTGAAATAAGCGTTTGCGAACATTGTTTAAAATATCATTTTAAAATAGTCGACCCATAGCGATAATCGAAATCTCGAGAGTACAAGCAATAATTAAGCAAGATAATAGATCTGAATAAGATCTGTACTTTGACTTGACTTGTACTTTGAATCTACTTAAAAAGTCGGGTTGTTATAGTTATCATGTTTCGTGTTTGACCTTAACAGGTTTCGTGTCTAAAACAGGTCGACACGATAAGACCTTAACAAGTTTTGTGTCTAAACATGTTAAAACCGGTTAACCTGTTAAGACCCGTTAAGTACATGTTAATAATTAAAAATTACAAACTAAAAAATATTATATGTGGGTGTGGACATCGGGTCATCAGTCGTGGGACTTGGGATGAATTATACACAAACACATGTGGTTCCTTTTCCACAAACCAAACCCTAATTTTTAAATCTCTCTCACAAACACCATCGTTCCCAATTCGGTTCACAAATTCCCCAATTCGGTTCACAAATTCCCCAATTCGGTCGTGTTCGTGTCTTAAACATGTCGTGTTCGTGTCTTAACAGGTCGTGTCCATGTCTTAAATAGGTCGTATGATACATTGGTAATTTTTTCGTGTCTTAACAGGTCATATCGTGTAACCTGCTTATTAACAGGTTCGTGTTTCAAAAATCTAACACGATAAGATTTTGTGCATGTTCGTGTTTACATGTTTTGGGTTCGTGTCTTATTGTGTTCGTGTCTTAACAGATCGGGTTGACCCGTTATACCAGCCTATTTTGTGCAAACATACAACCTAATAGTAATCACTTTGTAACTTGCAGGAATATATTGAGGAAAAGGTAAGCCCCGATGCAAAGATTCCATGGGTGGAAAGCATGTTGGTAAAGGCTTGCAAGTATGTTTCAATTATCAACATTCTTTTGTTAGTAAGAAAGAACCACCAGTCTTGGTTTCTCGTTTTCTTTTGTTTGTAAATAGATTTAACGACTTTCAAGCCATTTCATTTGACACTTCCTCTTTGGCTAATCTTCTGATTTGGTTCGTTTGTGAAGAAATACAACACAAACTAACCCATTCATAAGTAAATAGGCCCAAATTTTCAGCTATACTCTATTTGTCCTTTGTCTGAGGATTTGTAGAAAAATTTTATAGTTTACTTCTCCACACTAGTACAAAACCATTTTTTTGTTGGTATCAAATTCAATTTTTGGTGGTGTTTTAGAATATAAAGAACCAAATAACAAGATTACCACACCATTAAATGCTTAGAAGTTATACAACACCATTAAATTGATTTTTTGAGGGTGAAGTTGTTAATAGTACCATTAAATTGATTTTTTGAGGGTGAAATTTGTCACACCCTGACTTTTGCGGAAGCGTGTTACGTGTGACTTGCTTAATATCATTGCATTCAAACATAACAAACAACTATATGATAGAAATCTTGATGTTCATCCATAAAAAAAGATTCAAAACATTACAACCCACATTGTTTAAGAACCAAACATAGACTTCATGTTTAATAATACAAACCCAACAGATGTTTAAAGTTCCCTAAGGACTTTAACAAAAGACACTAATAAAACGAGGCTTTGAACCATGTATTCTATGAAAGATGGAATACACATTTCAAACCCTCTAATACTGGATGACATCGTTTATTGTAGACACAACTTGAAACCTTGAACGCCCGCCAGATCCATAGTCAATTCCCTGAAAATACATGTAGTTTGAAAACATCAACAAAAGTTGAGCGAGTTCATGTGTTTGCATGTGTGCATGAATATCCTTGTAAACATTGTAAGTATGCATTTGTAAACCGGTATGAAAGCGTCTATGAACAGATCAATTAATCAAGGTCATTAATATGAGTGCAACGGCGTAGGAAGGCTCAAACCTAGCGGAGTTGTACCGGGCTTCCGGCTGGAAGACATAGTCACCACCTTCGGCCACTTCCGGCCCAGGGGTGGGGCTCGCAACACCCAAATAGATCTATCACTCATATCCCTCGGTCCTTATAAAAGGATTAATGGTCTCAGGTGTGTGCCTACCCATTTACATGATCTAACAACTCATTCCTTAGCTAACCATACCATTTGTAAACGTTTGTAAACATTTGTAACATCTATTTCACCCCCGAAGTTATAAAACTGAAAATCGTTAAAAGAAAAGGGGGACATGAACTCACAATCTTGCGTCTTGTAAACTGATATAACTCAAAGCTTCTTCTCGGTCGCACGACTACCTACACACATGCAATGGTTTATTAGACGGATGGGTCGTGCCATGACTTTTAGTCTTAATTGTTATGACTTAGTATCTTTGAGTTACGTTTCTTGGTGTCATAATTATTATTCCAAAGTATATACTTATTTGTTAAAATAATATATTTTAACTTTAATTATATTTATTATTTATTGGAATATTTGTTAAAATAATATATTTTAACTTACTTGTTTTGTAACCCCTCAAAGAATATTTTCCCCAAGGATGGGTATACTTATACATGTATTCTTAGACTCGTGTATTTTTGCCAAGTATTGGTGGCGTATTCCGGTGTGTATTTATACGTACGAGAAAACGTATTTTTATGGTATTTATTAACTATTCTTATACTTAATTTTTGTATTTATACTTTCCGGGATATTATTTTTAACCAATAAAATCACCAATTTATATTCTTAAAATATATAAATTTTAAGAAAACTTTTATAGAAAATTATCTATAATTTTTTCTTGGCAAAAATATTTATATTTTCATATAAACTTCAAAAATAATATATTTTCAAGTTTAACTTAGAAAATATTTATAAATCCATTTTTCACCCTAAAAATAATATATTCTAAATTTATTTAAGAAAATATATATTTTCTCCAAAAATATTATATTTTCTAATTGTTCAGGAAAACATATATATTTTTCTTTACTCACAATAATATATTTTCTTCTTGACAAAATATGATATATTTTTGTAATAATTATAAAAATCATATTTTTCGTTTCCTTGGTTTCCAAAATACCGTTTTACTTATTTGTCAATATATATATATATATATATATATATACATATTTTATATATATAGAGAGAGAGAGGGAGAGAGAGAAAGGTTAACATACAAAAAGCCTTATCGTACTTCACATATGCGACAAGCGTAACCATCGGATTAGGGTATAATCACGCATGGAACATATAATCACACATGGGAACATATAATCACGCATGGGATCAGTGTTTTTTTATAATCACGCATGGAATCCAAAATCATGCACATTATTTTGTTCAAAATTGTAATTACGCATGTTATACACTTGGTCGCGTACGTTAATGTACGATAAGGCCTTTTGTACATTATACTTCCTCTCTCTCTCTATATATATATATATATATATAAGTTTAATTCCGGAATATTTATGTGTAATTCATATTCCTTGCTCGGTTTGTCCACATTTTGGGTATAAATTATATATTTGTTTTCTTGGAATTTTTGGTAATATTTTGTGTTATAATTCTTGGTATTTTGGTAAGTTAAATTATTCCAAGTCCTAAAATAATATAACTATTACACATAATATACAAGAAATCACCCAAATTGTGACATCTAAATACATATTTAGTCACTTTTATTTATCAAAAACCAACCTCCAATATTTGTAATTATTGTAACAAAAATTATGGCAATTTTTATTTGAAAAACCATGGTTAAAATACACTTATAACACTTGTTTAAAAATATTTGGTTAAAATATTATGGCAATTAAACTTGGTTTCTTGAGAAAATAATCTTTGAAATCATCCATGTAATAGACTAATAACATGTATTCATCATCATCTTACACAAAATCATCTTTGTTTTCAAGTTCATGATGATCATAAAGGATGATCATCTTGATTTTTCACAAGATCATCCTCTCACTTGCTAGATCATTTGTTTAATCACAATCTAGCAAGTTTCATAAGATGTTTAACATCATAAACACAAATAATCAACAATCAAGAAGCATACATACACTAAAACAACAATGATTCTTATGATTTAGAGCTTTATGTTAAGAGTAATGTTCTTGAACTTTGATGTTCTTCATGTTTAGTTACTTACATACTCTTTTAACCAACATTATAAAAGTAAAATGAGAGTAGGAGAGTCTTACTACTAGCACAAGGCTAGGGAAGAGATCAAGAATGATGAAGGTGATGAACTTGGTGGTTAATAGCTCTTGAGAGAGGTCCTTCCACTTCTGATGGCACCAAGATTCTTAATCAAGCTCCTTACACCTTTGTAGCACTTGAGATTGGATGAACAAGAGATGAAAATGATGGTGGTGGTGGTGTTGTTCTCGGCCGTGAGGGAGGAGAGGAGAGGGAGAGAGTTTGAGTGTTGAAATGTTGATGAATGAGAGATTATGATGGACTTGAGGTCTTAAGTAATAACCTCTAACATCTACATAACCATTGTGTACAATGCTTCTAAAGTGACCAACAAGATCAAATAAACAAAGCAAATAAAATCAAGGGTGGGCCACACCCTTGTGACCGTCGCCAATGGGGGGGGGGTATAAGGTTGGGTTGTAATGGGTGGTTAAGTGAACTTGTTAGATTTCAAGTGTTTAGTTAGTGTTATGAGTTATTATGTAATTATAAGACATGTTATGGTGTTCGGGGACCATAACTAGCTCGGGAATGATAAAACAATGCTTCTAGTGAAAATTTGGTGTTTCGAGTAGTGTCTGGTTGTTCGGCTGGTTACCGGTTCGTTAAGGTGCTAAACTACGCAGTTTAGTGTGCTTTATGTTCCCTTTTATGACAGTTTTGATTCTCGACACTTGGGAAAGTATTCTGGACCATTAAACTATAATTCTGCATAATTTTAAGTTGTTTAAATGGTGATTTTTGCTGAAAATTGCATAATTTTGCAGTTTATGTGAGTTTTAGGCACTTTCTGGCACTTAAACTATCACTAGGAAGGCAGTTTTATGATCCTTACTTTCGTACACACTATACTAGTGTAACTCTTGGTTTTTGGCTCAGTCTGTGCCTCAATACCATGTCTGTCTGAGTACTGAACTCCCGTCAGTACTTCTAGTTTATCTGATAACTGTGCTAACTTTGTTTCGTGCATCATTTGAATCATAAAGTGTTGCATGCAATAATGATATGAAATCATGCAATATGTGATGCACATGTTTGTATTATGACAATAATCAGAAAGCATTCATGTCATTAATTTGGATCAAGCACAGTCATTAAAGCACTAATTACTGTCTAGTTAATGTATGGATACATAGAAATTTGACAATTGTCACATTCTCTCCCCGTTTATAAAATTTCGTCCCGAAATTTTAAGTTGCGCTATCGGTTGCAGGGGAGTTAGGGAACAAATGTGGGTACTTCGATTTCATTCGATCTTCACACTCCCAAGTAAACTCTGGGCCGTGACGTGAGTTCCAACGAACATTGAAAAGCTTAACACTACTCCTCCGAGTCTTGTTAACTTTCAAGTCTGTAACCTCAACAGGTTCTTCGGTAAAGTGGAGAGTGTCGTCTATATGCACTTCATCCGCAGGGATGATAACTGTCTCTTGAGTTGGACTTTTCTTCAGGTTAGATACATGGAATGTATTGTGAACACCGTTTAGTTCCTCAGGTAATTCCAACTTGTACGCTACGGTACCAACCCTTTCCAATATCCTGAATGGCCCAATGTAACGTGGGTTTAACGTGCCATGTTTCCCAAAACGTGCTACACCTTTCCAAGGTGAGACTTTCAGCAAAACCATGTCACCTACTTAGAATTCCAAAGGTTTCCGTCTTTGATCCGCATAACTCTTCTGTTTATCACGAGCCGCCTTGATGCGCTCTCGGATCTGCATGATCTTTTCAGTCGTTTCCTGGACCAGTTCGGGATCAACCATTTGTCTTTCACCAGCATCTGCCCAACACAACGGCGAACGACACTTACGGCCATAGAGAGCTTCGAACGGTGCAGCTTGAATGTTTGAATGGTAGCTGTTATTGTAGGAAAACTCAACTAGAGGCAGATGAGTATCCCAACTGCCACCTAAATCCATTACACATGCACGAAGCATGTCATCTAGCGTTTGAATAGTTCATTCGCTCTGTCCGTCAGTCTGCGAGTGAAAAGTTGTACTCAGCTTCAACTAAGAACCAAAGGCTTCCTGAAAGGATTGCCAAATCCTTGACACAAACCGTCCATCTCTGTTAGATATTATCAAGATAGGCACTCCATGACGTGCTACTATCTCCTTGAGGTAAAGCTCAGCTAGCTTTCCCGTGCTATCTTTCTCTCGTATCGATAGGAAGTGCGCAGACTTTATCAAACGGTCCACTATTACCCAAATCATATCATGCCCTCTAGGAGTCCTGGGTAACTTTGTTATGAAGTCCATTGAAATCTGTTCCCACTTCCAAATGGGTATTTCAGGTTGTTGCAAAAGTCCTGAAGGTTTCTGATACTCGGCCTTAACCTTAGCACACGTTAAGCATTTCCCGACATAAATAGCCACATCACTCTTGAGCTTTGGCCACCAATAATAATCCTTCAGATCTTGGTACATCTTGTCCGATCCTGGGTGAATCGAGTACCTTGATTTATGCGCCTCATCAAAAATAACCTCTCTAATACCACCATAAAGGGGAACCCAAATGTGTCCCATGAAATACAAGGTTCCTTCCTCGTTAGGAACTAACTTCTTCTCCATTACTCGGAGATATTCAGCCTTAAGGTTCTCCTTCTTAAGAGCTTCTCTTTGCGCGGCACAAATACGCAAAGAGAGATCCGTTTGAATAGTCATCTCTAAAGCCTGAAACCTTATGGGCTTAATCCTTTCCTTTCTACTTAAGGCGTCTGCTACCACATTCGCCTTTCTAGGATGATACTTGATCTCGCAGTCATAATCATTTAGCAACTCGACCCAACGTCGTTGTCGCATATTAAGCTCTTTCTGATCAAATATGTGCAAAAGGCTCTTGTGGTCCATGAAAATAGTACATCGAGTACCATACAGATAATGTTGCCAGATTTTCAAAGCAAACACCACTGCGCCTAGCTCCAAATCATGAGTGGTATAATTCTTTTCATGGACCGTCAGTTGGCGAGAAGCGTATGCGATAACCTTTTGGCATTGCATGAGCACGCAACCCAGTCCCTGACGTGAAGCGTCGCAATATACCACGAAGTCTTCGATGCCTTCGGGTAGGGATAATATTGGTGCATCGCATAGCTTATTCTTGAGCAGCTGAAAAGATTCTTCTTGCTTGTCTCCCCATTCGTACTGCTTGTCCTTCTGAGTAAGGGAGGTCAGCGGTTGAGCTATCTTGGAGAAATTCTCGATGAACCTGCGGTAATAACCCGCTAATCCCAAAAACTGCCGAATCTCAGTCGGTGTCTTCGGAGCTTCCCAGTTCTTGATTGCCTCAATCTTTGTGGGATCCACATGAATACCATTCTCGTTTACCATGTGACCGAGGAACTGTACTTCGCGTATCCAAAACTCACACTTCGAAAACTTAGCGTAGAGCTTTTCCTTCTTTAGTAGCTCTAGAATGGCTCTGAGGTGTTGCTCATGATCTTCCTTAGTCCGCGAATAAATCAAAATATCATCGATAAATACGATCACAAATTTATCGAGATATGGCTTGCACACTCGGTTCATCAAATCCATAAACACTGCCGTCGCATTAGTCAACCCAAACGGCATCACGAGGAACTCATAGTGTCCATAACGAGTTCTGAAGGCAGTCTACGGTATACTTTCTTCCTGAATCCGCCACTGATGATAACCCGATCGAAGATCAATCTTGGAATATTAGCTTGATCCTTGCAGTTGGTCGAATAAATCATCTATTCTCGGCAAGGGATACCGATTCTTGATGGTTAGTTTCTTTAGCTCCCGGTAGTCGATACACATTCGAAAGCCACCATCCTTTTTCATGACAAACAACACTGGAGCTCCCCAAGGCGAGAAGCTCGGCCTTATGAATCCCTTGTCCAATAGCTCCTGAAGCTGCGTGGATAAATCTTGCATCTCTGAAGGCGTAAGTCGATAAGGTGCCTTGGCTACAGGCGCGGCGCCTGGGACTAGGTCAATGTGGAACTCGACTTGTCATTGCAGAGGTAATCCTGGCAAGTCTTCGGGGAAGACCTCAGGATATTCCCTTACCATAGGGATATCTTCAAGGTTCGACTCTTCGGCTTCCTTATCCACAACATGAGCTAAGAAGGCAACACATCCTTTACGTAGACATTTTTGTGCTTTCATACAACTAATAATCCGCAGAGCCATATCATGCTTCTCCCCGTGGATCACGATTGTCTCCTCATTTACCATCAGAATGCGAATGATCTTCTCATGGCACACTATCTCTGCACGGTTGCTAGATAACCAGTCCATCCCAACCACGACATCAAAGCTTCCCAAATCAACTGGCAGAAGATCTAACGAAAACTCACACTCTACGAGCTCTATAACACAACCTCTAATCACCTCATTTGCTTATACTAGCTTTCCATTGGCCAGTTCTATCGACTACGGGACGTCTAACTTACTCGCGACTAAACCAAGTATATTCTTAAAGTCTAGGGATACGAAGCTAAAATCGGCACTAGTATCAAACAGCACAAATGCATAACGTTGATTAATAGGGAATGTACCAGCAACCACGTTTGGATCCTAGCGTGCTTCCCTAGCTCCGATGTTAAACACCCTTCCACGAGCCTGGTTGTTCTTTGGGCAGTCCCGCTTAAAGTGCCCCATTTCACCACAACCAAAACAACCTTGGTCGCGTCCATTCCCATTACCACCCTGGTTATTGTTGTTGTTGTATCCTCCACGGTTTCCATTCCCCGCCTGATTCCCGTTTCCACCACGGTTCTGATTACCTTACTGATTTCCGTTACCACCACGATTACCATTGCCATTGCCATTACCATTACCATTACCACCTTGCCCTCCATTTCCACGCCCGGCTCCATACCAACACGTCTCCATAGAATGCCCAATTTATCCACAAGTCTCACACTTCCCATATCTGCATCATCCAGCATGATGAAATTGGCAAGCATCACACTTTGGTAGGGTACCCAAATATCCTTTCCCTCTTGGTTCAGTGTTTGTTGCACCAGTCCTGACCTCGGCTGGCGGGTTGGGGTCCTTACGCTTATTAGGAATGTTGTTAGCTCGTGTGCCTTTCTTGAAATTGGTGAACTTCCTTTTGTTATCCCCTGATGACTCCACATGAGTCTCTTTCTTCTTTGTTTGAGAAATCGAAAACTTTCCCAACCTAACTGCTTCCTCAGTGAGCGCCCCACTTAAGTCAATTGCCTCAGAAATGGTTGGAGGCTTAGAAGCTGTCACCATGCTCAGAATCTGAGGTGCCAATCCCCAGATGAAACATTCAATCCTCTTAAACTCCTGCTCCACCAAATAAGGAACCACTCTTGACAAGTCATTAAACCTCTTAATGTACTCAGCCACCTTTGGACCATCCATTTTCAAGTTCCAGAATTCTGTTTCCAACTTCTGGATCTCCGCCCGAGAACATACTTAAAGCTGCCAGGGATAGGCAGAAAAGCTACGCAGATAAAAGGCGTAAACCTCTAAAATTTGAGGTTGGTGACAAAGTGTTAGTGAAGGTATCACCCTAGAAAGGGGTAATGCGATTTGGTAAGAAAGGCATGTTAAGCCCAAGATATATAGGACCATTCGAGATCATCGAATGTGTCGGAACAGTGGCTTATAAGTTAAATTTGCCTGAAGAGCATCTGCAATTTGAAGAAATGCCTAGCTGATGAATCACTAGTCATACCACATATGGATGTGCATATAGATGAGAGCCTGAAATTTGTGGAAAAACCTTTGTCGATTGAGGATCGACAGGTTAAGAAGCTTCGAAGGAAGCATGTGCCAATTGTAAAGGTTAAATGGGATGCCCGCAGATGTCCCGAGTATACGTGGGAGGTAGAATCCATAATGAAAGAGAAGTACCCTCATTTATTTCAGTAAATCTCGAGGTCGAGATTTCTTTTAAGGGGGTGAGGATGTAACACCTCATAATTTCATGTCCAATATAATAAAGACACGTGTCATGGAAGGTAAAACGTGTTATAAGCCCGGATCAAGTTAAAAGATGTATGGTAGGATTTAAAAGTGTCGACATGTTAATGAACACCTCTGAGCGACCCATTTATAAATCCCAAACCTTAATCTGTTTTATAAACATCTGATATTTAAATCCGGTTAATTCTGATAAATGCATAATTCAAATTTGCACAAGAATTGGATCCAATGAATGGTTACGAAAAATCTTACATTCAAGACTCTTTCAAAAGAATCCAAGACAACATAAGTGAATGGAATCACATGCAAGGCATGCAAATCCAGGTTAGATGGTCCCATTACTGGAAAAAGGACATAAGATTCGAATACTAAAGATTGCATGGTCAAAGCCTAAGAGTTTACAAAATTTTGTCCTCTGATGAAAGCTTACGGACCGCAAAGTAACCACCTTACGGTCCGTAAGGTGGCGGAACTGAGCAAATAGAATTTAAAAAGCGGATACAGACCGCAAAGCCAAGGGCTTACGGTCCGCAAGGTTTGTAGCTGGGCGATGAAAAGCAAGGACGGTTACGGATCGTATCAGCTTGTGCTTACAGTGCGTAAGAGATGGATACGGACCGCAAGGGTTTATACTTACGGTCCGTAAGACCGTCACTGGCAGTTAAGAATTGGCAGTTGCCTGTTATAGCCGGTTACACCGCCTTACTTGCATGGTTTTTGAAATACAGGAGTTGTGCCAGTGGTTTTACATGCATAGGGACACATGGGAACATCAGGAAACAATTATAGACTTAGGTGTGATGATCTTGTTACATGTAGTTCACTATATAAGAACTTGAAGTTGCAACATTTGGACTTGCACATTTGAAGATCATTCAAGGCACTTCTCTGGAGCTTCTCTGGTCTTCAACAAGTTTCCTTAGGATCCATAAATCGTGCTTAGGACTTTTGTAAGTGTCCTTAACCTTTCTTAATTCGGTTTTAGTTAGTTTAATGACCAAAAGTCAAACCCGTCGTAATTAAGGTTTGACTTAGTGATTAGTCACTAATTATCCAGTCAAATCTTGAATTGAAAGTAGCTTTGACTTGGTAATTATGTGGGTAATAAACCCTTAAAAGGGCACCCTCTGATTCCCACTCTAACTAGGTCAATTGTCGGGTCAAACTTGATTTTAAAAAGTCAACAAAAAGCTAATTTTCGCATAAACGCATAATTAACAATGTAGAGGCCATGCAACCTGTTTTATCACTCATATAACTTGGTAATTAATATAAGAACATGTCTAAACATGTTCAACCCGGCAATTTTAAGTTTAGTCTCGGTTCGGAACCGAAAGTCGCATAATTAGACTTTTGCTTTGACTTTCAGTTCTGACCCAATGTAGCATGTTTTAGAAATTCCTTAAAGCTTTATTAGGACTGTTGGATCTGAGTTTCTTTTTGATTGTATTTTTGTTTGTAATTAAGATGGAAATGAAAGAGTTGTGCAGCGGAAATAAGATGAAAGCAAACTTTGCATACAATCAAACGAGAGTAATACTTTTATCAAACATCTTTTCACAAAGAACCGAATGATTGAATTTGTTTCAACAACGATTACAATGATTGATGTAAGAATGCAAACTCCCCCTCAGCCAGAGCTCAGTAGTTTGTTCGTGCAAAGAAGACGATTGATCAAAAGAGCTAATAGAACAGTACAAAGTACTGAACTATTTATAGGCACTTGCAAACCACTGAGCATCTTAGCTGACGTCACCATGAAAGTGACATCTAACCTCCTAACAAACTCTAACTACTGATCTATAAACACTGATGTACTAAACTACTGCTATTACATTATATTACATAAAAGACACTTAAACTGCTGCTGCATCCTTCCACTGCTGTGAACCCAGCAGTGCTTGTCCGGATCAGCAGTACTTGACCCAAGGCAGTAGATTAAGTCAACAGAGCTTTGGTCTTCCATCAGTCTTTGACATTGGTCAGTAGATATAAAGTAGCAGTTGTAAGTCAGCACTTAGTATGATCAGCAGATAGGAGGTCAGCAGATATGAAACCACTTTCAAGGGGAGAGATTTGCATGAACCAACTGTAAACGTCTGCTTATTCTGGATCCACTACTTTGATCCAGTTTTGGCTTTACATTATCTGTTCCTCTGATAGGGTTCAATCCCAACAATCTCCCCCTGGAACAGATAATGCCAAAACTCTTCATTATTTGTGGAAATCTTTATTGCCTCAACAACAGCTCCCTTATCTGACCTTTAAATTGTAATTCAAAGTCTAGGGCATCTGTATCTTCATCATCCCTGCAGAGTGGAAGATCAAGGAGATCCTGCAAATCTTCAAGACTCAGGCCAAGAGCTTGTTCCCTTAATATTTTCTCCACTCCTCCACCAGACCTGAGCAAAGTCAATACGCAGGTCTGTTTGTCAGTTTCCCACTTTTGTATTTTTGAGCCTGGTGGGTTTTTGGGAGATGTTTATTTGCAGAAGTATTTGGAGAGGCTGGCCTATTCATAGCTGGCTGAGCAGCGGTTGCAGATTGTTCCAATTCAAGATCTTCCTTTATCATTACTTCTGTGCCAGCTTTTACAATGGCATCTCCGGCTAAAAGATCTTGAATTGTTTCCATGCTGAACTGGTTTTTGCTCCTTCTTTTGTAGATGGCAGCACCAGCTGGAGCAGTGGTTCTTTTGACTTGCAGCTTTGGTGGTCTTTTTGAAACCGCTGCTTTGGAATAGTCAGGCTTTTGTGGAACTCTTGGATCTTTCTTTCTAAGTTCCTCTAATATTTTATAGGTTGCCCTGACTCTATCTTCTCCCCACTTTGTCACAGAGTTCTTTGACCCATAATCAGCTATAATCAGCTCCTCTTTCATTCTCCTCAGCTCTACCATCTTTTCAGCTTCAAATTGTTTGAATTTTTCAGGAGGAGTCTGCTTGACCTTATTTTTGATCATGTCTTGAATCCTGGCTGCTTCTTTTTCAAGCTCAGGGATGGTCCAGTTCTTGTACATGTGTTTCTCCCCCTTGTATTTCTTGTAGGTCATGATGTTTTCAATGTAGTCTTTTCTTAAGGACTCATCTGCCCTTTCTGAAATTTTCTGACATACATTTTTAGCAAAACGCTCCATAGCATTGACCTGTGAGAGTAAGAACTGATAGTTTTGTTGAAATTCTCTATCAGATTTCCCTTTTCTGTTTTTGATTGCAATATCCTCTGCTTGTTTGGCTTTGAGCTTCAAATATTCTTCAATGTTGTTAGGCCTGGGATAATTTGCAATTGATGGCAAACTCCTTTTGGCTGGGTCATCTTCATAATAAAATGATTTGATTTCTTCTCTTACTGCAATGAGTTCCAGAGGAAATGAGACACCAGCAGGAGGTAGTGGTTTTACAATTTGAGCTGAAGAGAAAGGTATGGGTTTAGGAATAGTGACAAGTGATAGGGATTTTGAAGATGTTGGTGATGGAGGTGTGTCATCATCTTTTAAAATTAGCCTTCTCCTTTTTGGTTTAGGAGAGACTGATGATGTTTTGAATGGAACAATGGTTGTAGATGTAGTGGCAGTGGATTGTGATTGACTAACAGTTGTTGAAACAACTGGTGCTTCAACCACTGCTGTCATTACAACAGATGTTATAACATCTGCTGTCTTCTGCTGTATGTCAGCAGGTGTTGTTTTTGGTGGTGATGATGGTAAAGCAGTAGATGTTGTGTGTGTTGAAGTGGTGTGTGTAGATGAAACAACTGTTTGGCAAGCAGTGGTTTTTGTAACTCATGTTGCATCAGCTGTTTTGTATGGTGGTTTGTGAGCAGACTTTGAACGTCTGGTTGGAATGGATTTGGGTTGCCTTACTTTTCTAGTAGGCCTCTTCTTTTCCTCAACAGGATTTTCATGATCCCTTGACCCAGAAGTACCCTGATCTCGATGATCCATTCTGTCCACCCTGGCTTTCCTTTTGGCCTCTCTATCTCTTTTTACACTTGCAGCTGCTTCTGCTAGTGCATTTATTGTCACATCAATTTTCTTACTACCATCTGGCAGAGGGATCTGTTTGGTCATGTTTGAATTTTCTGGTTCAAGATAAAGACCATCTTCTATACCCTTCTGTTTCCACTCCTTCATTTTCTCCCCCTTTTTGGCATTATCTTCTGGGAGTTGATAAATGTAGCGGACTTTTGGAGGAGCAGTGCCAGTGGTGTGTAAGATCTGAGTTTTGAGAGCCTTTAAATCAGCCTGAGTGTTCTTGAACCTTGACTCCATTGCATTTCTCAGCTGTTGGACATGTTTTTCATGTTGCTGATCTGCTAATTGTGCTTGTTGTTGGAGAAAAGATTGAAATTGATTCCAGAGCTCATTTGTAGCAGGTGTCCTTTGTGGAGCAGGTGCTTGAGATGGAACAGCAGTTGATTGTACCTTCCGAGCTTGTAACACCTGTTGTAGCATATCTTTGAGTTCTGCAACAGAGTTATCAAGCTTTGCAATACGATCCATCAATTTCTGGTACTTTAAACCATCACCCAAATTAATGGGATCATCTGATTTCCCACTAGCAGTGGTTTTATCAGTGGTAGATGCAGGGAATATACTCCAAACATTAACCACTGATGCCCCTTTGTCTTGGTACTGGGGTCTTCTTCCTTCAACACTTGACAACCTTTTGATGTTGCCAGTAGGATAAATATATCCACTGGTGGTTGGCAGAGGTGCTATAAAAGGAATTGCCTCCAAGGAAGTCTTATGAATGTAACCACTGTCCAAATGTAACCCAGTGGGTGTAACAGTTGTAGTGGCTGCTTCACTTGGAATACCACCAAGAGTTACTTGTAACTCAAGGGGTGTAACCTCCTCAGGTTGTGTTGGTGGGTTAGCAAAGATTGATACATCAGACCCAGTCAGTTGTTGAGGTATATTCTCATTAATAGGTGATTGAGAAGGACTGGATAATGCCTGGTTCAAATCAATTGCATCCAACAGTGGTTTTAAAGGTGAGGGAAATGTGGATGTGATGGTTGGTGCAGAAATAGGATGTGTCCCGGGCATTGGACTGTGGATGATAGAAACGAGTGTTTCCAGAGCATCATGATGTGGAGACCCTATTTGTACAACCTGTTCTTTTTGTGAAGAAACAGGAGGAGTTTCGGTTATGGTTTGAGATATTTGTACCAACTGCTGTGAGGAAGTAGCAGCAGTGGTTTCTTGTGACTTTTGTGTTGTCACTGGCAGGAGCTCTGGTATCTCATCCTCCAGAGATGCCTTTTTGATGGGTTTTGTAGGTTTTTGAGTTTTTCTTTTTGGCTTTTTGGAGATAGTAGGTGTGGGTTTCAAAGCAGTTGTGCTGCTGCTTTGATCACCTTGAGCAGTGGGCTCAGCAGCAGATACCTGAGGAGCAGTTGTAACTGCTAAAATCTGCTCAGGCACCTCTGCTTGTGTTTTGCAGGGTGTAGACATTCTTGTAAAAGTTTCAACAGTTAAGCAATTTGTTTGAATGAAATCACCTTGTTTTATTGCATCAGCATCCTTCTTACCAAGTTTCATTTCAAAATAGTAACTTAAAAATCTTGGAAAAAGTAGGAATGCCTTTGTTTCAACATTTTTAACCAAATCATTAAAAATTTCCTGGGAGTAGTTAAAATTTTCATCTTGAAGAATTGCATATCCCAGTTTTTGAATTTTTAATGGTATCTCATTGAAAGAAGTGGTTTTGTTTGAAACACATTTTAAGAGGGTGTGAAATAAAAATCTTGTTGCAGGAGGAAAGTAACCTTTTTCTAAGGTGTCCTTTTTGACCTCTGCATTGTACCCCCTTTCCAGAAAATCATTTTTTAACTCGTTTTTAGGGAAAGTAATTTTACCTTCTTGATCGTCGAGTTGAAAGACCTCTGAAATTGTTTGTGGTGTAATCTTGACTTCTTTTCCCTTTAAAGTAGAGTTAATGGCTATTACAACATCTCCTTGTGTTTCAAGGATTGCATTCTTCCAAAACTCCCTTTGGGTTGCCAAGTAAATTGGTGCATCCGCTGTCAACAAAGTTTTGTACTTTGAGGCGGTGATGATATCAATGATGGAATCGAACACGTTGGTGTTTCCAGGTTTTGTGAGAAGACCCAGGAGATTGTGAGATGGTTTATGTGGAATTTCAGTGGAGATTGCCTTTTGGGAGGCTGTGTTCGAGGATGATTTGGATGAGGGTTTTGAAGATTTCTTTGATTTTGTCATTTTCAGGATGATTGATCGAAGAAATTTGTGAAGAAATGTGAAGAAAAACTGCTTTGAGAAGAGAATTTTTAAGAATTCAATTCGACAGTAAAACCCTGTTTTGGTGGTGAGTGAGGGATTTTATAAGGAAGAAAGTGAGTGCTGAGGTGGCAGCCGTTACAAAAGGTCTGACCAATATGTACTGTCCACGTGACAACCCCTGTTGAAAATGAAGGACAGTACTTTTGTTGAAAGTGACTGATGAAGGCAGTGGTATGAAAGCAGTGGATGATTTTTACTATCAGTGGATAGCATATCAGTGGATAAGACACTGCTTTTGAACAACAGAGTTTATCAAAAGAATGAGAGAGCAGGGGTTGACTTTCAGCAGTGGACAGACTTTTGAAGTATAGCAGACTTTTGAACAATCAGTGGTTAATGGCAGACTTTTAAGGACTTAATGAAAAAATTTCATTTTTAACTATTTTTAAGGATGGAGTTTTGATTTTCTAAAAACATTTTGTTGCTTTTATTCATAGAAAAACAAGATGTTGCTTGTTATTCCATGTTCAGCATCCCAATCCTAGAGACCAAACTTTCAAAAGTGGCTGTATCAAGTGCTTTTGTGAGCACATCAGCCAGCTGGTCTTTAGTTGGGACATGATGCAGAGAAATCAAACCTTTTTCATAGCAGTCCCTCACAAAGTGATGTCTGATGTCGATATGTTTGGTGGTTGAGTGGGAAACTGGATTTTTAATGATATTTTCTGCTGCCTGACTGTCCAACATGAGTGGTGTCTTTAAGGCAGTGATACCAAAATCCAGCAACTGATTTTGAAGCCACAGGAGTTGGGTTGTACAGCTTGCAGCAGCAATGTATTCAGCTTCAGCAGTGGATGTTGAAACAGCTGCTTGCTTTTTGCTTTGCCAAGAAACCAAGCAGTCACCTAGAAACTGGCACCCTCCTGATGTGGACTTCCTTGTGGTGTGACATCCAGCAAAGTCACTGTCTGAGAAACCTGAAAGCTTGATGTTCCCATTAGCTGGATACCAGATACCAAGTGTGGGAGCACCTTTTATGTATCTGAAGATCCTTTTTACAGCAATGAGATTTGATTTTCTGGGAGCTGATTGACTTCTTGCACAGACACATGTTGCAAACATGATGTCTGGTCTAGATGCAGTTAGGTATAATAGAGACCCAATCATGCTTCTATAAAGTGTTTGGTCAATCAGCTCATCTTTTTCATCAGACATGACCAGCTTATTTGTTGCCATGGGTGTGCTGCATGGTTTACAATCATTCATATCAAATTTGGTTAAAAGTTCTTTAGCATATTTGCTTTGATGAATGAAAGTTCCATTTGGCATTTGCTGTACTTGGAGACCAAGAAAGCATTGCAGCTCACCCATTGCACTCATTTCAAACTCAGCTGTCATGAGTTCTCTAAACTCTTCACACATTGAGTTACATGTGCTTCCAAAAATAATGTCATCCACATAAATCTGGACAATCATTAAATCCTTCCCTCTCCATTTTAAAAACAGTGTTTTATCAATGGTACCTCTTTTGAAACCATTTGAGAGTAGGAAGTTGGAAAGAGTTTCATACCAGGCCCTTGGTGCTTGTTTCAAGCCATACAAGGCTTTGTTTAGCCTGTAAACATGATCTGGATAAAATGGATCCTCAAAACCTGGAGGTTGACAAACATACACCTCTTCTTGAATTGTACCATAGAGGAAAGCACTTTTGATATCCATTTGAAACACCTTCATATTGTGGTTGACAGCAAAGGCCAGGAATAGTCTAATTGCTTCTAATCTTGCAACAGGGGCAAATGTTTCATCATAATCAATCCCCTCTTCCTGTCTGTAACCTTGAACCACAAGCCTGGCTTTATTCTTGACAACAATACCCCTTTCATCAGTTTTGTTCTTGAAGACCCACTTTGTGCCAATGGGACTAACCTCTTCTGGCAGTGGTACAAGCTCCCATACTTGTTGTCTTTTAAACTGTTGGAGCTCCTCTTGCATGGCTTCTACCCAGCTGTTGTCTTTCAGTGCCTCTTGGTACTTGACTGGCTGATGGAGTGATAGAAAACCAGCAAAAAGACAAATGTTTTGGGTTTGGCTTCTTGTGAGCACCCCTTCATTTATGTTGCCAATGATTTGATCAGGTGGATGAGATCTCAAGAAGATTAAATCTCCTTGGTATGGTATGATGGCATTGGTTGGTGAAGGCTGCAAATGTGTATCATCTGAGCTAACCACTGCTGGGGACTTTGATGATCCAGCAGTGGTTTCAAAAGGTGGTGGAATAGGAGGTAATGAGGTGGACAACTGCTGGCTTTTATCCACTGTTTGAGGACTTTTGTCAGCAGTGTTTGAGGATGTGGAAGCAGTGGTTGATGGGCTACTTTGGTAAACAATTGTTGAGGTAGCAGTGGTAGAGCTTTGACAACTGTTTTGAACAGCTGATGCTTTTCCCTTTGTGGCAGACCTTTGAGGGATGATGATTTCATACCCATAGTCTGGTGTTGTATCCTCTGATGGACCTGCACTGTTAGTCTTGACAGCAGTATTTTCAAAAGTGAATTTTTCAAGATCAAACAGATCTGCAGGGTTTGCTGGGATTTTCATTGATGAAAGTTCATTGAACTTAACATTCAAAGTCTCCTCCACTGCCTTGGTCCGTGTATTAAATACTTTGTAGGCCTTGGCAGTGGTTGAGTATCCCAGATGATAACCACAATCAATTTTGGCTGCAAATTTTGAAATGGAATCTTTTAAATTCAAAATAAAGCATGGGCAGCCAAACACTTTGAAATATGAGATCAGTGGTTTAATTTTATACAGAATTTCATAGGCAGTCTTTTTGTGCCTGGGGTTTATTAAAACTCTGTTCTGAACATAGCAAGCAGTGTTTACTGCCTCTGCCCAGAAAGTTAAAGGCAAACCTGAATCTGCAAGCATGGTTCTGGCAGCCTCAATCAGAGTTCTGTTCTTCCTTTCCACTACCCCATTCTGCTCTGGTGTTCTTGGGATGCTGTACTGCCTTACAATCCCTTTCTTCACACAGAAGGCATCCAACTCCCTATTTTTGAATTCTGTGCCATTGTCACTCCTGAAGCTTTTTACTGGAAGGTCAAATTGCTTTTCAACCTGTATCACAAAGTCTTGCAAAATGCCTGCAGTTTCATCTTTTGAGTGCAAAAAGAAAGTCCATGTGAACCTAGAAAAGTCATCAACAATAACCAAACAATATCTTTTCTTTTTAAGGCTCATGACTTGAACTGGGCCAAACAAATCCATGTGTAGCATTTGCAAACACTGGGTTGTTTTGGACTCTTCAATGGACTTATAGGAACTTTTATGTTGTTTTCCTTTTAAACAGGAAATGCAATGTTTAGGACATGAAAACAATTTTTGTGGTAGGCCTCTCACCAAACCATTTTTTGAAATTTCTGTGATTGTCTTAAGATTTGTGTGTCCCAGCCTTCTGTGCCAAAGTTCTGTCTCTTTGTTAGAGGCAGCTGAGAACAGACAGGCATCAGCTCTGGGACACTCTTTTGACATGTCAACAACATAAACATTGCCACTTCTTTGAGCAACAAGTTTAGTTTGACCAGATTTAATTATTGCTTCAATCTTTTTGACCATTTCTGGTCCAACAATCCTACAACAGTCTTTTGTGAAGAATGACCCAAATCCCTTGTCACTCATTTGGGACACACTCAGAAGGTTGAATTTTAGATTGTCTATTAGATTGACATTTTCAAATTTTACATTTCCAGATTGCACTGTACCAGACCCCAGAACCTTCTCTTTACTATTATTCCCAAAGGATATATCACCCCCACCATGGATTTTAAAGTCTTTGAGGAGGGCTTTACATCCTGTCATGTGCCTGGAGCCTCCACTATCTACATACCAAAGACTATCAAAGCATGCAGAAGCTCCCTGCACATGAAGTAAAAAGATTAGTTCATTAAGGTCTCCAAAGCCAACAAGGCTTTGGATGGGGTCTCAACAGTGTCTGGGATGGATGCAAGATGATGGACAGTGGTTAGGTCAGGAGTTTGAACTGTTTTAGGACAGTGTTTCTCTAACCACTGTTGTGGGTCCTGACCAATCATCTGCTGGTAACCAAAAGGATGCTTGTTCACTTTGGGTTTAGAGGGCCTTTTGTAGGCCTCATAAACGTGAGGAATCCTTTGGTAAGACTGTTTTTCTCTGCCTTTTCTGAACTGATTGGCAGGGGGTGCATCAGTAACCTGAACATCTCTTTTGACAGATGTTTGGTTCAGCTGTTTTGTAACAGCTGTTTGTACTGGAACAAACAGTGGTTGTTTCTTGGTGAATTTGACAGATGTTGATGATGATGATGGACTCAAGGATGTTTTAGCAATGTACTCATTCTTTTTCACATCAAAGTTTTTGAGGTACACACATGCTTGAGTTTTGTGGTTTGTTTTCCCACAGACAATGCAGCTTTCTGCTGAAACAATGACAGTTTTTGAGTTTTGTCGTTTGAGGTGCAACAGGTTGCACTTGTACCTGTGGAGCAGGGGTTTGAACATATTGGATTTGTGGAACAGTAGTTTGGACATAATGTACTGGCACAGGGGCAGCAGCATAGTGAGCAGTGTTCACTTGAGCTGCTGGGGCATATTGGGCATAGTGCACAGTGTTTTGGTTTTGAGGTCTAGGATTTGAGCTAGGATGAGTAATTATGGGACCAGTATTTTGACTCCTACATTCCCTAGCGAAATGTCCCAACCTATTACACTTGTAGCACTTGATTTTCGATTTATCCAACCCAACCCTTAGATTCCCATGCAAACCTGGGAATTTTCTCCCTGTTCTTTTGTAGAACTTGCTAGTTCTAACACTTAGCAAAGCCAGTTGGTGCAGGATGTCCATTTCCTCTAAATCAGTGGGATCAAAATGTTGCAAATCATTTAGTTCAAAGCTTAAATTATCTGACATCTGGTTTTCGTTTGCAGTGAATGCATAACTTGCAGAGTGAGGATCAGGGTTGTTAAAATTTGCACCAGCAGTTATGTCAATGAAGTGATCATAACCCTGGTCCTTACCACTGCTCCCAGATTCTTCTTGACCCAGAAGAGCAGTATTACCGAATGTGTAATCATCAACGGCTTTTCCTGACTCTTGTAACTTCCTTTTCTGGTTCAACTCCCTTTCGTAGGTCAGGATTCGACCATGGAGTTGGGTCAAGGTCAGATCCTTGAACTCAGGTGAATTTCTGGTGACAAAGGCTATAGTGTCCCATTTTTCGGGCAGTGACCTGAGGAACCTGCTATTTTGAGTCGAGTTTGTAAAGGTAGTATTAACAAGCCTCAGTTCACTGATGAGACAACTAAACCGCTCAAATTGTTGAGTCAGTGATTCACCTCTAACATGACAAAATGTTTCATACTGTTGGTTCAAGATTTCCCTATTGTTTTCTATGACTTCTTCAGTACCTCCAAACTGTTCCTTAAGTGCGTCCCACAATTCTTTGGCACTGTTACAGTGTAACAGTCCAGCATATATTTCATTGGGCAGCGCTGATGCTATGATGCTAAACACTTTAGCATCTAGTTCGATCTTTTGAAAATCAGTTTCGGTGTAATTTTCAACTGGTTTTGGAACGAACTTTTTAGCATCTTCAGCGCTTGGCACTGAAGGAACATGAGGACCAAAGGTGACAGACCTCCAACAACCTGTGCTTTGTTGAGCGAGGATGTGACCCATCCTCCTCTGCCAGATGTTGTACTCATTTCTTTTTAGCATAGGTGGTTTAAAAAGTGAGCCGATGTTGTTTTTATCATCCTGAGATTGTGACGTCATTCTTGTTGTTTTACAGACACTGAGAAATCAACTTTAATGGTGATTAATCCTTGCTCTGTTTTTCAACGGACGAACAAACGATCAGTATCAACTGTTATGAGCTGAACTATTTACGTCAAAATGATTGTTAAATCAAATTTGACTGTCCAAGCTCTGATACCAATTGTTGGATCTGAGTTTCTTTTTTATTGTATTTTCGTTTGTAATTAAGATGGAAATGAAAGAGTTGTGCAGCGGAAACAAGATGAAAGCAAACTTTGCATACAATCAAACGAGAGTAATACTTTTATCAAACATCTTTTCACAAAGAACCGAATGATTGAATTTGTTTCAACAACGATTACAATGATTGATGTAAGAATGCAAACTCCCCCTCAGCCAGAGCTCAGTAGTTTGTTCGTGCAAAGAAGACGATTGATCAAAAGAGCTAATAGAACAGTACAAAGTACTGAACTATTTATAGGCACTTGCAAACCACTGAGCATCTTAGCTGACGTCACCATGAAAGTGACATCTAACCTCCTAACAAACTCTAACTACTGATCTATAAACACTGATGTACTAAACTACTGCTATTACATTATATTACATAAAAGACACTTAAACTGCTGCTGCATCCTTCCACTGCTGTGAACCCAGCAGTGCTTGTCCGGATCAGCAGTACTTGACCCAAGGCAGTAGATTAAGTCAACAGAGCTTTGGTCTTCCATCAGTCTTTGACATTGGTCAGTAGATATAAAGTAGCAGTTGTAAGTCAGCACTTAGTATGATCAGCAGATAGGAGGTCAGCAGATATGAAACCACTTTCAAGGGGAGAGATTTGCATGAACCAACTGTAAACGTCTGCTTATTCTGGATCCACTGCTTTGATCCAGTTTTGGCTTTACATTATCTGTTCCTCTGATAGGGTTCAATCCCAACAAGGACCAGGTTACATGTTAGTATAACCCTCTGTGATTATACAACTTGGTTCATTAGTTATCCGATTCATATGCATATTTCCGATATATGCCTAAATGTTGACTATAATCCCTTTTAACCTTAAAACAAGAATTTTGAAAATGTGAGAGGACAATAATCTTTATTACTGATTTATAAACGTATCCCTAAATTTTCACATCAGTTTGGGGTCTAGATTAAGAGTTATGCTCAATAGCGTAATTAGAAAGCTTTTTATTAATTAAACTGCGTAATTAGTATAGAACCCATCTAAACCCAATTTTTTATACCAAACTTTTTACCTACTGATGTAAAATAATATTTTGGGATTTTTGAAGATTTTTATTTATTTTAAGCTGAGCATAACATAGGGTTCTAGCCATAATACGGTAATTGTTGGTTTTGCCCTTTTGGCCAATAAAATGAGTTTTACAAAACATTTTGACACCCAACCTTTTTCTACTGATTTGACATGATAAATAAAACATTTTAAGCTTTTTGGAATGATAAAGATATCAGCTTTTCATATAAAACCTGGAAATCGCTTAAAATCGCCTTTTTACGCGTTTTTAACGCATAGCATAAGTTAAAACTATTTTTAACATATAAGGTTTGATACCTACTGATGTTTTAAGTGAATTTATATATTTTAATAGTAAAGAAAAGTTTTTAAACTCAGATTCCTTATTTTGACCTTTAAAGCCTATGTGAAATTACCAAAAATGCCCCTACGGTGCATAGCTTGATTATAAAAGGTAAATTTCACATATATGCCATACCCTACTATTATGATTTATAAAAATAAGTATTTTTACAGATTATATCAGACCTGAAACTCAGATTTATATTTAAACTCTTTTATAAGCTTTAAAATGACCAAAATATCCCTACGGGGCATAGTTTGAGTTTAAATTCGTTTTGGGCATAATGGAAGGTATCTTACTGATATCACAACATATTTAAGGCATATTGACTTAGGAAACTTGTTCATGAATCATTTGGTTACCCGTTACGCACTTTTCGCGTTCGGATCGGTTTATGTAACTAGTTTGCATAAATTAGCCGAAACGGGTCAAACCTTATCATTTTTATCTCAAAATCCAGAATGTGGTTAGTTTACCCATATTATACAAGTATACAAACTTGTCAGGTCTAAACCACACTCTAATCTGGTCATCGCTTAATCGTGCGTTTTGAACCGTTTATCTTCCTTTAAAACTAACTGGTATAAGTTTAGACTTATTTAAGACCCGTTAGGAATCTAATAGGTTATTAAAACCTTCGTTCTAGATATAGGAGCCCATTAAAAGCTACCTGTACTTGCTTGGTGGTATACGGCTGGGATAAATTGTATAAATTTGCTCAGGTAAATACTTTTAACTTATTTTCCCTATACGGGCTTGGGATACGGTATTATAATAATACCGCTTGGTTGGGTGTGTAGTCATTTAAATCGGATTGTGATTAATGTATTTACATAACTCGTTTTAATCTGTATTATTTGGTGTATGGCCTTTGGGGGTTAAATGGCCATGTCCCGGATATCCTTGGCATCATTCAAAGAAATGGCCACGACCTAAGCACGAGGTGTAGGCATACACCTGACAGTTGCATAATATAAAAACTGGTAATCCACTTAAAGGAATCAACCTTGTGGGCATTATACATGTGGCGTGTCAGTTAATCATGACCGGCTCTTCTAACCGGCCCTGACGGACGACAAATAAGTAAAACTGTATACAAGATTATTTTTAAATAATTGTCCCAAGTTATAAAAGATATTTTGTGCCATGTGCATTCAAACTTATTTTCTTAAACTCTTTTCAAAATGAGTCAGTTAATTGTATTTAACAGTGTAAACTGACGTATTTTCCAAAAAGGCTAAGTGCAGGTACTAGACGAAATAGGCTGGCTACTCCTGGCATCATTAATCAAGTCTTGCAAGCTCTGGATGTTAAAGTCTGTTGAACAATAATCTTTTATCTTTTGATCCGCCTGTGGATCCATTACAGTCCGTTGTGATACTTTGATATTACTATTTATTCGGTTTGTAATGTGATTCATCTTTTGCTTCCGCTGTGCATTTAAAAATTGTGTTGTTTGACCATGATGATATCAACTACGTCACGATACCCCCACCGGGCCCACCGGTAATACGTGGAAATTCGGGGTGTGACACTATACTAGTGTAACTCTTGGTTTCTGGCTCATTTTGTGTCTCAATACCATGTCTGTCTGAAAACTAAACTCCCATCAGTACTTCTAGTTTGTCTGATAACTGTGCTAACTTTGTTTCGTGCATCATTTGAATCATAAAGTGTTGCATGCAATAATGATATGAAATCATGCAATATGTGACGCACATGTATGTATTATGACAATAATCAGAAAGCATTCATGTCATTAATTTGGATCAAGCACAGTCATTAAAGCACTAATTACTGTCTAATTAATGTACGGATACATGGAAATTTGACAATTGTCACAAAATTGTTAATAGCACCATTAAATTGATTTGTTGAGGGTTAAGTAGTTAATAGCATGTAACGCCCCAAAATCCGAATTTTTATATTTGCTAGTATGTTTTCTATGATATAGCAAGAAATAAAAATAACTAGGCTATTTATATGTGTACGTGTTAAGAATAAGTATATGACTATAATTGTTCGATTATTTTATAGAATGATAACTAGGAGTACTAACCTAGTTAGAATGCAAGGGATCTCTTGGAT
Source organism: Helianthus tuberosus (assembly GCA_030545235.1). Lineage (NCBI taxonomy): Eukaryota > Viridiplantae > Streptophyta > Magnoliopsida > Asterales > Asteraceae > Helianthus > Helianthus tuberosus. The sequence continues at coordinate 88,197,209 of CM060432.1, read as the reverse complement.
TAAGTTAAGAATGCATGATAACAAAAGTTAACCATAAAGTAGAATGTTCAATATTTGAGAGACCAAACTTGGGCAACTAGAAAAGTAATTTAATTAAAATTTTAACACAAAACACACACATCAGGGATGTGTGTGTGTGTGCAACGTGAAGAGCAGGAGAAAGGGGGAAGAACAAAACCCTAACAACACAAAATCAGTCAAATTGGAAGGAAATTTAAGGGCTAAATGAATGCATGAACTAAGCATTATAATCACCTAAGTGTTCATAACATCAAGTAAGTTGAATTTTATGTTTTAGTGATGTTTGATTAAGTGGGTTATGTGTAATCCGTGAATGTAGTGTAAAATTTAACATGAATATTAGTAGATATGAATGTGTAGAAGTTATGATATGCTTAATTTTGTCTATGTTGATGATTTGGGGTAAAACCCACTTGATTGTTATAGAATGATCAAGATTTGTGAAGTTATATATGTAAATTAGCATAATGTTGATGGTATTTTGATGAATAAATTATGTAGAACTATATGCACATAGTTAAGATGTCAAATTGTGAAGTTGGGGATTGCTATGCTAATCAATGGATGAATTATGGAAAATGTACTCAAGATACTTGTACATTATGGTTAAAAATTTGTACGCGCGCCAAGTGTTTGATGAAATGACTAAGTGAAGTTAGAAGGTAAAATTGTATGCAAGAACTTATGTGTTATGTACTGCTAATTTATGTGTCATGTATGATGGTAATAAAGTATGATGATACATGTCTTACTTATGCGCTAATAGACTAACGAAAGTCGAACATTGCATGATCTAAAAGTCGAATGAATGATTGTATGTACGCTAATTGTGTTATGAATGTGACGACATGTGTGGTTAGGAGTCATGTCAACATGGACATAAGCATGGAAAGGCAACAGGTCAAAGGTAAACACGGAAGCTATGCACGAACTCGGATGCATGAGGTAAGTAAATTCCCGGACTCCCTCTTTAGTAGAAAACGAGATTAATTGTATGATAATTGTTAGGGGTTAAGTTGAAATGTGTTGTTGATGAAAATATCAAGTAAGAAGTATTAAGTAAGTGATTTTCCAGAATCACTTCTTAGTTTATTTAAGCAAGGTTATGCGCTAGATATTTAAGTATGATAATCGGAGTCTAATAAGGTTTGGTTATATAGAAGTGAAGGTTTCCGTTAAGTAGACCAAACGGGTTAAAATAAACTAAATCGCAAACCGGGTAATGGGAGTGTAAACTATATGAATTATGGATCCGGGTAATGGATTACAGCTTAGATATGTTAAGAAATGAACCCCAAGCGATTAAAATAAGTTTGGATAGGTTTGGATGTAAAATTGGTGAAAAATAAATGTGCGGAGCTGACACGGCCGGGTGGACACTTGACACGGCCGGGTGAAGGTTCTGTGAAAAATATATGTTTACTTGACACGGCCGGGTGGACACTTGACACGGCCGGGTGAAGGGGCTGAAAAAATATATAATTTCTTGTGTTTAATTCTTTTGTTCAAATGCTTTAATTTTTAATCATTTGAATGAAATTGTATGATAAGTAACAATACACTTTAGACCTCAGAGGTGTAAGGAAATTTTACTAATAAAGTTCAACTACGTATAGTTGATTTAAATGAATGAGTTTAATGCATACCGGGAATCGAGTTCATAAACCCCATGTACAGAACCCCGGATAATGTAAAAGTGTTATAGTTATAATGTTCATGTGAGTTTTAAGTATAAAAATATGAGTTGCTTGATAAAAACATGAACGGGTCGAATAATTCGTAAATGAATATTAGACCGAAAACATATAAGTTAAGAATTTTCTTAGTCCGGATGTTAGATTTTGAGTCCATACGATGGAGGACCAAATTACGACGCCGTGTGCTGCTCCTGTTTTTGCCGACGCACTAACTGGCTGCCTACGCGAGTAATCTGCCGACGCACGGCTGTCGCGCCCCGCGACAAAAAGAGCTGAGTCTCTCGCGGCCCTCGAGAGACCACTGAACTGGCAAAAATCTTTATTTTTGTTTGTTTTGGTCATGGAACTTGTTTTAAACGATTTTCAAGGCCTCATAACTAATGTTTAAGTCGGTTTTGAATATAAGTGAATGTTATGGGTCTCGTGATAATATAAGTATATGAGAATAAAAGTGGTAAGCAAGAGTTTGTAAGTTGTATATGATTGTATGTACGTACGTAGAAATGTATACATATATGAACGTAAGTTGCTATGAATGTACGTAGGTATGGTTTTAATACGTTTGAGTATTGACGATTACTAATAATGTGCCTTGAGGTTGGAATGTAATGCAGGTATGAGAACGTTGGGTTCATGAGGAATTGAAGCCGAACTTGAATTAAGAGAATGATTGAATGAATCCAGGTTTACATTGTGGAATGTTATACGATTTTCAATTATATAGAATAATGTTGTATGATGTTGCCAATGACTAACGGTTAAGTTGTATATGATGTTCACAGGCATCACACGGATTTTCTCTACCACTAACGAAGATAAGCAGGCGTAGATCGAGTCAAAGAGCAAGGATTGTACGAAAAGAACGATCACATAGCTTGAATTATGTAACGCTTTGGAATGTTAATTTTAGTGTGAATGTTGTAAATTCCTTCTAGAAAATGTTTGACATTTTGTAATTGAGCCTTCACGTAAGTAATGTAGTTAATAAAGAAAGAAATTTTAAGGATCGTATTTCCGCTGCGTCGTTTTAAGGTTAAACGTGTTTGGGTCTTACAAGTTGGTATCAGAGCCCTGGTTTGAGAGAAATCAAGTATGAGGAGGTAAATGCTTGAACTCAAACCCATGTGCTCTTGTGACAAGGAACCCGTACAATCCAAGACTCGATCAAGATCCAAAGGTAGAAGTGAATGTAAGTATGTACTTAAGTATGCATATAAAGAAAACTAACAGTATGTTATGTGTAAGGTAAGCATAATTGTTTGGAGTGGATGATCCGCGAATGCGGTCTAGGACCGACACCAAGGCATGTAATAAGACAAATTGACTCCAAGTACGTAAATTCAATATGTGGGTACATGTAATGGTAAAACCTGTCGAGGGAAGGAAGATTTAAAATGAAAGACAACGAGGATATAGTAAAAAAATTTTAAAAATGTTACACATGCCAAAGCCTAATTCTTCGGACATAAGGTGATGATTACTCGAAGGCACGAAACTAGTATGTGGATTGCGTACCTGGCCAGTACGCAAGAAGCATATGACGTTCGTTAGACCGTGTTAATTGTTACAGGTATGTCCGGTAGAATTAGGTAGTAGGTGGACGTGAGGGTGAATGGAGTAGTAAGACTCTCAAGACAATTGAGAGTACCAAATACAAAAGAAAAGTATGAATGATATGTTTGAATCCGCGAGACGGATTCAACACATAGAAGCAATGGAAAGTATGAATGATATGTTTGAACTCATGAGACGGATTCAAAACATAGAAGTAATGAGAAGTACGAATGATATGTTTGAACCCACGAGACTGATTCAAAACATAGAAGTAATGAAAAGTATGAATGATATGTTTGAATCCGCGAGACGGATTCAAAACATAGAAGGAATGAAAGGTATGAATGATATGTTTGAATCCGCGAGACGGATTCAAAACATAGAAGGAATGAAAGGTATGAATGATACGTATGAATCCATGAGACGGATTTAAAAACATAAAAAAAGAAGGAATGAAATTAACCTACGTACGAATGTGTTGACAGTTTGACAGTGGTTGAGTCAAACGGGTCATATAAGTAAGTATAAGGTAGATGGTGATAGTATAACAAAAGAATGACCATAAATGGCACGCAAACCTAGATTTGAGTTGAAGGAAAGCAGTTTTGATTAAGTTACATGTTAGATGTGTTAGTAAACGACTCTTGGGAGTCGGAATGAATGACGGGCTATGACCCGAACAATAACTTAAGTATGGACGGGAAGGGTAAGTTTTTACAAGAAATACTGAAATGATGTAATAAAGGATTTGTATGTAAGCATGAATGGAAAGAAGTACGAACGTGTACTTAAATACATCCATGATAAGTAAGAAATGCCAGTTTGACCTTGAAAAGTCAAACTGCAAAAAGTTGGCGAAATAGCTAATAAAATGAAAGCATCGTATATGAGAAATGAAATGTGGGATATATTATAGCATGTATGTAGGAAATTATGGAAGAATTATAGGTGAATAATCACATAGTAGTATGAATGTTGAATGAAATGTGCTAACCTCCAATTTTGTAGATGATAGTGGTAGAACACTTAATGTGGTAAAACCAATCGAACTGGTGAAAGGATGTGCACGAGCGGAAGCTTATTACACGGATGAAAGAAATATGATCTGGTACGAGGAGTACTCGTGAAGAAGCGGATCGATCTGGTTTGCGGATAGTTGATTCATGCAATGAAATCGAGGTTAGTAAAATGATTAACCCATCTTGGATAGGTATGATACGGTATGGGATGTTGATTTTTAATAGTCGACATAGGAAGAAAATTTTGTCATTAAAAAGGAAATTTCAAAATCTTGAGTGAAAGTTTCGGGTATTGATTAAACTCTAGTATGATAATCTTGCACAACACGTGTACTCATGTAGAATAAGTAATGCATGAAGTGAGAGCTATAGTAAAGTGATATGAATGAGCCTAACTTAAAGATATGCCTAGTAAAAGTAACTATAGAAAACTTAGAATGATGTTTAACCTTGGAATTAAACACGAATGTGTGAGTATGAAGTAGAAGTTTCGTTGCGGTTACTAGTAAGAACTGGTTATTGAATGTTTATGGTACGAGTATGATATTAACGACCCCTCATATGAGTACAAAAATGATTAGAAGGCATGTTAGTAACGGAATGTTGGGATTTGTTTATAGTGATCAAAATGAAATATCATAGATGATTTATGAATAGAATGAAATGAATTGAAATATTTCAAATAAGTAGAAACATGAGTGTATTATGATTAATTAGAAGGATGGAAACAAGTCGTAAACTTAAGCTATGCGGCCAATAGAATGATGAACGAACCGTTAGTAATGAAATGTGCTAGGAACTAGCACTATAAAGTGTAATGACACTAATAAGGGCTCTGGATAAATTTCCAACCTATTACGTGTTTGTGAAAGTAAATTACTAAATTCAAGAAGGTAGGAACAATGCGTACATTTATGTTTGTTTAGGAACAAAATCTTTAGCCAAAATCACGAATGTATTCAGTATGTATTATGCACTTTGAATGAGTATAATGAAAAGGTAAGAGTAGGAATGAGAAAGGTTTCGGGGACGAAACCTCCTTTAAGTAACGCCCCCAAAATCCGAATTTTTATATTTGCTAGTATATTTTCTATGATATAGCATGAAATAAAAATAACTAGGCTATTTATATGTGTACGTGTTAAGAATAAGTATATGACTATAATTGTTCGATTATTTTATAGAATGATAGCTAGCAGTACTAACCTAGTTTGAATTCAAGGGATCTCTTGACTTAAGTTAAGAATGCATGATAACAAAAGTTAACCATAAAGTAGAATGCTCAATATTTGAGGGACAAACTTGGGCAACTAGAAAAGTAATTTAATTAAAATTTTAACACAAAACACACACATCAGGGATGTGTGTGTGTGTGCGACGTGAAGAGCAGGAGAAAGGGGGAAGAACAAAACCCTAACAACACAAAATCAGTCAAATTGGAAGGAAATTTGAGGGCTCAATGAATGCATGAACTAAGCATTATGATCACCTAAGTGTTCCTAACATCAAGTAAGTTGAATTTTATGTTTTAGTGATGTTTGATTAAGTGGGTTATGTGTAATCCGTGAATGTAGTGTAAAATTTAACATGAATATTAGTTAATATGAATGTGTAGTTGTTATGATATGCTTAATTTTGTCTATGTTGATGATTTGGGGTAAAACCCACTTGATTGTTATAGAATGATCAAGATTTGTGAAGTTATATATGTAAATTAGCATAATGTTGATGGTATTTTGATAAATAAATTATGTAGAACTATATGTACATAGTTAGGATGTCAAATTGTGAAGTTGGGGATTGCTATGCTAATCAATGGATGAATAATGGAAAATGTGCTCAAGATACTTGTACATTATGTTTAAAAATTTGTACGCGCGCCAAGTGTTTGATGAAATGACTAAGTGAAGTTAGAAGGTAAAATTGTATGCAAGTACTTATGTGTTATGTACTAGCTAATTTATGTGTCATGTGTGATGGTAATGAAGTATGATTATACATGTCTTACTTATGCGCTAATAGACTAACGAAAGTCGAACATTGCATGATCTAAAAGCCAAATGAATGAGTGTATGTACGCTAATTGTGTTATGAATGTGACGACATGTATGGTTAGGAGTCATGTCAACATGGACACAAGCATGGAAAGGCAACGGGTCAAAGGTAAACACGGAAGCTATGCACGAACTCGGATGCACGAGGTAAGTAAATTCCCGGACTCCCTCTTTAGTAGAAAAAGTGATTAATTGTATGATAATTGTTAGGGGTTAAGTTGAAATGTGTTGTTGATGATAATATCAAGTAAGAAGTATTAAGTAAGTGATTTTCCGAAATCACTTCTTAGTTTATTTAAGGAAGGTTATGTGCTAGATATTTAATTAGTATGATAATCGGAGTCTAATAAGGTTTGGTTATATAGAAGTGAAGGTTTCCGTTAGGTCAAAATAAAGTAAAACGCAAACTGGGTAACGGGAGCGTAAACTATATGAATTATGGATCCGGGTAATGGATTACAGCTTAGATAAGTTAATAAATGAACCCCAAGCGATTAAAATGAGTTTGGATAGGTTTGGATGTAAAATGGGTGAAAAATAAACGTGCGGAGCTGACACGGCCGGGTGGACACTTGACACGGTCGGGTAAAGGTTTTGTGAAAAATATATGTTTACTTGACACGGCCGGGTGAAGGGGCTGAAAAAATATATGTTTACTTGACACGGCCGGGTGGACACTGAACTGGCAAAAATCTTTATTTTTGTTTGTTTTGGTCATGGAACTTGTTTTAAACGATTTTCAAGGACTCATAACTAATGTTTAAGTCGGTTTTGAATATAAGTGAATGTTATGGGTCTCATGATAATATAAGTATATGAGAATAAAAGTGGTAAGCAAGAGTTCGTAAGTTGTATATGATTGTATGTACGTACGTACGTAGAAATGTATACATACATGAACGTAAGTTGCTATGAATGTACGTAGGTATGGTTTTAATACGTTTGAGTATTGACGATTACTAATAATGTGCCTTGAGGTTGGAATGTAATGCAGGTATGAAAACATCGGGTTCATGAGGAATTGAAGTCGAACTTGAATTAAGAGAATGATTGAATGAATCCAAGTTTACATTGTTGAATGTTATACGATTTTCAATTATATAGAATACTGTTGTATTATGTTGCCAATGACTAACGATTAAGTTGTATATGATGTCCACAGGTATCACACAGATTTTCTCTACCACGAACGAAGATAAGCAGGCGTAGATCGAGTCAAAGAGCAAGGATTATACGGAAAGAACGGTCACGTAGCTTGAATTATGTAACGCTTTGGAATGTTAATTTTAGTGTGAATGTTGTAAATTCCTTCTAGAAAATGTTTGACATTTTGTAATTGAGCTTCACGTAAGTAATGTAGTTAATAAAGAAAGAAATTTTAAGGATTGTATTTCCGTTGCGTCGTTTTAAGGTTAAACGTGTTTAGGTCTTACATAGCAACAAAAAAGTGAACCAAACAAAACATTTTGTTAGGCATCACATGGATCATAATCCTATAATTTTCAATTGCTCTCATCCTATTCAATCAATGGATCAAATTAAGCCTCCAAAAACACAACCTTTATACCCACATATATATAGACACAATGTTAAAATCAAGATCTTTTTTAGAAAGAGAAATGTTAAGGAGGAGCAAAGCATCACCGGAAAGTTTTCCAGAACGGCTTCCACAGTATTAAGAAACCGACGATGTGACGTAAAGCGTATCAATGGCCTTATCTACGAAGAGACACGAGATTTTTGAAGATCTTTCTTGATGATTTTATGCGTGATGCCATCAAATACACCGAAGATACTCGCCGGAAAACTATTACGGCGATGGACGTCATTTATGCTTTGAAGTGCCAAAGATGTACAATTATACACTATGTTGATTTGGTTTGATTGTATGTGTTTAAATTGTTATTTTAGGAAATGGCTTTATAGAAATCATGTTTGTATCTCATTCTTTGTAGCTTCCCATAAACATGTAATTTTATTTCATTATGCTTGTAAATTTTATACATTTTTTGTTTGTATAGTTTTTTTGTTTTATTTGCCTTTGTATTAGATCTTGCATGTTTTATAAATAAAATAAACTAAAACATATTTGTTCAAATATTGTATATTTTTACAGACCAGTTTCTATCATTGATTTTTTGGTGGTGTGTTTAGAGATTTAATGGTGGACTAATTTGGTTTCTATCATTGATTTTTTGGTGGTGTTTAGAGATTTAATGATGGACTGATTTGGTTTCTATGGTGCTCTTGTTGAGCAGCACCAACAAATCTCATTATTTGATGGTATATTTGTTGGTGCTCTCTCAAAAAGCTCTTATCCTAGCACCAAAAAACTGCTTTTATACTAGTGCCAGTTTTTTTTTATGTTTTTATGTCGGAGGAGATAATACCCTAATATGGGTTCATTTTTGTATATTTTGAGCAGGTATAAAGTACTTAGATGCTCTTGCACTACGTAACGTGCATATCATAGTATCTTTGTTTTCTTTTTCATTTTGCACAATTAGAGATTTGTTACATGTGGGTGTTACTTAAAACCTATCTTGTGGCATGCCACAACAAATCACATCTTTTGACACTGGAATGGCGATGAATTCTATGTTTGACAAGTCGTCCTCTCTCTGGTCACCATATGCACCTTATCTTCTGACACGTAAATTATTTGATTAACACTGTTATTCATCATCATCGTACTTAGTAAATCCCACCAATAGCATAACTAAGGTCGGGTCTGAGGAGAGTAAGATATAGACAGCCTTACCTCTAGGGCTGTTCAAATCGCTCGCCGCTCGTCGCTCGCTCGACGCTCGTTCGGAAATTGCTCGGAAAACGCTCGTTCGATTTGACGCTCGGTTGTAAACGAGCCGCTCTGCTCGGTTTGGTTTCTAAACGAGCCAAGCATGAGCAAAGGTCCGCTCGGCTCGGTTCGGCTCGAATTATTATTTTAATTAGTATATACATATACGCATACATCTATAAACATGTATATACACATATAAATACACAAATATAAATAATACACATATATACACACATACACTTATATATATACACACACTTACACATACATATATACATAAATATAAATTAAATTTATAGTTTTATATGTACCAATTTATTAGATTTTGGTTAACTATATACAAATTTACAACTATATCTATGCGTACTAGCCCAACCACACCAATAAAAAATTAAAATCAAAACTAAAAGTTAAACCCTAAACCGATAAACGACAGTCTGTTTATCGCCTTAATGTTTCATGTCGTTACCCTAAGTCGATTGTCTCCTGCTCTCAACGTAATTGTTCGTGCAATATGATCATCGCCTCGTCAGCCACAACATTGTTATTTATAAGAAAAATATTATGCCATGAAATGTGCATGTTTTTAAAGACATAAAATCTTGAGACCCAACATTGTCACTATCTCTCTCAGCAAATTTAAATTGGGCGATACGGTTGTCCAAATCGCTCGAATTTCGCTCGACGCTCGCTCGGAATTTTTACCGCTCGAAAAATGCTCGCTTGATTTGATGCTCGGTTTTAAATGAGCCGCTCCGCTCGGTTCGGTTTGAAAACGAGCCAAGCACGAGCAAAGGTCCGCTCGGTTCGGCTCGGCTCGTGAACAGCCCTACTTACCTCTACCCCGTAGGAATAGAGAGACTGCTTCTAGTGAGACCCCCGGCTCGATAGTAGTTTTCCATTAAGCCTTGAACATAAACAACATAACACTCGGCAAGCAATTAAGACAAAGGCCGATTAGTGCATGTACTCCCTTGTCCTTCGTCTTTCGGCTATCAACGCCACCACATAATGCATGATTAACACCTGTTATTATTAGTTTTAAATCATTTTTATTGGTCATCAGATGCACCTTATCTTGTGACACCTAAATTATTTGATTAACACTTGTTATTGATTAGTTTTAAATCATTTTTATTGATATAGATGTTTTTTATAGATGGTTTTAATTTAGAGAGTTATATGATATAGGGTTAAGTTCACGTACAAAGTGTCTTATCGTACAAAATGTATGAAAAGCATGAAAAACCCAAAAAAATACGGTAGCATTTTCGTAATTATTTGCCCGTAGGGTAATTATCAAAATTACTCTATAAATGACATTGTAGGGTAATTTTGATTTTGTAGTGTAATTTTGTAAAATGATCTTGTAGGGTAATTATCAAAAATTACTCTACAAGTGTATCAAAATTGCTCTGCAAGTTTATCAAACAATATACAATTCAAAATTACTCTATAAGATCATTTGTAAAGTAATTATGATACTCTCCAAAATTTCCCCTACAAGATCAAAATTATCATATAAGATCATTTGTAGAGTACTTATGATACTCTACAAGAATATTTTACAAAATTAACTTACAAGATCAAAATTACCGTACAAGATCATTTGTAGGTTAATTTTGATAATTACTCTACGAGTAAATAATTAGGAAAATCACATACGTTTTTTTAACTTTTCATCATATTCGTACGTTTTGTATCACAATGGTATTTGCATTTGATCTTTAGTCATATAATATAAATTAAATTTTATTGTCCGTAAAATTCTTGGGTTATAACCTAGTATGCATGTAGATTGTTGAAGTGAAGAGAAAACTAAAAAAACTAATTGCTCATGTATTTTTAGTTCCACATCGTTAGACCGCCCGTAATGGGGCGTTTTTTTTTAAATTAAAAAAAACGCCCGAACACGCCCCCATCCCACTACACCAGGGCGTTTTTGAGCGTGTTTCGAGAAAAAAACTGTCCCCGGCGTGCTTTAAAAAACGCTAGAACTCTATTTCTTTGCCCAATTGAACCTTGCCATGTGTATATACTTAGTTTTAATTAAAAAAACAAAATAAATTTGTTTTTAAAAGTTGCAGGTTATAGAAAGGAAGAAGAAGAAAAGTTGCAGGTTTTGTTCCTGTGGGTGAAAGGAAGAAGAAGAAGTTTTTTCATTTTAGTCCCTGCATTTTGATTATATTTAAAAAAAGATTTAAACTTTAAAAGTCTTTAAAAAAGGATTTTAAGTTTTCATTTTAGTCCCTGCATTTCTAGTATTGTATTTTTTTGGAAATGTAATTTTTTTTGGAAATTAGTTTTAATTAGATTATGGAAATGTATTTTTTTACTTTTGAATAGGTTTTTTTATTTCTAGTATTGTATTTTTTTAATTTAATAAAGTATTTTAAGTTTTTAATTAAAAAATAATTGTGTAATGATTGAAAGGGGCGTTATTGGGCATTATTCTCACTACGGCACTTTTGCAATAACCCCCAATAATGTCCCCATGCTGACTGGACTGCCACATGACAGAAAACGCCCCATGGTGGGGGCATTATTGATAAAACCACTACACATGGTCTTAGTGTATGGAAGACAAATGGAACTTAATCCTTAAAAAGGGACCCCACGCTGAAGAAAAAAAGGTGCGCTACACGCATGTGATGCGATTGTAGGGGAATGTTTAAATGAGAACTTTAAATATTGTGAAACCGTGGGAACGAATGGAAAAACCACGAGACATTGGTCAAAACCAATTCAAAGTTAAATTTTTTTACACTTACTATTATTATTATTATTCAAATACAATCTTAAAAATTAAATTTACGTGAATTCGTAAATATTGAAAATTTACACATGTGTAAGTTAGCCATTTACATATGTATAAATATAACATATTTACACATGTGTAAAAAATCTAATAATAGTGATTTTAAGAGGAGAAATGAACTATTTGATGTTGTAATTTTTCTTCTTCTTATTATTTTTTTTTTTTGATGTTTTATTTTAATTACAATGAGTGTATTAAAGAAAAATTGGTTTTGATTGGTTTTTTCATTCATTCTCAAGATTCTTGTAATATTTAGCGTTTTTAAGATAACTCTCCCTAGTGATGCTATTAGGCTTTATTTTTATTTATTTTTTTCAAAGTGTTCAAGTGTATGTACAAATGTACAATTGAAAAAACCAAAATCAAATCAAACCTATTATCAACTAAAACCAAAAACCAAAAAAATGAAACCTAACTGTTTTATAAATCCCAAAAACCGAATACTTAGCTTTTGTTAAACCGACCTAAACTAAGTCATGCACACCCCTAACCTATAATATCTATAATATGGATCCGAAAAATAATTTATTCATGTCACATGTATTTATTTACTGTGGCAAATTAATTGTAAAAATGATTATATTGTAAAAAAAAGCAACAACTTAGAGCTTCTCCAATAGATTTTTTTTATAGAAGAGAGGGTAAGATGAATGAGAGAAATGATGAGGTGGAGGACAAAAGGTGTGATGTTGTATGTGTAGAAAAAAACATATGATAAGAAGAATGTAAGTGTTTTTTTTGGGTTATGAGGGTGGGTCAAGTAAGGGTGTTAAATGGGTCGGGTATGTGGGATGACGGGTTTAATCCTGTCTCAACCCAAAAAATTTTGGCGAACCTGAACGTGATCGGAACCAGAAAATCATATCATATATATAAACCCGAACACGACCCGAATATTTGCAGGTTGACCTTAACACAACCCGTTCAACCTGAATTTTTAAAGTTTCTAATTTTTTTTATGCAAATTAATATATTGAAATTTACTTAAAAAGCACAAATTTATATGATACAACTACATTTAAACTAGTCTTAAGCCCCCGCGTTGCGAGGTGGGGGCCAGGGGCGTACCCACCCTAAGCCAAGGGTGGGCGGGCGCACCCCATGAAAAGATATTTTTTAGTGTTAATTTTTGCCAAAAATCCTGACCGCACCCCTTGGAATTTTTCACCCGCACCCCTTGATAATTTTCAACCGCCCCACTTAGAAAAAAATAATTGTTAACCACTTATTCATTTAATTATTTAATCCAATCAAAGCCCAATCTGCGATTAATTTTTATTAACACAAACCCAAACCCAACCTAAATTTGAACTAAATAAAATAACACAAACCCATCCACCAATTCCATTTCCAAATCCCTCCGCCAAAAAAAACTCCCAGCGACTTGACGCCACTTCTCACGACCTGGTGGCTTTTTTTACCGGAAAAACCAAAATTCCGGTTGGACCGAGCCATATTACATCAGAATTCCAATATAGAACTAGTATAGTTTATTTATTTATTTATTTATTTAGTTTTATGTGATGATTAGGAGAAAATATAGATGTGTAAGGGTTTAATCTTTTTTATTTTTTTTTATTTTTTTTGTGGTTCTAGACTTGTAGTTAAATGATTTTGTTGTTTTCTTTATAGTTTTGTTTGTTTAAGTGATTAGTTACAAGTAATCAACATTTAATATTAGGGCTTGAATGTTTAAAAATATAATTGAAAGTTATGGGCTATGGTTGAAATGATTGTTCATTTTGTTTAAGTGTTGTTTTATGAAATTATGGAGCAAATTATATGTGCTAGGAACAATGAGTAAGAACGTAATGAACTTATGGCTTGTTTAGTATCTTTAAATGATATTTTGGATATATTTCAAAAAAAAAACCTCTAGGGCACAATTTTAAATACGTTTGTAATTTGTAATGACGTTTGACGTGTTTTTGATGATTTATAAATTTTAGTTTGATGTTATTTTGTCTTACATGATCCGACCCGACCCGCTATGAACCAATATTTTTATACAGCTAGGGGCCTAAAATCTTTGAAAATAAACCGCACCCCCAGGAAAAAATTCTTGGGTCCGCCACTGGTGGGGGCGTAAAACCGTGCTATCAGCATTGTTGAGCAGGGAAGTAAAACCGTGCTAAGTAGCAACCAAATGACGATAAACCGGAAAACGTCATAAAACAAAAGCACGAGTTTTTAACACTAAGTGACTCACGTGCCATGAAACATAGACAAAGTCAAATTTATATCGACATGTATTAGAAAGTCGAGGGGGTAAAAAAAATCGAGGAACCAAATGTGATCAGCAAACAACTTGCTAAGTAGCAACTGAATGATGACCAATTCGGAAAAAAAAAACATAAACAAAATTAAAAAATAAAACTAAACTGCTTTAAGTTTAGAGTAAACTGCAATTTTACACCCTGAGATTAGGGGTGATTGGCACTCCTACCCCCCTAAGGAAATAATTGCAAAATTACACCCCACTGTTTGACCTTATTTCGCACTTTTACCCCCCGCCGTCTAATTGAGTAACCAGTCAACATAATAACCTAACGGTCAAAGGGTATAAATGTCATTTTGCTCTTATGTCAAGCTTATTTGATACAACACCCCCTATAAGAATCATACCACCGCATAATTACCCCCCAACCTTCCCACCATCGACCTTACCTTCTTCTCCGGCGATCCGTGTCCCTCCGGTGACGGCGACGGCGATATCTCCTCTTCCGATCATTCTGCTCCTCGTCCGATCGTTCTTCTCCTCGTCGGATCACAACAACCACAGCCGCTAGCTTCATTCTCAGTGGAAATGCCGGTCTTTTGGATAATCTGCTATATCATCCGCCACAGCAAAGGTATAATCGGCCAATGTTAGTTAATCAGTGTCAGATTTAGTCATTATCATGTTATAAAACAGGGTTTAGGGTCTGATTTGGTTCATTGTTGGTTTTTCTACAGTTGACCTGACGATGAGCTTATCAAGCTCATCTTTGGTGCTCCACCTGGTGGTCTCCGTGTTTGGGAGGCCTGTCCTCAACTTCCATCTACCACCGGAGAGTTGAGCGGATGGATGTTATTTAGCTTATGTGTAATATGTAGGTTAACTTAACTTAATCGAACCTTTTGTGTAATATGTGGGTTAACCTAACTTAACTTATTTAGCTTGTTTGATTGTATGCATTTGCAGCCTGTTTTGATTGTATGATTGTATGCATTTGCAGTTGAACAGAGTTTGGGCATAAGTTGATTGTATGCATTTGCAGGGTGTGCTTAATCATTTGCAGCTTGTTTGATTGTATGCATTTGCAGCCTGTTTTGATTGTTTGATTGTATGCATTTGCAGTTGAACAGCTTCTGTTAGCACAAGGCATTTGCAGTTGATTGTATGATTGTATGCATTTGTACCAAATCAGGTCTGCATTAGCACATCAGCTTCTGTTAAACCCATGGATGCATTAGCACATCAGCTTATGTGTAATATGCATTTGCAGTTGAACAGAGTTTGGGTACAATTTTTATACATGATCAACCAGAGTTTGGGCATAAGTTGATTGTATGTGTAATGGCCATTGTCACAATTTTTATATATGCCACAGCATTAAGACGCTAATATGTAGCTTTGGGGCAAACCCAACTGTTTATGAGCTTGATGAACGCCCAGATGGTCAGCAAATTGAGCAGGAACTCATAGCCTTATGGTGTAAGCCAAGTGTCCCAGCTGTTTTTATAGGACATGAGCTCGTTGGTGGATCCAATGAGATCATGAGTCTGCATCTCAAAGGAATGCTGGTCCTTCAGTTGTATGCAATGAGTCCTTCAGTTTGGGCATAATCATGTATACACTCATTATGTTGACCTGGTTGATCATGTATACACTCATTAAAATGACCTGGTTGATCATGTATACACTCATGTGCATACACTTATGGTCACAGTTTGGGCTTAATCAGATTCTGGATACACTCATGTGCATACACTTATGATCATGTATACACTCATGTGCATACACTTATGGCTTAATCACATTAGCAGCACACTTATGTGCTCCAAATTGTGCAGCACACTCAACAGTGGCTTAATCAGATTCTGGATGTATACACTTATGTACTGCAATTATGATTCTGGATGTATACACTCATTATGTTGACATTGCAGGTATGATTGTATGCATTCCCACTGGTTGAACAGGTATTTGCTTGTTGGTGTGAACACCTTATAGAAATAGGTATGATTGTTACGTTTCAGATTTTTTAACAGGTATGATTGTTACGTTTCAGGTATTTGCTTGTTAGGTTTTAGATCAAAGAACAGCTATTTGATTTTGGCGGGAAGGGTTTTGTAAATTTCAGGGGGTAATGTTGTGTGTTATCACAAAGTACAGGGGGTAATAGAAAAGGACAAATTAGTAATTTACCAGTGGGGGGTAATTGTGCGACTTAACAGAAATGTTGGGGGGTAAAATGGAAGGGTAATATAGTCATTTCAACTTAGACTTAACAGTTCTGTTACTCAATTAGACGGCGGGGGGGGGGGGGGTAAAAGTGCGAAATAAGGTCAAACAGTGGGGTGTAATTTTGCAATTATTTCCTTAGGGGGGGTAGGAGTGCCAATCACCCCTAACCTCAGGGTGTAAAATTGCAGTTTACTCTTAAGTTTATTATGCAAAAAAAGAAAAAAAAATCAGTAAAAACAAAAGAAATAGTACTATTCACTCAAATGTTATATACTAGTAACAAGATTTACGCGCGTTGTGGCGCAGGCATATCGCAAACACCGAATGATTGTCCAAACGTTATGTGATGCATTGACCATATGAAAACGCGTGTTTCGATTTATCCGATTGAACTCAATGTAACCTATATAAGCATTGCATTTGGATCAAAACTTAAAGAAATTGAGTTTATACCGTACAAATCATAACGTATTTTACATGACCCGACTTATACATAGAAAACGTAACAGGTATAAAGGAAAAACTGACACGTGTAATTAAAAAGGATGAATTAAAGATTTTGAAAAAAAAAAAGGGGGAAAGGAAGCAACAATTTTACTCCACTCGGTTCAATACAAAATGTATGAAACATACATAAAATAAGCAAGAAAACCTATTATATTTGGCATGACTCGTTTCCCAAAGAAGTTTACATCGAAACATAGACCAATTCAAATTT
The DNA here is from genome assembly GCA_030545235.1 of Helianthus tuberosus. Classification (NCBI taxonomy): domain Eukaryota; kingdom Viridiplantae; phylum Streptophyta; class Magnoliopsida; order Asterales; family Asteraceae; genus Helianthus; species Helianthus tuberosus. The sequence goes on along the minus strand of CM060432.1, from coordinate 88,180,078 downwards.
ATATTGAAACGTACGTAAAAATATGCACGTAAAAAATGTCTTTTTAAAGGAAAACGTATTATATTTTATTTGACTCGTTTTCAGAAAAGTTTACGCCGAAGCATAGAGCAAATCGAATTTATACCAACATGTACGTAAAAATATGCATGTAAAAAAATTGGTTTTTTAAGTAAAGAAAGTATAGGAGTAAACTCGAAACAAATTATTAGTAAAAAAACTTTATAGGTTAAAAACGTTCGTAAAACCGTGTCAAGTAGCGCCAATGTCACATCACTGCCAGCGACCACCAGTGTTGGAAAAGCTCGTAAATATAAAATAAATAAAAAATGAAAAATAACACCGAATGAAAAGCAAACGTAAATCGTTTAACCACGCAACCTGTTGTGGCGTGTTAATGCTAAGAAATTAGACCAAAGCATAAACGAAGCAAAGAATAACTAAGTCTATCTATGACCCACGGGTTGCGAAGAACCTGTCAAACGGGAAAAAATAGACGTGTTACGACGGGTCTGTCAAACAAGAAAAAATAGACGAAAAAATGTTGAACCCACACGCACGTTGCGACGTGTTAACTTCCAAATTTTTTAACGAAACGTAAAACGAAAAATTTGTGAAAGATGAAAAGTATGGGGTACAAAGTTGAAAATAAAAAAGTGATGGGGTTAAATTGAAAAGATAAAAAACTTTAGGTTAAAAGTAAAAAAAAAAAATCAAATGGGTGAAAATGAAAAAGATAAAACCTTTGGATTAACAATGAAATATCAATATTTTTTTTTAAAAACTCCCGTGATGCATAACACCATAAAGTACTACAATGTTACTTATTTATAGTATGAAAATATATTAATTATAAAATCTTATGTCAATTTCTCTTTTAAAGTTATAATTATAGGATAAACGAGACACCCAATTTAATTTTTTATGACGTAAAACATATTGTAAAAAAATATAATATGATATAAATGGGTTAAACGAGTCAAACCGCTAAATGGGTTCACGGGTTCAATCTAAAACTAATCCGACCCGTTTAGACTACACTTAAACTCACAAATTTCATGTTAAGTTTGTGTCTTTTTTTTGGGTCGCCCTTGGACAAGATTGAGAAGATTTTTGATTGGCGTGGGGGCAAAACTCCCTTCAAAGTGAGAGACCGCACGTCTCTGCAGAAGATGTATTTTCATACACACACTTTGGGACTTTTCTCCGCTGCCACACCAAAACGTAGGCGCTTACGTCAGCACGCATATCGTTATAGAAACTAACTCGATCCCACCTTCACTCTCGCTATAAATTGGATTGAATCAGCCGTTCATTTGATCAAAATCAGTAGAAGAAACTAAAACAAATGGCTAGAGTTCCAAGAGTGAAACTGGGTTCACAGGGTTTAGAGGTCTCAGCTCAGGGTTTAGGCTGCATGAGCATGTCCGCTTTCTACGGACCTCCCAAACCTGAACCTGACATGATCAATCTCATCCACCACGCCGTTAACTCCGGTGTTACCTTTCTCGACACCTCCGATTACTACGGCCCCAAAACCAACGAAATCCTTCTTGGCAAGGCTTTGAAAGGGGGGATGAGGGACAAAGTGGAGCTCGCTACCAAATATGGGGTCAAACTCAGCGGTTCGTGGGAGGTAAAAGGCGATCCCGCCTACGTTAGGGCTGCTTGTGAAGCTAGCCTCAAGCGACTTGACGTCGATTGCATTGATCTCTATTATCAGCACAGGATAGACATCCGTGTGCCCATCGAAATCACGGTTAGCTAGTTTTACAATTTTACGTGATCCTTGTTTTTGTTTACATGTTTACTCTAGTCCAGGTACTTGTGTCAACTCTTCTTGAAATAGTATAATAGATAGTGCTTATAACTGCTCGCATCAGTGGGAACTTCAATATACAACTCCAAAAGTAGGGCTCTAAACGAAACGAACACTAACGAGGACATGTTCGTGTTTGTTCGTTAAGAAAATGTAGATATTTTTTTCACCATCATAACCAACACTTTTTATATATAAGGTCAAACAAATTACACCAAGATAGCCGGTAAGCGGGCAACAAGCTGCGCCGCTACCCCCTTTTGAATAGCGAAACCTAACCTAGTAAAAACGAAACCCCGATCTCTAGGAGATATTAAATGTTCACGAACACATGTCGAACGGAAGTTTATGTTCAGGTTCGTTTATTAAGGAATTTCAATTGTTCGCGAACAGTTCGTGAACCCTGGTCATGAAAACATACAAACAAACGCAAACAAACACAAACAAACATTAAACTTGAAATTAAAAACAAAACCATTAACCTTAAACATCAGACACACGTAGTAAAATACAACCCTTAAATGATAAATAAAAATTAAAGACACGAGAAGTCCATTATAAGCACGATACGGTAAATCAAGTTTAGATAACTTAAGACATAATTCTCTAAATTTACTTAGACATATCCCAAAAAATGTCTTTACTGTCCGACTTCTTCATATGTTTAAGACAGGGGTTTACATTTTACTATTTTTTCCAAATTTAATTATCAACTAATATTTAGGGGGAAGGTAAAAATAACAGGGAAAGTAAAATTTAAGAGGCAAAATCAAATAATAAAAAAAACATTAAACACTTTTAACAAATTAACATAAACAGACGAACACGAACGAACATAACGAATGTAAACAAACATATTACCAAACGTTCACGAACACAGTCGAACGAACAAGTCCTCTGTTCATGTTCGTTCGTTTAGTTAATCGAATGGAATATCTCCATGTTTGTTCATTAATTAAAGAAACAAACGTAAACGAACTTCCCGACGAACGATTCTAGAACTGTTCGGTGAACGTTCAGTTGGTTTACAACCTTATTCACAAGTGGTAACTTAGTTCCACTAATAGTTCAATTGCCACTGACGACCATCAATGGCACCCTTGTCACGAGCATTGTCCCGGGACCCCACAATGGGCTAGCCCCTAGAGGCGTACGTAGACCCTGCTAAGGAGGGATGCCCCCTTGGAACCCCTATGGTTTAGAGCTTCGCCCCTAAGAACCATTAAGATTCTACGGTGCTTAAAATCAAAACGATCTTCATTGTGTGTGTACTCCACACCTATTAACCCATATCAATGATTTTTTATGATTCCTCGTTTTGTTTTCAAGTAAATCTCAATTACTTAAAATAGTATGTTGACACTATAACCACCAACATATTAAAACAAAATGAAATTAAAGGTCATGAACTTTTTTTGTAGTTTGTACTACAAGTTGTTGTACATAAATGAAATTAAGAGAATATTGTTTTCATCACGTGATTGCATCTACATCCCTACAACAGGAAGTCAGGAACCCAACATAAAAAAAAAAAAAGTATTTAGCAAGGTACCCAGATATATGTTTTTGACACTTGTGTTATTTAGGGGTGAGATGTTTATGATGTTATAATTTACTGAGTATGTTGATGATGATTATTATTATTATGGTGTAGTAATTGAATACACAACCTGGGCTAGCTTTTAATGTTTTTATTTGTGTTGATAGATGGGTGAACTAAAGAAGCTGGTGGAAGAAGGAAAAATTAAATATGTCGGATTATCCGAGGCATCAGCATCGACCATCAGAAGAGCTCATAGTGTCCATCCAATAACTGCCATACAACTAGAATGGTCCTTGTGGTCAAGGGATGTTGAAGAAGATATTATACCTACTTGCAGGTTTATTTTCCTATTTTTATGTTATTGTGTTTAAAGGTTTTAAAAATCTCAAGTTCTTAGAGTGTATCATGCTTTATCAGAGAACTTGGGATAGGGATTGTTGCATATAGTCCTCTAGGACGAGGGTTTTTAGCATCTGGTTCAAAGATGATGGAGAAGCTCGAAGATGGTGACTATCGTCCGGTATGTCATTTGCATAATGTTTTGTTTTAAGATAGAAATCCCATCCAGGACTCCATTGGTTTAGTGAGGCTCTACAACTTTTGGGATGCCAGTTATAGCCTCACTAAAGAGTATCTGAGTTTAGGTGCAGTTCCAAATAAAGTTCATAAGTAAATATATATATATGTTAAAAGGGTTAGGGAGAAATCTCTAACACATGTTTAACCCAAGTTTTGCAAACAAAACCTTTGGTAGTGGCAGCACTGCCCAACATGACATTAATTAGGAATAAATAAAGGGATTCGTGCTAGTTTAACAAACAGGGTTATGTTCAGGTTTACAAAGACCATTTATAATTTAATAAAAAGGGTTATCAAATATAATATATCACCTTAAAAATATAAAAAATAGGGGATTATTTGGATTTAACTCATTAATTTTCTAGGTCTTTGTAGTTAGATAAGAATATCAATGACACTAGCGAGTAGCTATATAAACAAGTTGAAAATAGATCGACAAAGCTAAAACGTTTATGGGTAATGGTTCAAATGTTTGACATGATTAACTAACTGGATCATGTTAGTGTTTGCCAATCTAAATACCTTGAAATTATTGTCTTGTAGAACTTTCCGAGGTTCCAACCCGAAAATCTTGAACACAACAAGATCATGTATGAGAGGGTTAGTGAAATTGCGTCAAAGAAGGGGTGCACAACTTCACAACTAGCATTGGCCTGGGTTCACCACCAGGGAAATGATGTTGTGCCTATTCCAGGAACCACCAAGATAAAAAATCTTGAACAAAATATTGGAGCTTTATCTGTTAAGATAACGCCAGAAGAGATGGCTGAACTTGAATCCACAACTCATTTAGTAAAGGGGGCTCGATGTAATGCCGGTACTCCAACATATCTAGACTCTGAAACTCTTCCATTGTCATCATGGAAATCTTAATTTATCAATGATATGAGTCTTTTGTTTATCCTGTGTTGCTATACCCAACATATCATATTCAATTTCCAGTAACGTGCTTAAGTTTTTAAAACTTGGTTATACTTTATCTACATGTGGTTTCATGATGTATGTAACTCGAAGAAGATGAAATAAAAGGTTGTTGTTTTCAGTGGCGAAGTATAGAAGGGGCGCCCGACCCCTCGAACTTTTCGCTGAGTAGTATTATATATGTAGTTTTCGTATAGAAATTTTTGGGTATATACGTTTTCGACCCCCGGTTCTATAGAAATTTTTTGGTATATACGTTTTCGACCCCCAGTCATTCTGTTCAAGCTTCGCCACCGGTTGTTTTAGAGTGCATACTTGGGCAAGTGGGCAAGTATTATCATTTATGACCATCAACTTTAGCCGTATTCATTTTCTTTTTCTAATATATGATGTTTGATCAAGTAAATACAATTAGCCCACACAATGAATTTTATATGTTAAGAAAACTAACTATTTAATAACGGGAAGCTTGGAGAGAAGAGAGCTCGTCAATTTATATAGATGATAACCCTTTTGGTTGATAAATATGTGGATATGCAGTGGGCGCCTAGTGAACACTAAGAGTCTGACTCGTAACCATATCTCGTATAAACGCACGACAATCTCAACCTGTTTTGTGCGCCGCTAAAGATGGGATTCATCGGAAAATAAGTAGCACCAATGTTATCACACCACAAGGTAGGTGGACTAAGAAGTTAAATATCTAACTCTTGAAAAATAGACATAATCCATCAAAGCACAACATTATGACCACTGTTGCAGAAATCGGCCTAGGCGGCCGATTAATCGCCGCCTAGGCGCTAGTCGGCTAGTAATCGTCTAAATTTGAGCAAATCGGTCAATTAATCGGTCCAGGTCCTAGTCGGTCAAAAGTCGGTCTAGTCGGTCAAAAGTCGGTCCTAATCGGTCTAATCGGACCATGGAAAATCGGTCCTGGTCGGGATTAATCGGTCCTGGTCGGGATTAATCGGTCCTAGTCGGGATTAATCGGTCCTAGTTAGTCAAAAGTTGGTTAATTTTTGAATTTTTATGTGAATTTTGAAGTATTTATGTGAATTTTGAAGTATTATTTTTATATTATTGGGTATATATATATAATTTTGAAAAAATACATATAAAAATCCCATTCCGATTAATCCCGATTAATCCCTAGGCTGTACCTCACCGTCCGACTAGCGCCTAGCGCCTTCTACAACATTGATTATGACCAAGAGCATTATACTATGCCTCTATACACGACACAAGCACATGTATGTTGTTGAAATTCCAACTAACAGGATTGGTTCCAAAAAGCACACAATATGCTATATTGGAACACGTACATGTCATCTCGACAACCTGCCCGGTTAACATCCCATAAGTATGAATAGTAACACTCTAAGATCGACGAATCACCAACCCATGTGAAATAGTACACTTAAAGCATCGAAGAATACACTTGAGCTTGGACCGCAATATAGTGACAATCAAGTAATACTAATAGTGTATGTTATATCTGAACAAGTCAGTACTAGGGTAACAACGGTACTTGGTTATGCAATTTGACCCTCTAAATATTAGAAGACGTGTAGTTTGTTGTATTTCCACCTAATACAAGATACAACACTCTTAACATTGTTGCTGGTTATCTATAGGCAAAATCTATGAGAGCAATATATGATTTAAAGTGAGTTTGATGCGCATCTTTTGTATTATGTTTTATATGGTACGATTATTACCAAATCAAATTGCTTGTAAACACATTTTTTAACATAGCGGAACTAGTTAGAAGTACACATTTTTAACCATAGCGAAACTTTCTAGTAAAAATAACGTATATCATAATTTTGAAATTTTAATATTTTTAAAACATATTCTCTAATACCGGCTAAAATTTCCCTTTTTAACTGTCTATTTCATGTAGAGCATTTTCACTGAAGACGAGGGGAAATGAAATGAATATGAAGTGTGGATTGTATAGTTTAGAGTTTAGACCATCAATCATTTTCAATTATATTATAGAACTTGTAACTTTTATAACTTTTCGTCCTTTATGTTTGTATCGAATTGCAATGGATATCCTTTAACTTCAATAATTACAGTCACGATCCTTTATTCGTTAAAAGCATTACACCTTACGTCCTTTGGCTCTAACCTAGTTAAATTTTTTAGTTAAATATAACATGTTTGCACATAGCATTTTAGAATATATTGCAACAAAATAAACAACCCCAATCTATCTCTATCTCAATCTCAGTTCTCTCTCTATCCAACCAACCCACCCCACCACCACTTTGACAGCCACCACCATATCCATCACTACCACCACCAAAATGATCATAAAAACCACCTGCTGTTGAGCAATTTCAATAAGACTCATCTCAAGCTTTTGGCCCCTTAATTCAAGAACCTAACACGTGAAACAAACCAAATTAAAAAGATTATAACCAGCTGAAATTGTGATGATTTAGATCTACAAACAGTAAAGAACAAACCTTGAGGGGACGAACAGAGAATCCTTTACTGATAGCAAGCCCAGTTCGAGAGAAACCCAGATCAATTCCGAGACTAAATCCACCCATCCAACTAGAATCAAGCTTTCTTCGCATGGAGTTTGGGGGAGAAGGGTGTTCTTGAAGTGATAGTTCTGCCCTAATTTTTGGAAAACACATTATCGGTGAACTTGAGTGTTTGTTTGGATGATTAGTGGGTAAAAGTGTGAATGTTGCTGCCAATTCCCAAAAAAAAAAAAAAAAAAAGTTAAACCATCATTTGGGTTGTGAAGGGTTTATAAAGTGGAGAAGAAAGAGAGTGTAAAAGGACATTATTGCCCTCACATGAGGTGCACGTGACCATATTTAATGTTTAAAATAAACTAGGTTAGTGGTAAAGGACCTAGAGTATACTGCTTTTACAAAAAAAAAAGGATTGTGACCATAATTATTGAAGTTAAAGGATATCAATTGCAATTCGATACAAACATAAAGGACGAAAAGTGTAATTTACCCTTTATATTAAACCTTTTAGTTTAAAAAAAATATTAACATTTAGTTTAAAATATTGGATATATCTTTCATAATTGTTTCTTATTTATTTGATTTATTAACAAAAAGGAGTTCAAAACAATATTAAAGTTAAATAACGTTTACTTTATATGTCAAAGTCTGAAACAACCATCGACCATTCGACTCCATCTCAAAGTTAGAAAAATAAATTTTATTTAAACATATACTATACTTATACAATACATATAGCTTTCAAAAATATTTAACTTCAACAATTATAAACTTTTAAGTTTATAATTGCCGGTCCCAATCCCGGGTAAAGGATGAGGATTTTGTAACTAAATATGTAGAAAAATATAATTTTTCAAAAGGGTCTCCAATTCTTAGTTCGCTTAGAGTCTCCAAAACGTAGGAACGGCCCTACGGGTGGATTACCGAGTTTCCCCGGAATTGGTGGTGGCCTCGGGTTCAGTGGCGGAACTAGCCTAAAATACCAGGGGTATCCCATTTTTTTGTACATTCATACTATAACGAAGAAAACACGATAATAAATTTACACAAATATCTAATACATTTGTCATCTTTGTGCTATAAATCTAGGGTCGTCCCTAAGAGTTCTAAGAGTTCTGTGGCTCTAAGAGCTCAAGTACAAGTAGAAGAAATAGACCCCTCTGATTAAATATGCCCCTTTGTTTTTAGATGTCGTGTGCGAGTAGGGAAAATAAGGCGTTTAAAGTAGTAACTGAAGGGGATATCTAAATTCTCAAATTATAAAGAACTAGTTAGTTTTTAGATTTTTAAAAATAAGTTTTATGATAACTAAGTTATAACTTAGTTAAGTATAATGGATTATTATGTTAACTAGTTAATGAGTAAAACTAGATGGAAGCACCCCGCGTTGCGGCAGGGTACAACCGTACCAACAACATTAATAACACACCATCGCCAACGCCAAGCAACACTGAAAAGAAGACGTAAAAACGTTAGATCACGCACGTTCGTAACAACGTGTAAAAAATGACGCATTAATAAAAGTTGTTACACCATAATCATGCACGTACCTTAAGTATAAGAGAAGTTACAACCATTTTGAGAAAAGTAATAAACATTTTGTAGTGCATTATGTTACTACATATATGATGATATACTAAGCCCTCACGTTGTAGTGGGGAACATAAAACCGTGTCAAGTTGCTCCAATGTTATACTACCGCCAACGACCATCAACGCAGAAAAAACTCGTAAAAGAAAATAAATAAAAATGAAAAAAGTAACATTGGGTAAAACATAGATGTAAAATCATTGAACCACACACATCGATTGCGGCGTGTTAATACAAAGAAATTAGACCGAAACGTAAAACATAGAAAATAATAACTAAGTCGATATAGGACTTGCGAGTTGCGACGAACCTATCATATGAGAAAAATAGACGTAAAAACATTGAACCACATACGCATCTTACGTCGTGTATGGACACGAATAAAATTTAAATAAAATAAATTAATGTGTATTACAAAAATAAATACATGATTTAAATAAGTAAGAATACTAAAACAAAGAAATCATTAATGTGTATTACAAAAATAAATACATGATTTAAATAAGTAAGAATACTAAAACAAAAAAAATCATAAAATAAATAATAATAAAAATAAAGATAATAATAAAATATAATGTCCTATAGACCTACAACCAAACATTTTTTTAAAAACTCATAAAACATAAGGTACAATACATATCTATGCAACCCTAAAACAATAGGTGCAATCTACCATTGCAAAAAAAATTTAAAAAACTCATAAAACATAAGGTACGATACATATATATACAACCCTAAAACAATAGGTGCAACCAACCATTACAAAAAAACACCCTATAAGCACAAAGTACAAACAATGATGCATAACATTGTTTTAAATTAATAGTATATAAATGAGTTCTCTCTTTATAAATATGTTTCTGAACAAATGTTAGGAAAAACTGCAACATATAATTATATAAATATTAAATATTAAATTTAATCAAGTAATAAATAAATTAACCAAGATACAATAACGTAGTTAAATAGGTTATAACATCAAGTGAAACTAACAACACAAAACTAATCACAATGGACTAAATTAATATATGCTAATTAAAATTTAGAGTAAAATGCAATTTGCGTCCCTGTGGCATGTCCCAAACATCAACTTGAGCCCCTAAAAACAATTTTTTTTGCAATTTGAGCCCCTGTGGTATTAATTTCATAACACTTTGAGTCCCTGCCGTCAGGTTGACTGTTAGAGGCAGGGGTAAGACCGTCTTTTTGCATATATTAATAACACTTTGCGTCCCTATGGTATGAGTGAAATATCAACCTGAGCCCCTAAATTCTTTTCTTGGTTTTTTGTTAAGAAATCTAATAATTAAATTTATACTATATATAACAAATTATTAAAGCCTAAATTGTATATTAAATGTAAACTTTTTATACATACAATACAGAGACAAAACGTCATACCAACTTCGTAGAGTTGACGGAACTTACAGACTCGATAACAAAAGACCGTAACATACAATACAGAGACAAAACGTCATACGACCACAAGCAATTGTGGATCTTTACTGACGGGTGCACTTCTGGAAACTGATCCAGATATGAATGAATATAACCCCAGTGTATCTAATTACATATCTGCCACTTGGGTTATATTCATTCATATGAATGAATATAACCCCAGTGGTAGATATGTAATTAGCGAGCTCTGGAATTTCAAGGAAAATCGAAGAGCTCCACTGCGGTTATATTCATTCATATCAATCACTTCCTTATGTGCACCGCATCTTCTAGGAGGTTGTCAAGTGTTCTCGCCTTCGTAGTTGGTGTTTTGCGTATCTTTACATCCGCAGCCATTCTGTACAACAAAACACATTCAAATGAGGAACACATTCGAATATGATCCGATCAGTTCTTAATACGAGGAACCCAAATCATCGAATCAAACCAAAAATCAATATGATGAACACACAAGAATCAAAACCAAAACACATTGCAAACCTCTGTTTTGATGCATTTTGAACAATATACTCAGTTGATACCCTAAACCCACAAGAATCAAACCAAAAATCCATTCAACCCTAAACCCTAACCCCAAATAACACATTCAAATCATCAAATCAAATCCAAAATACCCAAACATCAACTGTTATCATCGAATCAAACAAAAACCAAAAATCAAAATGAGGAACACATTCAATCCGAAACTGATCCGATCAGTTCTTAATATGAGGAACCCAAATCATCGAATCAAACCCTCTGTTTTTCACCCAAAATCAACCCTCTGTTTTTCACAATATAAACACATTCAAATGACGAATATGAACCCAAAATCAACCCTCGGTTTTTCACAATATAAACACATTCAAATGACCAATATGGAACCCAAAATCAACCCTCTGTTTTTCAAAATCAACCCAAAATCAAACCCAAAAACATCGAATGGAACCCAAAATCAAACCCAAAATCAACCCTCTGTTTTTTCAAAATCAACCCAAATCATCGAATGTAACCCAAAATCAACCCAAAATCAAACCCAGAATCAACCCTCTGTTTTTTCACAATATAAACACATAAACACATCGAATGACCAATATGAGGATGAAGATGAACCTGATCTGTTCGATGAAGATGAAGATGATCTGTTCGATGTTCGATGAAGATGATGAAGATGATATGTTGATCTCTTCGATGAAGATGATGATGATGATCTTGGGAGTTGGGAGAGCTGTTGATGATGATGATATTGGGAGTTGGGCGACTGTTGATGATGATAATGAAACTGGTGAAACTTGTCTGCTTTAAGTGTAGATATTAAAGGGTGGGGGTATTATGGACTTTTCACAACTGGCAAACGGTCAAACTGACGGAAGACTGACTGCAGGGACTCATACTGTTAAGAAATTAATAGCACAGGGGCTCAAAATGCAAAAAAAATTGTTTTTAGGGGCTCAAGTTGATGTTTGGGACATACCACAGGGACGCAAATTGCATTTTACTCTAAAATTTAAAAGAAAAAACTCAAAAAATTCAAAAGATCAAGTCTCTCCTCCTACTTGTGCATCGGACAGAGAGAGAAGAGTAGTATCTTGTCTTTTATCTTCTATTTTTACTTTTTTTGAACGCCCAGGGAAAAACTTTATTCATATTATACTACACCAAATATACAAAACAAAGCCAAACATGGCCACTTCAAAAGCAGCCAAAAGACAGAAAAAAACAACAGATGCAAACTAGCCAAAATTCTCAAATTGCCTCCACTTTTCCTAGGTTAGAGCTGCATCTTTTGAACGGTTGTTTACCCACATGAAACTCATAGCCTTCACCTCCTCAATGATCTTTGGAATCGTAGGATAGGTACCATTAAAAATTACCTTGTTCCTAGCGGACCAAAGGCTCCAAATTGTAACGTGAAAGATGGCATGGAAAGCCTTTTTCTTCTTTGTAGAGCCCGTTAAAGACAGGTGTAGGTCGAGAATGTCCCTACGACCGAACGCATAGTACAAGGGGAGTTTACACCATTGAGTAACTAGGGACCATATCGATTGTGCGAAAAAACAAGAGACAAATAAATGATCACTTGTTTCAGCATACTCCCCACACATCGCACGCCTATCCGACGCCACTTGAATGTCTCTTGCCAATAACACCGATCTTGCAGGAAGACCCTCTTTTTTGGCCCGCTAAGCGACGAAACCCACTTTCTTTGGGACCCATTTGCTCCATACGAAATTATAGCTTGGAAGCGATCTATTATAGACTTTTAGTATCGATTTAACAATCCCAATCGAAAATTCAGCGGAGTGGTGCAGCTCCCATGTTACCTTATCTTGATCTCTTGAAAACGAAACAGAATCAAGAAGAGAAAAAAGGTCATCGAGTTCCACAGCCACTATCCCTTGTGTAATGGGCCTGGCCCAATCCAAAACTAACTAAATTTCGCCGTTAACCTGAGTGCCGCGGTCCACCACATTGCAAAATTTCAGCTTTTCTAAGCTGAAAAGGACTGGGAACCTACAGTGAAATGGAGTATTTCCAACCCACAAGTCGAGCCAAAACTTTGTATTAGTGCCACATTACCAACCATGTTTCGTATTGTCGCGTGCAGGTCTATCCCCATACGTAGAAGAGTGTGGTTTATATTAACGATTTGTTTCCATTGTCCGGGCATAGAAATTTTTGCCGGAATAGCCGACCATGATCTTGAGTTATGATGGATGGCCCTAATAACTCTCCTCCAAAGTCCTTTCCCTTCTTTTTGAATCTCCACCACCATTTCGCCAACATTGCTAGATTTGCATCTTTCAAAGATCCAAACTCCAAGCCACCACATTCAATCAGAGCTATAACACTATCCCACGCAATCCAATTCATTTTTGCCTTTTCTTCCGAGCCACCCCAAAAAATACCCTCCTCAATCTATCCAACGTATCTAGACTTGAACCGGGGCCTTATACAGGTAAAAAAATACGTTGGGAGTGCATTTAAAACCGATTTTAGAAGAATGACCCTACCACCATAAGATAGTTGTTTCACTTTCCAAATAGAGATAACCGATTCTTGAAAACGTCAACTACGGGTTTCCAGTTTTTGACAAGATTCATGTTCGCACCCACGACCAACCCCAAGTGCTTAAATGGGAAGCTTCCATGTCTACAACCAAGGAAGTTTGCCATACTTTGCACTTCTTGTTGGTTAATACCAACCCCAGACACACTACTTTTAGAGAGATTTACCTTTAATCCCGACGCTAAATAAAAGCATCTCAGTAGGCGTCTACGATTACTAGCATTCTCCCTAGACCATTCTCCAAGAAAGATTACGTCGCTGTAAGACCCGTCTCAATTTAACACAATTATAATCCTTAAAATACGCCTTTTATACTAAAAATGTGATTTTACAAAAACTTTGTTTAACCAACATACATACATGTTTCATAACATTCAAAATATAGTACTAAGTGTTCGCAGGTTCACTTTAACAAAACATAATAAGATCATTGCGCAAGCTTCAATTTGACATGTGTCCGGTCCTTTATCGTCGCTTGATCTTCATCCGGGTCATCTTGGTATTCACCTATGATCAAAACCAACTTAAAAGTTAGTTTTGATAGCTTACAAACAAGTATAAACAAGTTCCATAATCAAACAAGCAAAATAAAAAATAAAATTCTGGATTCGTGCCTCTCACACCACGCGAGAGGATCCTTTTGTTCTGCCGCGTGCCGCGACGCTTGTCGCGTGTCGCGCCCAGTCTTGCTTACTCCCTCGCGTGTCGCGGGGGAGACTCTTTTCCAGCAGGTCCGTATCTGGACCTGCATTTCGGCCCATCTATAATTATTATCTAAAATTCAAACTTCAAAGGGCCATAACTTTCATTCTACTTATCCGTTTTGCGTGATTCTTTTTCCTATGCGTCCGTAATTAAATTACGGATCCGATATCAACTTTGTTCGCATCGAATTCCAATTTATAAACTAATGGCTTATAAATCCCCTTTTTACAATTATTCGACCCGTTTCATCTATCAACATAATACACGTTTATTAACAATGATTGTATCTAGTCCTCTTTACCCATTCCCGGGCTTGTCAAATATTAGCGTTTTCGCTCCCATCACATGGTTTGCGCACGCGATATCATTGTTCTTATTGTCTACAATTTTAAGCATGCACAATTTACCAGAACAAACGAAATCATATTTCTAAGTTTCTGACCCAAATCCAAGGGTTTACTAAATCAACTTTTTAGCGTATCCAAAACTTGACTTACGCATCAATACTCCGGTTTAAATAGTGACGTCCAGATCACTTAAAACCATTAATTTGTTAGCTTATTCTATTTTGACCCGCTTGGTTATCGAGTGAGTTACATCACTTCATTAACATTCCAAACACGACTATTTTCACTATATCATCATCCAACATATTTAATTACTATTTTAACCCGTTTGGTTGTCGAGTGAGTTACATCACTTAATTGACACTCCAAACACGACTATTTTCACTATATCATCATCCAACATATCTAATTACTATTTTAACCCGTTTGGTTGTCGAGTGAGTTACATCACTTCATTGACATTCCAAACATGACTATTTTCACGATATCATCATCCAACATATCTAATTACTATTTTAACCCGTTTGGTTGTCCAGTGAGTTACATCACTTCATTGACATTCCAAACATGACTATTTTAACAATATCATCAACAAACATATCTAATTAACCATTTTGACCTGTTTGGTTGTCGAGTGAGTTACATCACTTCAGTGACATTCTAAACATGACTATTTTAACAATATCATCAACAAACATATCTAATTAACCATTTTGACCCATTTGGTTGTCGAGTGAGTTACATCACTTCATTGACATTCCAAACACGATTAAATATTCACATTAAATCATTGACTACTAAGCTTATGTACATAATGTAGCGAAACTACGAGTCGCGTAACTTCAAAGCTTATCCTTCAAGCGCACGCGTCCACTCCAACTTGACCGCTCGAAGATTTATCCACTTTGCCTATAGAGTTCGACCAACACCTTGTTTAGAACTCTATTATCCATATTACACGCATTTATTAAATTCATCGATTATGCGTTTCTTTCACAATTTCAAACTTATGAACATTCGTTCATGCATTTTAACAAACACCTTACGGGTATGATTTATACATCATCTAGCTAGTTCATATTTAACTTTTAACCAAGTTTTCAATCATCAAGTTTCAAGTCCTTATGGCTAGCATTCAAAAACAATATCAAGACTTGTATCATAACATCAATTCTACACTATTTCAACATTGAAATTCAGTGTTCACCACATAGTTACAACACCCACTTAACACATGCTTGGATAATTATCAATTTCATAATTTTCATTGCTTAATCACCAAACATTTGACTAGGTTTTACTCCTAGACATGAATTCAACATAACATCACTCATATATTCAACATTCAAGCATGAATTTCACTTATGAGTGTTCATCAAGAATTTAAGATATAACCAAAAGATGAAATTCGACATACCTTGTGATTTCTTCACTTGGGTGATCACTAAATTCAGCTTGGTTTATGTTAATTCTTGATCTTTTCCTTGAATTTGACTGATTTGTATGAATTAGGGCTAGCTTAAAAGAGCCCCTTTTGGCTCCTGTGATTCTCACGACCAGAACACACACATAAGTGTGTGTTTTGGTGTTTTTTTATTTTTATTTATTAAACCACTTCTCTCTTTTACCCCTTTTAGTCCCTTAACATTTGTAGAGTTATAAAAGGATTATTAACCAAGTTTTATTGGCATTTTAACAACACTTAACTAACTAGGTTGATATTCCTAGTTACTTAGTGGGTTCGGGGAAGTTACATTTCGTTTTTGTTTTAAGTCCCGATAACTCGGGCCTCTTATGAACTTCATTTCTCAAAGCTTTTATCTTCCCATTAATTAATATTAGGATTATTTGTTTAAATCCTAATGTTCACCGAGTTAATTTTACCACTAACAGTATTTTACCCGTTCATTACTATAACGTGGTTTAATTACCAATCCTGTTTTCGGGGTGTTACAAGTCTACCCCCTTAAAGAGGTTTCGTCCCCGAAACCTTCTTTACGTAGTTCATTGGTTACACCAACGAACCTAGTTTCATTTTCAAGGCATTCCTTCTTTTCGGTAAAGAGTTAGTATCCGTATTGACATGGGTGTCTTTTATGTATAAGTCCTCATGGACCGTAGCTTTCACCTTGTATTTCTTATCTTTGTCGCCTATTTGTCTGAGTTTCCATTTAACCACTCGATCGTATTTGTCCGTCCACATGTTTACTCCACTCCAATATTATATTGACAAGCGTTGTGTATAAGTCACAACACGATTTTGACTTTGGATGGTCTTATCGGCTAGATTGATTAGTCACCGTCACTTCATGCCCCGTTATCCGGGTCTATCACATTGCCATACTTGTCCTTACGTGAGTTTATGATCTCCTATCCCGTAACTCATGCTACGACATGATTATATTCTATATCACCTTTTTGTGACTATGATCGCATCACATCACGTCATGTTTAAGTTTTTATAAACTTTTCATTATTGAAAATCTTCTTTCAAATGTATCATCTTACACCTATCGGTGTTAAGACCTATTGATGTGTGCTAAACAGACTATAAAAATTAGCTGAATAAGACTCTCTAAACTAGACACTAAAAGGCTTTAATTCTAGACTCGACCTAAAACCACACAATCGGCAAGTGTACCGATCAATGTAGTATAACCTAGGAAGTCCGGATATCGAACCACGAGACTCTATAAATCACGTAAACTAGACTCTAATAGACACTGACAGACACGACTTAACTTGTTTATTTGTTTTTTTTGGGGGGGGGGGGTTACGGAAAAACTAAGGAAATCTATATTAAACTACTAAATTAACTAAAGCTAGACTAAATACGAATGAAGACTAAAGGCTTTTCTTATATGAGAGCGAGACCACCTAGACAAGAATCCTGGATTACTTTTAAAGAATTACCGATTAAGTTAAATGCATGAATTATGGAACCGGGATCGTATGATACTAAACCTATTAAGGTCCAACTAAGCCCCTTGACCCTTCTCAAGGAGAAACTTGTGGAACTACCTAGGCCGTTAATCCTACCGGTTATTAGACGCCTTTCCAGTTGTCTAATTATTGTGTAAGTACCCTAATGTTGATCTACTCTTTTCCAATCATAGATCTAGGGTAGTTTGAATTAATTAACTTGACTTGATAGACTAATAAAACCGACATGTCAACCAAGACATGACCTTTTCCAAGGACTATCTAAAGCAATTCGCCGGGTAAGACCTACCAATAGCCCCTCACTTTCCAGGTATTAGGACTAGTAGAACACTAAGACTTAGCAAATTATTACAAATTACTTCTAGGGGTTATTGCGCAATTCCACCCTAAAGAGTTAAGGTTTTCTTACGTGATATAGACACTCACCGAAATCCTAGACCCTAATATGACTCTATGTTGTGATATAGACCGTCACTAAGAATCATATGAAGCAAATAATAACAATAAACCAACTCAAAGCATGCATATACATCAAATCATTAAACCAAACTTTTTACTAAACACAATCAATCCATAATAATCATGCAATTAACAAAACCGGTAAAAACTTCATATTAATCCATTCATCAAGTCTAGGTGGCTTAAATGTTTAGCCAAGCATGTTAAAACGTGAAAACAAATCAAAGATATCTAAACATGAATTCATCATAACAAGTTTCGTAAGAAAAGTTGTAACAAAGAACTAGAAAACCCGATTAGATCTTCAAGTCTTCTTCCCCGAACTCGTACCGATGATTCCTATGCTTCGAGAACTCCAAAATTGCTCCAAGAATGCTCAATAAGTCGCCCAAGATGCCTCAAAATCGTAACTAGGGTTTTTTCCAAGTTAAAGATGTATATATATGACTTTCCATAACACCCCTTTATTAAATTCGCACAAATCTGCCAGCAACCGCCTTCTGGCGGGGCGCCACCCACTTAGGATTGGGTGGCGGGGTGCCACCTTGTTTTTTTTTTCTCATGTACTACCTTCAGTCTCTCGCCGGGTGCCAGAAAACTTCTCACGGGGTGCCAGAGAGTGATTTTTCAGCTTTTTAACTCTATTTCAACTCCCCGACCTTTCCAACATGCTTCAAGACTTGACTTTTCGATATTTTAACTCGTTTTACTCGGTTTCTAGCAACTTTAAACATCAAGACCTGAGAAACACAATTTTATCAATAGTATGCATATTCTAACGAAAAACAAAACTAAATATAACGAAAACTATACAAACTGTACACGAATAAAAGATGTATTTTGCAAACATCCCCACACATACTCTTTTTTCGTCCTCGAAAAAGAATTATGCAACGGAATCAGAGACGAATAATCACTCGGGTCAAAAGTATACGTATATTTTATTAAAATCAAAACTTGCATTAGCCGCGATTGCGAATATACTTGTCCCCTTAAACCCAAGTCCGGTCCTAAGTCCTTATCATGTGATTTTAATTTAAGTGCGGTCAATCTACCTAGGGTCTCACGCTAGAATCTATGGTCCACCTACTCCCGCCTCAAGCTTATAGGACTAAAGGAACGATCATTGGACCAATTCCCAACCGTCTTATATCAAAACCAAGAGAGTTTACAATCAGATTTTCTCTTTTTTTTTCATTTTTTTTTTCACTTTTTTTTTCATGCTAATGAGCGTAGACGTTGTTTTCCCTAACCAAAAGGCAATCCGGCTGTAGAGTCGCTATCCCCAACTCGGATTACTTAAGCTTCGGTACTTTTTTTTTCTTTTCTTTGCAAGATCGATTTCACACATCCTAGCGGTAATCCGGCTGTAGAGTCACTATCCCCACCCAGACTACATAGGAATGCATTACTTTCATTCAGTTTCTAGCTCATTTTTTTCTATATTTTTTTCCGCATGATCACAAACTCTAACGGTTTTAACTTATAACGGTGCCCCTTATACTCTTATTGGCAGTTTTGATTTCCCATATTTCCCAGATGAAAACCCACTAGCAGACCGACAATTAAGGTATATTAACTCAAAGGGACTTAAAACCAAACCCGGGCCTATCCACATATCCCTAACTAGACGCAAGCTCGATTTATTTTAATCTCTTACTATTATTATTCGACCCCGAGCAAAAATTCATCTTTTCTATCATTTTCCGTTTTAATTTGCAAACTTCTTTTTTTTTTCGAAAGACATTTTTCTGATTTTTCAATTTTTTTGGATTTTTCAAAATTTTCTATTTTTTTTGTATTTTTGATTTTTTTAATTTTTTTTGTGTTTTTCATATTTAAGACTCGACTATTTACAAGTATCCCATCCCCACACTTAGAGATTGCATTGTCCCTAATGCAAGAACAGAAATACGACTCAATAACTACCTAAAAATAAAAACTGCAAACGAAATAGAAAAAAAAAATACAACAACAAAAAGGGAAACGACTTAGCTGTATATGTGAGACTGTCAAAGTGCCAGTCGTTTCCACATAAGCCCTCCAATTCGAAACGCGCTCAGCAAACAACTCCTAACCTCGGACACGCGAACGAAAGCGGCTACTAATACCAACCTAATCAAGCAAACACCAAACACTAGCAAAAGATAATATGTAAGCTACTAAGTGTTAGTGCAAACATCCAACAAACGTCAACCATCCCAAAAATCCCAACCAACCTGTTTAACGTATTTAAGTACAAAACCAACAAACGAGGATTAAAAACAACATAAAGATAAAAATAAACAAAAGATATAAGCTGTCATCCTTGCTGCATCCTCGCTCTACTCCTCATCACCTGCATGCACCCCACTGGGCCCTGCCTCAGTCTGCTGCCAAGAAGGCGGCAGCTGCGAATGAAGACTCTGCATAATGACCCGCATACCATCCTCCAATCGCCTCTGACCTGCCACAACCTCTGCCAACACCTCCTGCCTAAACCCACTGATCTGATCATCAACATACATACGCAAGTTACCGAAACCCGCCTGCATAGAATCATATAATGAATCCAAGGTAAGTGGATCGGGTCGTGGTTGTGCTAACGGGTACTGTCTAGCAAGAATATCCTGACGAATATGGGGAATACGAGGCCTCTGATAACGGGTAGGAACCGCACCCTGCATAGCCTCCGCAGCACCTGAACCAGGCGGAGGCTGAATCTGTGGACCCTCTCGTATCGGCTCCCAAGTAATCGGATCAGTACGAGCTATAATCCCAGCAGACTGCAAATCCCGGACACTCATAAAACAAGGGTCAGGGCCCTTCTTCATCCTATCAGCCTGGTAACTCTCAAACACACCTAAACTCTCGGCCAACCAAGTAATCAACGGCCCACAGTAAATACGGGCTCCAGCACCACCCCTCCATAACCTCTTCATAGACAAAGCAAACACAGTAGCCAAGTTGGTTGGCCTCTGCTCAACCATACACATCAGACAAAATAAGCTCACCTGATTAACCGTGTTGTCTCCCTCTCCTCTACCAACCAGAGTTGCTGCTAGAATTTTGTGGATATAACGAAGAACTGGATCAGTAATATCACTAGCAACTGCCCCTATAGCATATGGCACCCTCGATATGGTGCTCCAAAACCTCGCTAACTCACCCGCCATAACACAAAACCCACGCTGCTTCTTAAACACTCCCTGCAGACTGGTAATGAACTCGGGAGCCCTAACCTCTTCTTCCGTATAGAACTGAGTTGCCACTGCAAACTCAGGGACTGTCATCTCATAAGATTTCCTACCCAAGGCAAAGAATATAGCATCTTTTTCATTAAAACTCCCTTGCTTATACTCGAAAGTCGAGTGAAATTCCATCGTGATTTCCTTGTACTGTCTAGCATCACAATCCAAAACTTTCCTGAATTTCGGTCCTAACAACTGTTCCACCCGGGCCCTTGCCCCTAAACGATCCAACACCTCCCAATCAATCCTCCGATACGGCAGCAGCTCTGCCGTACACAAAGTACCTAACCTCCGTGACTCCTCCGAATTTATCTCAAACTGCAAAAGAGGGCTATCTAAAATCCTTTGACGTGGACCATGAGGACGTCCCGGCCCCGTATACTCAACAACCCTACTATATTCATATTCTGAATGTTCCTCTTGTTATACTGGTTCCGGTTGAATCTCCTGAATTGGTTCGGGCTCCCTAATCACTGGGTCCCTTCCTGAGCGAGTGTCTCGGCCTCGTTTCCTGTTGGCCCGACTTGAAGTTCCTGCACCTGACATTCTGCAAAACAATTCAAGTATGACAAGACAAAGAAAAGAAGAATATTAGTCACAAACTATTTTTGGTTTTTTTGAATTTTTTTCATTTTTTTGTATTTTTGAATTTTTTTTATAATAATATATACAAAAAGAACGGCCGTGTAGCATTACGTTCGTGGCCGTAGTTTTAAAGACAAAGTGACGTTAAAGCAACGTTTGCAAATCCCTTTTTAAGCATAAACCGAACCTCGCCCGAATGGAGATTGAGTACGGGCGAGTGGTATCACAAATCAAATGAGCAAAAGACACAATAAGACACTAAGACGACTAAAAAACAATTAAAACGACACCAAAGACCCTAAAATAACCATTAAACTAGACTCGATCTAACGTAGACGCAAACTACACAAATTACACACTATACCTCCTCCCGGCACTTTACTTGCCCTCAAGTAAACCTAAGTGCCTACCCAACTGACATCGACATCCAAACTTTGCTTAAATTCAGCCATGTAGTAGTTTAGAACAAATTTTAAGCATTGAAAAACTCCGCCTAATAAAAGGAGGTTTCATTCTTTGCAAAAGTTCCGTTTCAAAATCGCAAGTTTGGAATCTTACACGTCAATGCACTACAAACGAATCAAAATTCAGCAAATCAAGTTCAACTCCAACCCGACAATCATCAATATCCCGAAAATAAACCACAATCCAAACCGACATTAAGTATTTACCGATTTAAAGTTGAAAGCCTTAATGTTTCCTTAATGAAACGGGTCACAAACGGATGTTGTAAATCTGAATTCAAGTTCAAAAATTATCCAAACGCATCCCCACACTTAATGTCGGCAAACGCTCAACTAAGATGGTGTAAACATTGTCATCAACACCCAATCCGAACCATCCGCAAACAATACCCTGCTGAAATACCCAAACCAAATCCGACCCTAAACCATATTCTATCATTAACATGCCCTAAACACTAACTCAACAAAAACTAACCCTAAATGCATCACTAATCTAAATAAAAACTAAAATACTGACTCAGAATACATAGTTTGCAGGAGACATACCTTGGACTCATGAGAAACAGGAAGAAAAAAAAACAATTTTCGGTTGAACTTTCAAGCCCCAGTTCAAATCCGATTTTATGTGAGATACGATGGATTTGGTGATTGAAATCGTAATGTAGATGGTTATGTATGTAATGGTGGTGGGTATTAGGTGAGGAAGAAGGTTTACGGTGATGAATGGTAGGGAGATGGGGGTAATCGGCGTAAAGGGGAGGGTAGGTTAAAAGAGAAGAGAACTTTGTGAATACTGGTTGAAGGGTGGATGAAATCGGTTGTGTGGAAGTGATAGATGAAAGGGTGACAAGATTATGGGTGGTAATGAAGGTTTTGCGGTGATGAATGGTGGATATTAGGAGTTATCGGCGGTATATGGTAGGTGAAATAGGTTAAAAGTGAAAGATTTGGGGTTAAAGGGTATTCGGCTGCAGTTATACGTTCTGGCGGCCCACTACATGATGGAGAGGTGGGTGGCGGGGCGCCACCGCGTAAAGGAGTTCTGAAAAAAATCATATACGTGCTGGCGGCCCGCTAGGGAGTAAAAAAAACGAACGTAACCTTGTTACGCTCTGGCCCGGGGGAGAGAGCTGTTGAGTTTGTGGCGGCCCGCCAGTGGCCATTTTCAACAGAAGGTTGTCTAAAATTTTGTTTCAATGCCTTAGAAAAATTTTGATTTTTTCCCAAACCATCCAAAATTTTTTCTAACACTTAAAACTTACTTGGAACCTTATTTCTCTCGTAAATTCCTGCAAATCCTCGGTGAAGCACTCTTGCAAATGACTCAAGACACAAACTAGGACCCGAAAAACTAACAAAAACGACTGTTAGCTACTAAAAAAATATGAAAAAATTAACGAATATACAAATGGTACAAAATATACACTTGGATTTTCACCCAAAACACTAGTTGGCGGCTTTTGGTGGGATTTCGAGAGGAGTTTCCTCCATCTCGTTCTTGTTTATCGCTCCTCCAATGTAATGTTTCAAACGGTGGCCGTTCACCTTCCAACTACGGTCGTCCGACTCATCCATAATCTCCACCGCTCCGTACGGAAACACGTAATGAACCATATAAGGTCCCAACCACTTCGATTTCAATTTACCCGCAAAGAGCTTCAACCTTGAATTGTAAAGAAGCACTTTATCACCTTTGCTAAACTCCTTCACCTTCCTTAGCTTCTTATCATGTAGAATTTTCGTTTTCTCCTTGATTCCCAACGATCGAGCATACGTCGCGTCCCTAAGCTCCTTAAGCTCATGGATTTGAAAGAAACGCTTCCTAGCGGCTTCGGTCATGTCTAGATTAACGGTTTTCAATGCCCAAAGCGCTCTATGCTCTAATTCTACGGGAAGGTGACAAGCTTTTCCGTAGACGATCATAAAAGGTGTAGTTCCTAAAGGTGTCTTGTAGGCGGTTCTAAACGCCCACAATGCATCGTCTAGCTTGTCGAACCAATCTTTCCTATTCTTACCCACAGTTTTCTCTAAGATTCGTTTAATACCGTGATTAGCATTCTCCACTTGTCCACTTGTTTGTGGATGGATATACGGTGGACAAACGATGAGTGACTCCGTAGCGTGCAAGCAATTTTTCCATCAATGTGTTGCAAAAGTGAGTGCCACGGTCACTAATTAAGGCTTTAGGAGTCCCGAATCGGGAAAAGAGCTTCTTAAGAAATTTCAAAACTACTCGGGCTTCGTTTGTGGGAAGAGCTTGAGCCTCAACCCATTTGGACACGTAGTCAATCGCCACGAGTATGTAATGGTTTCCTTTGGAGTTTGGAAAGGGTCCCATGAAATCGATGCCCCAAACGTCAAAAACCACTACTACTTGTATAGGGTTTTGAGGCATCTCATCTTTGGCGGAAATATGGCCGGTTCGTTGACATGCATCACACATCTTCACGAACTCAATGGCATCTCTAAGTACGGTAGGCCAATGGAAACCACAATCGAATACCTTTTGGGCGATGGTGTGTGCACCATGATGTCCTCCCGTGAGGCCCTCATGCACATGTTTAATAATGTTCCACCCCTCATCCCTTGACACACAACATCTAATAATCCTATCTCCCCTATCCTAAAGAGAAAAGGATCATCCCAAACATACTTTCTTGACTCACTAATGAATCGCTTCCTTTGTTGTATGGACATCCCTCTGATGCGTGTGAAGTGTTATATATATTAAGTGTATATTTTAAGCCCCTTTAACACTTATTTTTAGCCAAGTTTTAAATTTATAAAACACGATAGTTTACTAACACTAAACACACATATGGGCAAGTGCACCCATCGTGAGCGTAGTATAGTGTTGGCAAGATACCGAGGTCGTCCAAGGACACAAGAGCTTTTAATGCCGGTTTATCCTCAACGTCTAATCAAAATAAAAAGTTTAGAAAAATGTTTTTAACTAAGAAAAATTAAAAACGAACTAAATGCTCAAAAATAAAATAAAAAGAAAAACAGATAGACAAGATGAATCACTTGGTTCCGACTCGTATCTAGTGTAACCTTTGATTATTTCCGCACTTTTGCACATATTTAAGAGATTATCTTAGTTATTGTAGTAGGCACCTCTTTTGAAGGTGACGTTACCCTCACCCCAGTAGTTTGAGTCAGCAAGGATACAATCCTAAAAGGGTGGATTATTGGAAGATAATTAATTAAGTTATTAATGCAAATTATGGTAGGCCCCTCTTTTGGAGGTGACGTTACCCTCCACTAAGTAGTCTGAGTCAGCAGGGATACAGTCCTAAATAGCCGGGTTATAGTATTAATAGTAGTTAACTTATGAGGGGATCAAAGAGTTTGGACCCCCGCCATCCAATACCGTTAAGTACTGAAGGAGGTCCTACTAAATTTGACCCAGGTCCATTGCAGGACCTCTAAACGCTGAACAATGGCAAGACCTTTACCAAACCGTTCCCTTAACCCCCGACAAGGTAGCCAACATACCTCCATATAGACCGTGGAGATATGAATGGTGAAAATCTTTTATTTTATATAGACAGTAAAATAATGCCAAGACACCACGGACAAACGATAAGGAAAGATCACCTTCAACATAAGCAACTAGTTATTAAAGTCATTAATACAAAACCAAGTAAAAAGTGCAAAAGATTAGAAATAAAAAGTATTACACTAGACACTTTGTCTTCACCAAGTGATGTAAGAGACTTAGGCAAACCTGGCCTTGATTGTCAAGAACTCTTACGATCAATCTTGGATCCCGAGACGACTCACACACTCTACGATGGACAATGGATGATGGTGGTGGATGATGGTGTTATGGTGGTGGTGGGTGGTGGGTGAAGTGTGAGAGAGGTGGTGTGCCAAGGGATGGTTTGAGCTTGAGCCAAGCACTTCTATTTATAGGCTGAACAGAAGCTCGGGCACGGCCCCGTGTCCAGTGGGCATGGCCCCGTGTCCACATCCTTCTCTTTCTTCATTTATTGCTGTTTTGTCTTTTTAGTTGACCACGCCCCCGTGTCCGCTGAGCACGACCCCGTGGTGCAGAAGAATATTTGTACTATGCAGATTTGCTGGATTATGCGAATCTTATAGTTGACCACGGCCCCGTGTCCGCTGAGCACGGCCCCGTGGTGGGCAATAGAAGCTTCTACCACTTTGTCTTTTCTGCTGACACTTGGGCACGCCCCCGTGCTGGCTGAGCACGGGGCGTGTTCAGGCTTCTGATCTCTTGTTTTGCTTGGGAAGATGCTGTCGTGGGGTCGGGCATGCCACGTCTTGTTCCTTTTCTTGTATTTATGTTAGATTTTGATGTCTTTTTGCTTCTTTTGTTAATTTGAGTTCATTTAATCCTGAAAATACAAAAGGAAGACAAAAGCACACTTTTTCCAACATTAGTACTAAAAAAGGGTTAGTTTTATGCCTCATTTGATGAAATTTATATGTTGCATTTTTAACACATCAAATACCCCCACACTTGAATCTTTGCTTGTCCTCAAGCAAAACTCTTTAATATGTGGCTATTACACTCCCAAATGGAATGGGTAGGAAAGAAGGTTTTTTTGGGCTTGTTGTAGAGTGTCGGGATTTCCAAGATTCTTTATTTAGTTTTATTTTTATTTATTTACAATCCTATTCGTCATGATTTATTTAAAACTTTTCATAAGATAAATTACTTATTAGGGCATAACATGCCTCTTTAAAATTCTATTTATATACAAGTTCACATACCTCACGGGGATCACTCAAGACTCGGCCGAAAATGTATTTTTGTGGATCACTCGAGAGCGGCATGGAACTTACTCCTACCATAGGCTTGCCAAGCAATCAATCCTCCCCTTTTTAACTTATATACCTTTGTAAATATCACGAGGACTTTGTGGGTTAAGGGTTAGGCTTGGGTTAAAGGTAGGTGGTTGGGTTGGTGGTTAGTAGAAAAAGGGCGAAAAGCGTAACAAGTGTCGGTTTTCGTATGACTTTCTATTTTCGTAACTTTTATTTTTGATGAAGATATTTATTCAAACAAAGTTATTTTTGATAAACTTGTTTGTTTATTTTCTTTTGCTTCATCATCAACAAATTTTTTTTTCATACGAAAAATCGAACTTGTTACTAAAATAAAGGGGTAAAAATGAAAAAGGTTTTGGTGGGTAAAAAGGGTGTTTGGTTTGGGTTATGAAATGAAAAGGCTTAGGCTCAAAGGGGCTAACTAGGGGGATTTTGGGTAGGTGGTAAAAAAAAAAAGAAAAATAATGGTGTAGAAATAAAAAGGTTAGTCCTAATGCCTCCATCATTTACTTACTCAGGTTTTAAGTTGGTAAGGACCGGGAATGTATCGTCGTGGCAAGTTCTAGAGTCGCAAGAACCAAGCGGCTATTCACACAAGAAACGAAAAATGAGCATTTAGTTCTAATGATATGTAATTGTATGCTCAATAAAGGCTCAAAACTCACTTTTGTGGGAATGAGTTTTTATGTGATCAAGTATATATAATCAAATTTTAACTAAGCTTGTCATGCCTTTTCATAATTTTCTTATGTTGGTTCTTTTTATCACGACGCTATCGGTTGTAAATTTGTAAAAATATAACCTTTTTGAGAACTTGAATTTCCCGAGTTAAACCTAGACAAGTAAAAAAATGAAATTTTTTTTGAAAAAATTTGGGGTGATTAGTGGTTCCAATAGAGTTTTGTGTAAGGCTTGTGTTTAGGACTTGCAAGATTCAAGGTTTTAGCATCCCCCCCCCCCACACATAAATTACACATTGTCCTCAATGTGTCCAAAAAATAAGTTTTTAGGTTGATTGAATGTGTAAAAAGGTGTAAAAAGCAAAAAAATTGTGTTACTGGGCGCTGAACACGGCCTCGTGTTGTCCGGGCACGGCCCCGTGTTCAAGTGCCAGTAACAAAATCAAAGAAAGAGAAACAGAAGTCTGGACACGGGGGCGTGTTGGGTGAACACGGCCCGTGTCCAGTTACCTGAACTGGGTCTTTTTCTGCAGACTGTGCAGCACGGGGCCGTGTTGGGTGGACACGGCCCGTGCCGAACTTACAGTAAACGAAGAAATTTGTCGGACGGTTCTGTTTTCCTGTATAGAGTGCTGGTTCAAGTTTCCCTTGCATCCTTTGCCATCTCAAGTGTGTTTTATTCATTTCAACACCATCCAAAACACCAATTTAACTAAAACCATCATTCATTAATCATAGAGAGAATTACATAATAGTCCTAAAAATTAAAATATTAGCTAGTTAGGTCAAAGAGACACAAGAAATCCAATCCCAGAAGTTTCTAGCCTACTATTTATTCTATTAGCAAAATTTCCGAAAAGATAGATCTCTCGGTTAAAAGTGGCTTAACAACTTCTTCCTCCGGGTATGGGCTCCTCATACATCGGCGAGCCACTCTTCGATCTCCCTAGGGAGAAGAAAAGCGGGCTCATGAGCATTTGGTTGAGGAGGTGTAACTTCCACCGGGATTTCTTGGAGTTCTTCAAGAGGAGGTTCCGCCGGAATGTCGTCCCAACCGGTAGGATTTTGGATTCCAAGTGCGAGGTTCCAATCCTCTTGAGGGAGGATTGGTTCCACGGGAGGTGTTACCAGAATGTTTAACCTCTGGTGCAAGAGGTTTATTTCCTGGAAACTGTTTTCCAACCCCACCGAGAGATAATTTATACGGTCAATGAGGACCTCCTCCACTGAAGTCATCTCGTCAAGTGCTTCACGTAGCGCCATTACGTATCTTACGAGAGTTGCTTCAATCGATGGCCTCCTTTCCCGTCGGCTGTTCCTTGAGTGTGCAGAAGAGGTTCCGCTGTTTTGGCTAGACATTCTACGAAAACAAACCAAAAACAGTTCGTTTTAATGAAACAGTACCGCGGGCACGGCCCCGTGCTCAATGAGCACGGCCCCGTGTTCAACTTTCTGCAGATTTTTAGAACAAGGAATCTTGGGGTTTCAAATTATTTTTCTTAACTTATGAAGCTCTTTGAGCAGAAATAACTTAAAACAATGTTGTGTAACTTATTTTTAACAGGATTCCTTGAACAAAAATTCAATAAACATCACAACAAAGCTTGAAATCAAGCTTTAATGGAGTTCTTGGTGCAAGAAAGATGAAGAAGAAGGCAATGGATAAAAGAGGAAAGGACAAGAGGCTTGTAAGAACCTTCCTTTAGAAAATACCTAGGATGGTAAGTCAGAAAATCCTTTCAAATCTCTGTCCCTGGATGGTCCAAATGTGCAGGGTTCTTGGCTGCATTTATAGAAAACGACAGCGTGCTGGACACGACCCCGTGTCGGCTGGACACGGCCCCGTGTGCAAGCAAGATCCTGAAACATTTTGTCCGTATTCTGACAAAAGTCAGAAGGGAATCTTTTGGTGGACACGGGGGCGTGTTGACCTGGGCACGGCCCCGTGTTGGAAAACTGTTTTATGAAGTGCGTCTATTTTTAAGGAACTTTTCCGGATTGGGCGGTTCCTTACTAGATGAAACAACCCCAAAGTGCCTAAGATACCTTAATTGATCTAGATTAAGACGAGAACGCAAGAGGTTGTCGGTGAGGGTGATTCCTATACTATATGTAGGTGGACAAGTCCAACCCTTTCCCGGGCTCTCGTTAAAGAAGGTGTATGTCAAATCGCTCAGGTCTATGTATGCATCAAACGAAGTTGATGGGGAGTCCTTCACGGCACAATCGACACAGGGATGACTATCGCTCGAGTCCTTACTAGAGTTAGAAGTATCATTGGAAACAATGAAGTTGTTTGAATGCGGTTCCAACTTCTCTTCTTGGTTATTGTCTTGGAAAAGATTATTGAAATCTTCCCTAAGTTCTTTTAACCAATTAAAAATTAGACTTTCTAGTTTAAATAATTCATCGAGAAGCATTTCTCCTAGAATATCCGGTTGGGCGCATTCGAGGGAGCGATAAGGATTATTTTTACTTTCGCCCCTCTTAAGGATACTAGGAAACGATGGGTCTATATAGTGGGGTTTATAATTTAGAAAAAAGCATTCTAATTCTTTATGGTTACCACCACATAATTGACACCACATAGTACCATAAGAGTGCCGAAAGTAAAAAGTATCAGTATCACTCATGTTTGTGTCAGAAATTACCAACCGTCGGGATCTTACGGTTCTGTTTTCAGTAACTGAAACTTGGGCACGGGGGCGTGTTGAGTGGGCACGACCCCGTGTTCAGCTTACTGTCTGACTTAAAACAGGA
This sequence comes from Helianthus tuberosus, assembly GCA_030545235.1. Taxonomy (NCBI): domain Eukaryota; kingdom Viridiplantae; phylum Streptophyta; class Magnoliopsida; order Asterales; family Asteraceae; genus Helianthus; species Helianthus tuberosus. The sequence goes on along the minus strand of CM060432.1, from coordinate 88,149,655 downwards.
TTGCCAGTTCCAATGATTGGGCACGGGGCGTGTTCAGCGGGCACGGCCCGTGCTGAGTTCTGCAGAAGCTGAAAAATTAAGAAAAATCCTAAAAAAATGAAAAATAAGAAAAACGATTAGGCCGTTGATTCCTAACTTTCTTAAAATCCTTGTGTCCCGGCAACGGCACCAAAAACTTGATGCGTGTGAAGTGTTATATATATTCGGTGTATATTTTAAGCCCCTTTAACACTTTTTTAGCCAAGTTTTAAATTTATAAAACACGATATTTTACTATCACTAAACACACATATGGGCAAGTGCACCCATCGTGAGCGTAGTATAGTGTTGGCAAGATACCGAGGTCGTCCAAGGACACAAGAGCTTTTAATGCCGGTTTATCCTCAACGTCTAATCAAAATAAAAAGTTTAGAAAAATGTTTTTAACTAAGAAAAATTAAAAACGAACTAAATGCTCAAAAATAAAATAAAAAGAAAAACAGATAGACAAGATGAATCACTTGGTTCCGACTCGTATCTAGTGTAACCTTTGATTATTTCCGCACTTTTGCACATATTTAAGAGATTATCTTAGTTATTGTAGTAGGCACCTCTTTTGAAGGTGACGTTACCCTCACCCCAGTAGTTTGAGTCAGCAAGGATACAATCCTAAAAGGGTGGATTATTGGAAGATAATTAATTAAGTTATTAATGCAAATTATGGTAGGCCCCTCTTTTGGAGGTGACGTTACCCTAGACTAAGTAGTCTGAGTCAGCAGGGATACAGTCCTAAATAGCCGGGTTATAGTATTAATAGTAGTTAACTTATGAGGGGATCAAAGAGTTTGGACCCCCGCCATCCAATACCGTTAAGTATTGAAGGAGGTCCTACTAAATTTGACCCAGGTCCATTGCAGGACCTCTAAACGCTGAACAATGGCAAGACCTTTACCAAACCGTTCCCTTAACCCCCGACAAGGTAGCCAACATACCTCCATATAGACCGTGGAGATATGAATGGTGAAAATCTTTTATTTTATATAGACAGTAAAATAATGCCAAGACACCACGGACAAACGATAAGGAAAGATCACCTTCAACATAAGCAACTAGTTATTAAAGTCATTAATACAAAACCAAGTAAAAAGTGCAAAAGATTAGAAATAAAAAGTATTACACTAGACACTTTGTCTTCACCAAGTGATGTAAGAGACTTAGGCAAACCTGGCCTTGATTGTCAAGAACTCTTACGATCAATCTTGGATCCCGAGACGACTCACACACTCTACGATGGACAATGGATGATGGTGGTGGATGATGGTGTTATGGTGGTGGTGGGTGGTGGGTGAAGTGTGAGAGAGGTGGTGTGCCAAGGGATGGTTTGAGCTTGAGCCAAGCACTTCTATTTATAGGCTGAACAGAAGCTCGGGCACGGCCCCGTGTCCAGTGGGCACGGCCCCGTGTCCACATCCTTCTCTTTCTTCATTTAATGTTGTTTTGTCTTTTTAGTTGACCACGCCCCCGTGTCCGCTGAGCACGACCCCGTGGTGCAGAAGAATCTTTGTACTATGCAGATTTGCTGGATTGTGCCAATCTTATAGTTGACCACGGCCACGTGTCCGCTGAGCACGGCCCCGTGGTGGGCAATAGAAGCTTCTACGACTTTGTCTTTTCTGCTGACACTTGGGCACGCCCCGTGCTGGCTGAGCACGGGGCGTGTTCAGGCTTCTGATCTCTTGTTTTGCTTGGGAAGATGCTGTCGTGGGGTCGGGCATGCCACGTCTTGTTCCTTTTCTTGTATTTATGTTAGATTTTGATGTCTTTTTGCTTCTTTTGTTAATTTGAGGTCATTTAATCCTGAAAATACAAAAGGAAGACAAAAGCACACTTTTTCCAACATTAGTACTAAAAAAGGGTTAGTTTTATGCCTCATTTGATGAAATTTATATGTTGCATTTTTAACACATCACCCTCTCACAACATTGCCACTAGATAGATAATTCGCTAAGTCGTAAAAACATGGCAAGCCTTCTTTCTCGGCTTCAACAAACTCTATAGACTCGTGAGGGAACATGTCTCCATTCTCCTCCTCACGAATCTCTTCTCTCTTGGGATCCTCTAGACGCGATAGATGATCGGCCGCCACATTCTCGCCCCCCCTCTTATCTCTAATCTCAATATCGAATTCACTAAGCAAAAGAATCCACCGAATGAGTCAGGGTTTAGCGTCTTTCTTTTGAAAAAGAAAACGTAACGCAGAGTGGTCGGTGAAAACAATTGTCTTGGATAACACGAGGTACGAGCGGAATTTATCAAAAGCGAAAACTACGGCTAAAAGCTCTTTTTCCGTGGTAGTGTAGTTTTCTTGACCATCATTGAGCGTTTTGCTCGCATAATAGATAGGATGGAAGTGCTTATCCATTCTTTGTCCTAGTACCGCTCCAACGACATAGTCACTCGCATCGCACATTAGCTCAAACGGTAAGCTCCAGTCGGGCGAGATAAGAATAGGTGCACTAACCAACTGTTCCTTCAAAAAGTTGAAGGCTTTAAGACACTCTTCGTCAAAGACGAATGGAACATCCTTCTCTAGCAAACGGGTCATGGGGCGAGTAATTTTTGAGAAATCCCTAATAAAGCGCCTATAGAAGCCCGCATGCCCTAGAAAACTCCTAATCGACTTAACACTCATGCGTGGAGGTACTTACTAATGGTATCTATTTTCGCACGATCTACCTCAATACCCTCTCTAGAGATCTTATGCCCTAACACTATACCTTCCGTCACCATAAAGTGACACTTCTCCCAGTTTAGCATAAGCTTCGTCTCCACGCACCGCTTCAACATCCTCTCTAGGTTCTTCAAACACGTATCAAAAGAGTCACCATATACCGAAAAATCATCCATGAAAACCTCCATGGAAGTCTCTATCATATCCTGAAATATGGCGACCATGCACCGCTGAAAAGTAGCTAGAGCGTTACATAACCCGAATGGCATGCGTCGGTACGCATAGGTGCCATAGGGGCATGTGAAAGTGGTCTTATCCTGATCCTCCGTTGCTATGGGGATCTGGAAGTACCCGGAAAAGCCGTCTACAAAACAATAGAATTGTTGACCGGCGAGACGCTCCAACATTTGATCTATGAAAGGCAATGGGAAGTGGTCTTTACAGGTGGCATCATTCAACTTTCGATAGTCGATGCACACGCGCCACCCCGTGACCGTACGTGAAGGAATAAGCTCGTTCTTTTCGTTCATGACAACGGTCATCCCCCCCTTCTTGGGGACAACCTGAGTGGGACTAACCCATGGAGAATCGGAAATGGGATAGATCATCCCGGCATCTAGGAGTTTAAGAACCTCCTTCTTCTCTACATCTTGCATGTTGGGGTTGAGCCGCTTTTGAGGTTGCACCACCGGTATATAATCATCCTCCATGAGTATCCGGTGGGTGCAATAAGAAGGGCTAATGCCCTTGATGTCGGACAACCTCCATGCAATGGCCTCTTTGTTGGCCCTCAACACATCCAACAACCTCAATTTCTCACTTTCCTCTAGCTCGGATGAAATAATGACGGGTAGCTCGGGACCCTCCCCTAAGAAAGCATACTCTAGATGAGATGGAAGTACCTTAAGCTCTAAGGGTAGGGTTTGGGTGGTGTCATCACTAACCGCTAACACATCAGGGATTAAAGGAATCCCCTCCTCTTCAACTTCATCTAAACTCTTCACCTCCTCTTCTACCTTCTCTCCTACCACTAGGTCCGCACCACTAATATACTCTAAGCAATGATCGACACACGAGATTAACGAATTCAAGAAGTAGACGGAATGACAAGGACCACTATAGTCATCCGAACCACTCGGGTGGCCCATGGAATGCTCTATCTCAAATGTAACTCTCTCCTCACCGACCCTAAGAGTGATCTTACCATCATGGACGTCTATATGTGCTTTGGCGGTACGTAAAAATGGACGACCAAGGATAATGGGGACTCTCTCATCCGCTTCCATATCTAAAATTACGAAATCGGCAGGAAACACGAATTTGTCTACTTTAACTAGCAAGTTCACAACTATACCCCTAGGGTATTTAACGGACCGATCGGCTAAGGATAATGTCATTCGGGTAGGTGCAAGCTCTCCTAGGTCTAGCTTCTCATAAAGAGAAAAAGGCATCAAATTGATGCTAGCACCTAAGTCGGCCAAAGCTCTAGTGTTGGTGTTACTACCGAATAGACAAGGAATGGTAAAAATACTGGGATCGGTAAGATTTTTGGGAAGCTTATTTAACACAATGGCGGAACATCCCCTATTCAATGGAACGTTCGACAACTCTCCTAACTTCTCTTTGTTCCTAAGAAGATCTTTCAAGAATTTCGCGTATTTAGGCATCGATTGAAGTGCCTCTATAAACGGTAGATTAATCTTCAATTGCTTGAAGATGTCTAGAAATTGCCCGTATTCCCTTGAGTATTTTTGGTTCTTAAGACGTGAGGGAAACGGGATATACGAATGGTCTACTAAAGGTGAAGGTCTAACGTCTATAGGGGTTTTCTTAACTTTCTTCTCAACTTTCTTCTCAACTTGAGACTCACCGGGCAGTGCGGTACTTGCTAAGCTTAGCCTCTGTTGCACTTTTCCGGGAGCCTCCATCTCTATCTCCTCGTCTATAATATCCCCATCCTCATCAACTACTCTATCTTCAACTCTAGGGTTCCCTACGGTTTTGCCACTACGAGTGGTAATGGCTTTAGCATGGGCATTAGGGTTCGGTTGGGTGTTACCCGCAAACTGACCGGGTAATCTCTCTTCTAGCTTCCTAGACATATCACCTACGACCCTTTGGAGGTCTTGAAAAGAGGCTTGGTGGTTCTTAAGCATGAGGTCATGTTCACTAAGGGTCTTTTGAGTGGTTTGGTCCCTAACAACTAGTTGGCTCATCATAGCCTCCATTCTTTCTATGCTACCCCCTAAATCAAAACTTGGACCTTGACCCTGATTATTTGACCCCCCTTCTTTGACCTGCCCATTGAACCCTTTGTTGAACTGCCCACCTGAACCCCCACCAAAAAGTGAACTTTGACCCCTATTTGAGTTTTGAGCTATTTGAAAACCAGGGGGTCCATTTGAGCGAAAATTATTATTATTATTATTATTATTATTATTATTATTATTATTATTATTATTATTATTATTATTATTATTATTATTATTACGCCAACCCGAACCAAAATTATTATTACCAAACCCACTAGATTGACCTCTACCGAAACCTCCTCCTACGAAATCAACTTGCTCCTCACCAACTAGCAATGGGCATGCACTCGTATCGTGACCCCCTCGGCAATACTCACATTTGTCTACCTTAGCCTTAATTTCCTTAATTTCCCTAGACATGTTTTCCAATACAGCAACTAAACTAGGATCCATGGTGACATGGTTCACCCCTCGGGCGGGTGCACTAGTAGTGGTATTATAATTACCACTTTGATAACGCTGATCGGCTCGCGATTGAGATTGAGACTGGGCAAATGCCTCAAAACGCTCTAAACACTCAGCAACTGTAAGAATACCCATCATATGCCCTCCCGCATTAGTATCGAAACGATCACGAGTCTCATGGGTGAGACCGTTATAGAATTTCTCACATAGGGCCCAATCGGAAAGACCATGCTGGGAGCAACGAGCACAAAGGTTTTGGAAACGCTCCCAAGCAAGGTAGTAAGGCTCGTCGGGCTCCATGCGAAAGGAGTGGATTTGGTCTCTAAGACGTGAAGCTTTAGCAGGCGGGAAATATTTGTTCAAAAAGGCTTGACGAAGCCCCGCCCAAGTGGCCGCACGCCCTGCTAGTGAAAATGGGAAAAGCTGAAGGTAAGTAGCATCATTAGGGGCACCGTGAAGGCTAAAGGTAGCTAGGATACGGGAGAAACGGTTAATGTGGGCCGGGGCATCCTCATCCTCTCGGCCATGGAATTGGATACTATTGGTTATAGCCTGCATGGCATAAGATGGAATCTGCCATGAGTTCTCGCTAACTATGGGTGGAACAGTGATGGGTGAAGCAAGACCGGTGAAATTCTGGGTAGCTTGCTGATGGACGGTTTGCCTAGCGTTGGCCATGTGTTCTAAGTTTTCTGGGACGCTAGAGGTGCTAGAAGTAGGACTATCGGGTGGGGAAACCTTAGGTGAAGTTTTAGGTGAATGGTTTGGCGAATGTGGTGGTGTAGGAGGTGGGGTGGGTAATGGAGTAGAGTCGAAATTGGGGAAACGAGAAGAGGATGAAGAACTAACCTGTGGGCCTTGGCGCAATCGAGATGATGACTCCTTGACTGGTGGTGGCGGTCCGTGCGAGCGCAGATGTGGCATCCACTACAAGCAAAAACCTGAATACAAGAGAAAAAGACACTAGTCACTACGACTCAAAATCAAAAATAAAAGACAAAGACTCTAAACAAAACAAACATGTAGCACATATATATCAATTAAATCTATCAAAGTTGATGAACGCAATTGCCAAGAGTCCCCGGCAACGGTGCCAAAAACTTGATGTGTGCTAAACAGACTATAAAAATTAACTGAATAAGACTCTCTAAACTAGACACTAAAAAGCTTTAATTCTAGACTCGACCTAAAACCACACAATCGGCAAGTGTACCGATCAATGTAGTATAACCTAGGAAGTCCGGATATCGAACCACGAGACTCTATAAATCACGTAAACTAGACTCTAATAGACACTGAGAGACACGACTTAACTTGTTTATTTGTTTTTTTTTTTGGGGGGGGGGGGGTTACGGAAAAACTAAGGAAATCTATATTAAACTACTAAATTAACTAAAGCTAGACTAAATACGAATGAAGACTAAAGGCTTTTCTTATATGAGAGCGAGACCACCTAGACAAGAATCCTGGATTACTTTTAAAGAATTACCGATTAAGTTAAATGCATGAATTATGGAACCGGGATCATATGATACTAAACCTATTAAGGTCCAACTAAGCCCCTTGACCCTTCTCAAGGAGAAACTTGTGGAACTACCTAGGCCGTTAATCCTACCGGTTATTAGACGCCTTTCCAGTTGTCTAATTATTGTGTAAGTACCCTAATGTTGATCTACTCTTTTCCAATCATAGATCTAGGGTAGTTTGAATTAATTAACTTGACTTGATAGACTAATAAAACCGACAGGTCAACCAAGACATGACCTTTTCCAAGGACTATCTAAAGCAATTCGCCGGGTAAGACCTACCAATAGCCCCTCACTTTCCAGGTATTAGGACTAGTAGAACACTAAGACTTAGCAAATTATTACAAATTACTTCTAGGGGTTATTGCGCAATTCCACCCTAAAGAGTTAAGGGTTTCTTACGTGATATAGACACTCACTGAAATCCTAGACCCTAATATGACTCTATGTTGTGATATAGACCGTCACTAAGAATCATATGAAGCAAATAATAACAATAAACCAACTCAAAGCATGCATATACATCAAATCATTAAACCAAACTTTTTACTAAACACAATCAATCCAGAATAATCATGCAATTAACAAAACCGGTAAAAACTTCATATTAATCCATTCATCAAGTCTAGTTGGCTTAAATGTTTAGCCAAGCATGTTAAAACGTGAAAACAAATCAAAGATGTCTAAACATGAATTCATCATAACAAGTTTCATAAGAAAAGTTGTAACAAAGAACTAGAAAACCCGATTAGATCTTCAAGTCTTCTTCCCCGAACTCGTACTGATGATTCCTATGCTTCGAGAACTCCAAAATTGCTCCAAGAATGCTCAATAAGTCGCCCAAGATGCCTCAAAATCGTAACTAGGGTTTTTTCCAAGTTAAAGATGTATATATATGACTTTCCATAACACCCCTTTATTAAATTCGCACAAATCTGCCAGCAACAGCCTTCTGGCGGGGCGCCACCCACTTAGGAATGGGTGGCGGGGTGCCACCTTGTTTTTTTCTCATGTACTACCTTCAGTCTCTCGCCGGGTGCCATAAAACTTCTCACGGGGTGCCAGAGAGTGATTTTTCAGCTTTTTAACTCTATTTCAACTCCCCGACCTTTCCAACATGCTTCAAGACTTGACTTTTCGATATTTTAACTCGTTTTACTCGGTTTCCAGCAACTTTAAACATCAAGACCTGCGAAACACACTTTTATCAATAGTATGCATATTCTAACGAAAAACAAAACTAAATATAACGAAAACTATACAAACTGTACACGAATAAAAGATGTATTTTGCAATGCATCACCTATATCCTTTAATATTAACTATTTTCTAATTTCTCTCATAATATTCATATTTGTGAAACGTTGTTTCTCACTAAAACTGAATTTTAGTTTAACATTTTTCTTTTTAACTTATGTCAATTACTCATATTAAGGAATTGATGACGAGAATTTATTCTTTTCCATTATTATGTTACGTGGAGAATCGTAACCAGTCCCCATGCCTTACCCCAAGTGACCAATAGGTTCTTTTGCTTAGACCCGTAGGCTATTTCTTTAGGCTTTCACCCTTTTTGGTGAGGCCCCTATAGTTTATTTCTTTCTATTGCTGACGTGGGGGTCATTTAGTCCTTTAAACCCTTACATTGTTTATAATCCCGAAGGTTATGATGATCCCGTAGTTCATCTTTTACTCGTGTCATTTTGTTCTTAAAAATACATTTTTGGTGTCATGGCACCCTTTTTAAGCCTAAAATTCGTTTATTTTCATTTTTGAATTCTATCAACTTGATCGTAATCTAAGGCTACATTCGTTTTCTTTTTGGACTAATCTTCCGACTCTATGACTTCTTACGTCATTTACGCGTCGGTTTGTTTTTCCACTTACCGTTATCCGATTCACACATTTATTTCTTTACAACCTGATACCCGGATTTTTTTTATCTTAATGTTTTTAACGCTCCCGTTGCCTGGTTTGCATTTTCCTATTTATATTCTCTCATGACCCATTACATAAATTTATTAATATGTTGTGCTCCCATTAATGGTTTGCGCTTACTTGCACTATCAAGCGTTACACTTTATTCGGCCCATTCAACATTAAAATAGTTGAACATAACTATCAAAATTTCAGTTTTGCGAAATTTTATCGTCTTTTAGTCATAACTCTTAATCCGAGTCTTTTGACTTTTGATCCACGTTCCCGTCTCTTGGTTTACGCATATATCTGAAATCCTACCCATCTATCGGGTATTTTACGAAGTTATTACCAAAGCAACCATTCCGGCATGCCTTAAGACTTTGTTTCGATTTACTTTGTAGTATTAGCGAAATCCGTCACCTTTATTCCCCTAAGTCATTTAATCTTTCATTCATCTTGTTTGACTTGTTCGTGTTAACTTCATCACTTATGACAGTCAAACTTTACCCCTATGCCTTAACATTCTCGTTTGTCGGTTTATATTTTTATTTACTTTGATTCTTATCCCTCCCCTCGGGCTCGTTACCTTAATGTAATACGCTCCCGTTACCCGGCTTGCGTTTACCTTTATTATCAAACATTTTACTTATTTGATCCGAATACCATCTTTCTTTTGTTAACGACCCTTAGGTCCGTTTATTTTATTAATGTCCCGAAGGTCCATTTGTAACACCTCGTAAAATCACGACCAATATAATAAAGACACGTGTCATGGACTTTAAACGTGTAAGGAATTGTTTCCGGGGGACTAAAATTGTCAAACAATGTAAATATGTTAATAAAAGGATCCAAAGTGTCAACATGCCATTCTTGTGCCTCTGATTGACCTCATACAATGTTCGTATTCTTTAATGAATAATTTATCGAACATTAAAAGTCGTTTGTGTTTAAAATAAGGATCTTACGAAACATAGGGGTTAAAAGTGTCAACATGTTAAAGTTACCTCTGAGTGACCTTTAACGAACCCAAAAACATTGTAAATATTTTAATATTTCACTCACAAGAATATTAGATATTAATTCTGTGGAGTTTCGATAAAAATCAAGACTTTTCGGGTGATCGTACAACTAACCGGGAGCTTAACGGAGTTAGTTTATGACCCAAGGTCCTTACAAGTTAAGTATGGGGGTCCAAAATGCAATAAATGAAAGTTAAATAAAGTTTAAATGGACCAGGGAACAAAACTACAATTTCTGAAAGTTGTTTTCTGGTTTCAAGGAATGAGGCGGCCCGCGAGGGACTGCCAGATACAGAAAAATCAGGATAGCTACATGTACAGCCAGTTCCACCGCCTTTGCAAGCTTGTTTTCGATTCCAGGGACTGAGCCAACAGATTTTCATGCATAGGGGACACCTGGAATCATCAGGGATCATTTGTAGGGGCATGTGGATCAATCTTGGAGCTCTAGAAATCCTATATAAGGGCTCTTGTTCTTCATTTGGCACTTGCAAATTTGAAATTTATTCACAACTCATTCCCTAGAGCTTTCTGGAGTACAAGCAAGTTTCCTCAGCTCCTAATTCGTGCTAAGAGTCCTTGTAAGCATTCTTAGCCTCTCTAGTTCAAGTTTTATTAGTTTAATGACTAAAAGACAAAGCCATCGTAATTAAGCTTTGACTTAGTGATTAATCACTAATGGTCCAGCTATTATTCGAATTGAAAGTGGCTATGAGTTGGTAATTATGTAAGTAATAAACCCTTAAAAGGGAACCTACTGATTATCACTCTAACTTGGTCAAATGTCGGGTCAAACTTATTATTAAAAAGTCCACATAATCCATTTTTGCAAATAAATTCATAACTGACAATGTAGAAGTTATGGAACATGTTTAAACACTAAAATAACTTGGTAAATAATATAAAAACATGTCTAAGCATGTTCAACCCGACAATTCTGAGTTTAGGCTCGGTTCGCAACCGAAAGTCGTAAAAGTAGACTTTTCCTTTGACTTTCAGTTCTGATCCGATTTAGCTTGTTTTAGATATGCCTTAAGGTTCCTTTAGGACCATATTATGGGTTAGTATAACCCTCTGAAGTTATACAACATGGTTCATTTGTTTTAGATATGCCTTAAGGCTTTTTTATTAATTAAACAGCACATTTGATATAAATCCTATTTAAACTCAAATTTTGACATCAAACCTTTTTCCTACTGATGTAATATAATATTTTGGGATTTTCGGAAAATTTTATTAAATTTTAAACTGATCATAACATAGAGTTCTCGCATAGGCTCGGTAATGGACTATAATGCCCTTTTTGCTAATAAAATGAGTTTTACACATCCTTTACATATGAAACCTTTTTCTACTGAATTTATATAATAAATAAGTTATTTTAAACTGTAAAGGCTGGTCAGAATCTCATATTTCCTTAATCAACCCGAATATCGTCAAATACCGACTTTTATGCGATTTAGGTGCATAGTATGGTTTAAAACCATATTAGGCACCTAAAGCTTGTTACCTACTGATGTTACGAACAAATTTTTATACTCTAACAGTAAGTAAAAGTTTTAAACTCAGATTTCCAAATTTAATCCTTAAAGCATATGTGAAATGACCAAAATGCCCCTACGGTGCATAGTTTGGCCATAAATGATAAATTTCACATATGTGAGATATCTTACTGATGTAACTTATTAAAATAAATATTTTTACTGATTATTTTAGACCAAAAACTTAGATTACTATTTAACCTCTTTTATAAGCATTAAAATGACCAAAATACCCCTACGGGGCATAAATTGGTTTTAAATTCGTTTTGGGCATAATGGAAGCTATCCTACTGATATCACAACATAATTAAAGCATATTCACTTGTGGAACCTGTATAAGACTCAATTGATTACCCGTTATGCGTTTTACGCATACGGTACGGTTTATGTAACTAGTTTACATAAATTAACCGAAACGGGTCAAACCTTATCATTTTTACCTCAAAATCCAGAATGTGTTTAGTTTACCCATATTATACAAGTCTTCATACTTGTCAGGTCTAAACCACATTCTAATCCGGTCTTCGCTTCATCTTGCATTTTGAACCGTAAACCTTTCATTAAAACTAACCAGTCTAAGTTAAGACTTAAATAAGACCCGTTAGGATTCTAATAGGTTATTAAAAACCTTCGTTCCAGATTAGGAGCCCGATAAAAGCTATCTGTACTTGCTTGATTGATTTACGCCTGGGAATAAATTTATATTTAGCTCAGGTAAATACTTTTAACTTATTTTCCCTTATACGGGCTTGGGGTACGGTATATAAAATACCGCTTGGTCGGATATTGAATATTTAATCGAATAATGGTTAAAACATTGAGATAACCCGTTTAATCTGTTTTGTTTGTTTTAAGCCTTTGGGAGGTTAATGACCATGTCCTGGATATCCTCGACTCATTCATTGAAATGGCCACGACTTAAGCACGGGGTGTAGGCATACACCTGCCGGTGCGTATGTAAAAGATATACCCGCTTGTTCGAGAATAACTCGCCGTGGGTTATATTATGTGGTGTGTCTACTAATCTTTAACCTGGTACTTCTAACCCGGGCTACTGAATGTATAACAAACATATAATTCTTTTACAAGATTATTTTTAAATAATTATCCCAAGTTAATAAAGAATATTTATGCCTTGTGCATTTAAATCAATTTTATAAACACTTTTCAAAAAGAGTCAGTTAATTGTATTTACCAGTGTAAACAAACGTATTTTCAAAAGGTTAAGTGCAGGTGCTATTCGTAATCGGCTGGCTACTCCTAGTATCAAATAAAGAGTCTTGCAAGCTCGTGATGCTAAATTCTGTTGAACAATATTTTTATATTTTAGATCCGCCTGTGGATCCTTTTACAACCCGTTTGTAATATTTCATGTTACTTTGAATAGGTTTGTAATAATATTACTTTTAGACTTCCGCTGTGCATTGAACTGTGATTATTTGACTATGATGATATCAACTACGTCACGAAACTCCCCACCAGGCCCACCGATAATACGTGGAAATATCGGGGTGTGATAGGTTGGTATCAGAGCCGACATTGAGCGAATTAAACACTAGCCTTTTGTGTTTAATCTCAATGACACAGTTTGCACATTCCTTGACTTCCGAGTCTAGGCTAATGACATAGGACTAATCCTAATCTTATTGTCTTCTTTTGTTTGTTTCTATTGTTTGTTTTGACAGGATTAAGAAAATGCCACCAAGATTCAGAAGAGGAGGACGAGGTAAGGCGCCATTCACTGCTCCTAACGATCATGAAGCCGGGCCTTCACACCGGCGAACTCCTTCTGCAACAATGAGCTCAAGTCCTCAAGAAGACTGGAGGACATACTTGGAACCCGCGAGGCGTTCTGTCTCGCTCAGCTCCTCACCTTCGTACCACAACTCATTCGGACTGCACCAGAACAACGAGTCCGACCACTCGCGCCACTCCTACCTTCCGTTACAGCGTTCAAGTTCACATCGGGCCTTCCAGGACCCGAACCCATATTTCCAGAGCCGGTTTAACCCGGCAAACCAGATTGAAGAACCAATGGGCCATAACCCAATGGGCCCAAAGGACCATTTTCCCGAAGCTCAGGACATGGATATGGATGATGACCCCGATCCTGCCGAGCCACCAACTGGGACGCCCACGCATCCCATAGAGATTTCAGACGGATCATCTTTCCATGGTTCGCCTTATAGAGGTCCCGATTCATTTGCTCAATGGTGGAGCAATTATCACTGGGAGTATACACCCTCCCACAACTCCTCACCACACCAGCAGATCCCCTCTGAGGACCCACATTTTGAGGCGGTCACACCACCGCCACCGCCGCCGCCAGTACAGCAGCCACCTCTAGAACCACCGAGGCGGAGAAGATCAGTGCACGGATGTCCGTGCGAGGAGGGGAATTTCACTTAAGCACCCCTCAACACTCAAGTGGCAGCCATTACCCGCCACTGTATGAAGACCCGCAAATGGGTGGGCCTTCAAACCCAGTTTCAGAAGTGGACTCTGTGCCAGTCGCACCACCACCACCACACATGGGTTATGATAACCCAATTCCTTCATACGCCGGTGCAGCGGCATATAACCCAGTTGAGCAGCCAGCCTACCTGGGGTACAACTACTACAATGCCCCTGATTTTGACCCGTATCTCGTAGCGGCCAACTACAATGCTCTTCACCCTGAAGGACCTTATGCAGCTTCGTGCCAGTCTGGGTACCAAACATACGGGTATCAATACCTGCCACCTCCTCAACCTCCGCAGCAACAGCCGCCGTAGCCGCCACTGATCCTTCCGCCGCAAGAACAGGAGATTCTTCAGAGGTTGAGCCAGGTGGAACGAGAGGTTCAAGAGGAGCGTAGGAGCCACCGGGGATTTCTTAAGGGTCTGGCGAATCTGATCAAGGGGAAGAAGAAGAAGAAGAAGAAGAGGGATTTTTGAAGATTCCTTATTTATTTATGTTGTAATTTCTTTATTCCAATTAAGTCCCTGTGTGGACATTTTTATTTATGTACCTAGTCCCTGCGAGGACTTGTATTTTCATTTTAGCCCCTGCGTGGGCAAGTTATTTATGTAAAAGTCCCGTTTAGGGCATCTATGTACTCTTTTTAATTTAGTTGAATGTTTTAAGTCAAAATTTCATTTTTGTCATTATATGTATAGATATAATATATGGAATAAATAAAAAATATCATTCCTTTTTAATTAAATCTTCCAATAAATATTGAATGAAAATCTTAAAGGCAAAACCTAGTCCATGCGTCATTTTAAGATAGGACCAAGATGGTAGTTCCTTTTTAAGATTCAAATCCTTGTTAACATCTGAAAACATGTTAACACTCCTGACAAATGTGATTCGATAAAATCACACATGTCATCCTTGTATTGGATTCTTCCAGATTCCTTATTTAACCTAATGATCTATAAATCATAGGTTCAAATCATCAATTAAAGATGATCATATATGAGACATCCATTAGTGATGCAGTGCCTACGGGCCATAATAATTGTCAAATAAGACAAAAGACAGTTGTAGTCTACGACTCCCTGTCGATAAAAGGTAATGAACTACGTTCAAACCTTAATGCCTCGATTCTCTGAAATCATGGCTTATAATTCTAAAACTGTCCTTGTGACTAGGCCTTATGTGCCATTAATAATACCTTTAATATTTTATAACTAGGATAAATTATAATGAAATCCTAAATAAAAATGATTAAAAATTTAACCGATATGGTTTATATTGCCATGGTTAATAAATCATCAAAAGTGATGATTCCATAATAACCTCTGAATAAAATATTGTCAATTGTTTTGTAGCAATCAAGCTACATGGCTGAATCGGAGGAGGTTAACAATCACCCAACAGAGAATAATGATACCACCAGAATTAATGTAGCTGGTGCAGATCTTCAGGCATTGACAAACAATGCAGTTACTAGAGCTCTTGATAGACAGTTCAAGGAATCAAGTGGCACACGTTCTAAGACTCATTCTGAGGCTCATAGTAAGCCCCCTTCTAAATCACACGAGTCGAAGAAGGACGAGGCTCGTCACTCGTCAAATCAGCAGAGTGTTCCATCTAAGAAGATTGTACTCAATCAAGAGCCCCGTGGTAAGACCTGCTCTTACAAGTATTTTGTCTCCTGCAAACCAAGAGACTTCACAGGGGAGAAGGGAGCCATAGATTGTATGACTTGGCTCGATGAGATGGACACTGTGGTTGATATTAGTGGTTGTGCCGAACAAGACATTGTGAAGTTTGTGTCGCAGTGGTTTAAAAGTGAAGCGTTAGCTTGGTGGAGATCCCTAATCCAAGCTACAGGAAAGATCCACTTATATAACATGTCTTGGGATCAGTTCGTTGCTTTAATCAAGGAAAATTTATGTCATCAACATGAAGTTGAGAAAATTGAGACTGACTTCTTGACCTTGGTCACGAGGAACTTAGATTGTCAAGCGTATCTTACGAGTTTTAATACCATGTCTCGATTGGTTCCATACTTAGTCACACCGGAACCAAAGCGTATTGCTCGTTTTATTGGGGGTTTAGCTCCGGAGATTAAGGCAAGTGTGAAAGCATCAAGACCTACTACCTTTAGGTCAGTGGCTGATCTATCTTTATCTCTTACCCTCGATGCAGTTAGGCAGAGATCGCTCAAGAATTCTGAGGATGGGAAGAGGAAACATGAGGATGAGAACTCACGCCGATCTGATAAGAAGCATAAGGGGAAATCTGATCGCAAGAAGAGTTCCGGATTTAAAAAGGATAGTCAGTAATCGGGTGAAAACCCCAAGTGTAAAACTTTCAAGAAGCGTCATCTAGGGAAATGCATATTCGAATCAAAATCCCAATCGCCGCCTAGAGCTTATGGGATCTGCAAATCAAGTGAGCATAAAATGTTGGATTGTAAGAAGATAAAGGATGCGACTTGTTACAACTGTAACGAGAAAGAGGCACATCAAGTCCAACTGCCCAAAGTATGCGAAGAAGCCTGAGGAGGCTAAAAAGACCAATGCTCGGGTCTTTCAGATGAATGCTCAAGAGGCCATTCAGAACGACAATGTGATAACAGGTACCTTTCTTATCAATGATGTTTATGCTAGAGTATTGTTTGATTCGGGTGCAGACAAGTCTTTTGTGGATAATAAATTTTGTAAGTTATTAAATCTGCCTGTTAAGACTCTAAGCATAAAGTATGAAGTAGAATTAGCCAATGGTACCATAGAAACTGCCTCAACTGTATTAGATGGATGTTTTATATCCATTAGGAATCATTCTTTTCCACTTTCCTTACTTCCATTAAAACTGGCTGGATTCGACATAGTGATAGGCATGGATTGGTTATCTCACAACCAAGCCCAAATCGTATTTGATAAGAAGCAAGTGGTCATCAAAACTCCTTATGGTGAGCCTTTGACAATTTAAGGAGATACTCAGTATGGATTTCCTAAGCAAGTGTCTATGCTTAAGGCATCAAGGTGTATGAAGAAAGGTTGTGTCATTTACATGGCACAAGTAACCATTGATGAACCAAAGCCCAGAATTGAAGACATCCCAGTTATTTCTGAATATCCAGAAGTATTCCCCGAAGAACTACCTGGTTTACCCCTAGATAGGCAAGTGGAGTTCAGAATCGATATCATTCCTGGAGCTGCACCAATTGTAAGAGCACCTTATCGTTTGGCTCAACTAAGATGAAAGAGTTAAGGACTCAGTTGGATGATTTGTTAGCAAAGGGTTTTATTCGACCTAGCTCATCCCCTTGGGGAGCGCCGATTCTGTTTGTGAAAAAGAAGGATGGCTCGATGCGTCTATGCATCGATTATCGTGAATTAAACAAGGTTACAATCAAGAATAGATATCCGTTACCCAGGATCGATGATTTGTTCGATCAGCTGCAAGGAGCAAGACTGCATTTAGAACTCGCTATGGTCAGTACGAGTTCTTAGTAATGCCTTTCGGGCTCACTAATGCACCTGCAGCATTCATGGATCTCATGAATCGCGTTTTCAAGCCATACTTGGACAAGTTTGTCATTGTCTTCATTGATGACATTCTTATTTACTCAAAGAGTCAAGCCGATCATGAAAGACATCTTCGGTGTATTCTTAAACTTCTTCAGCAAGAGAAGCTCTACGCCAAGTTTTCAAAATGTGAGTTTTGGCTTCGAGAAGTCCAATTTCTTGGACACGTGGTGAGTGAGCGTGGTATCCAGGTGGATCCCGCTAAGGTTGAAGCCGTTATGAATTGGCAAGAGCCCAAGACTCCTACAGAAATTCGCATCTTCTTGGGTCTAGCAGGTTACTATAGACGTTTTATTGAAAACTTTTCAAGGATTGCAGCACCCCTAACTTCATTAACGCGTAAGAATATAGAGTTCGATTGGGGTCCCAAGCAACAAGAATCCTTTGAGATTCTTAAACAGAAGTTAAGCAATGCACCTGTGTTGACATTGCCAGAGGTATTGAAGAATTTGTAGTTTATTGCGATGCATCGCACACAGGTATGGGGTGTGTGCTTATGCAGAAGGGAAAAGTTATTGCATATGCTTCCCGGCAACTAAAGGTGCACGAGAAGAATTACACCACCCACGATCTGGAGTTGGGTGCCATTGTATTTGCACTAAAGCTTTGGAGGCACTATCTTTATAGAACTAAGTGCGTGATTTACTCTGATCATAAGAGCCTTCAGCATCTGTTTAACCAGAAGGATCTTAACATGAGACAGCGTCGATGGATGGAGACATTGAATGATTATGATTGTGAAATCCGTTATCATCCAGGCAAAGCGAATGTAGTCGCTGATGCTTTGAGTAGAAAAGAAAGGGTTAAGCCTATTAGAATCAATGCCAAGAGCATTGAATTGAAGAACAGTTTGAATGAGAGATTATTAGCCGCTCAAAAGGAAGCCGTATTAGAAGCTAAGTATTCGAATGAGAAGTTGGGCGTAACTGCTGAGCAGTTTTCGTATGGCAAGGATGGGATCCTAAGATTAAATGGACGAATATGGGTTCCAATCTATGGAGGACTCAGGGATGTGATCCTTCAAGAAGCCCATAGCTCCAGATATTCTGTTCATCCTGGCTGTGATAAGATGTACTAGGATTTAAAGGCAAATTATTGGTGGATAGGCTTGAAGAAGTCTATAGCCACTTATGTGGCTAAATGTTTGACGTGCGCTCAAGTTAAAGGAGAACATCAAAAGCCGTCAGGTTTGCTACAACAACCCGAGCTTCCCACATGGAAATGGGAAATGGTAACCATGGACTTTATTACTAAGTTACCAAAGACTAAACGTGGGAATGATACTATTTGGGTTATAGTTGATAGATTAACCAAGTAAGCCCACTTCTTGCCGATTAGAGAAACTTACAGCTCTGACAAGTTAGCTCAGCTGTACGTGGATGAGATTGTATCTCTTCACGGAGTGCTAGTGTCTATTATCTCTGATAGGGATGCAAGATACACGTCTCACTTTTGGAAAAGCTTTCAGCAATCCCTAGGCACTCGTATAAACTTCAGCACTGCTTATCATCCTCAGACGGATGGGCAAAGCGAGCGTACAATTCAAACGCTTGAAGATATGTTACGGGCTTGTGTTATTGATTTAGGAGGAAGTTGGGATGACCATCTTCCATTGATTGAATTCTCGTACAATAATAGCTATCATTCGAGTATCCAAGTCGCGCCTTTTGAGGCATTGCACGGAAGGAAATGCATAACGCCGGTTTGTTGGGCGGAAGTTGGAGATGTCCAACTATCAGGACCTGATATAGTCCTGGAGACGACAGATAAGATTGTTCAGATTCGAGATCGTCTCAAAGCTGCCAGGGATAGGCAGAAAAGCTACGCAGATAAAAGGCGTAAACCTCTGAAATTCGAGGTAGGTGATAAAGTGTTACTTAAGGTATCACCCTGGAAAAGGGGTGATGAGTTTTGGCAAAAATGGCAAGCTAAGCCCAAGATAAATAGGACCATTTGAGATCATTGAATGTGTCGGAACCGTAGCTTACAAGCTAAATTTGCCAGAAGAGCTCAGTGGAATTCATAATGTATTCCACATCTGCAACTTAAAGAAATGTCTAGCCGATGAGTCGCTAGCAATGTCGCATAAGGACGTGCAGATAGATGAGAGCTTAAAATTTATTGAAAAACCTTTGTCGATCGAGGATCGACAGGTTAACAAGCTTCGAAGGAAGCATGTACCGTTTGTCAAGATAAAATAGGATGCCCATAGAGGCCCAGAATACACGTGGGAGGTTGAATCCACAATGAAACAGAAGTACCCTCATTTATTTCAGTAAATCTCGAGGTCGAGATTTCTTTTAAGGGGGTGAGGATGTAACACCTCGTAAAATCACGACCAATATAATAAAGACACGTGTCATGGACTTTAAACGTGTAAGGAATTGTTTCCGAGGGACTAAAATTGTCAAACAATGTAAATACGTTAATAAAAGGATCCAAAGTGTCAACATGCCATTCTTGTGTCTCTGATTGACCTCATATGACGTTCGTATTCTTTAATGAATAATTTATCAAACATTAAAAGTCGTTTGTGTTTAAAATAAGGATCTTACGAAACATAGGGGTTAAAAGTGTCAACATGTTAAAGTTACCTCTGAGTGACCTTTAACGAACCCAAAAACATTGTAAATAATTTAATATTTCACTCACAAGAATATTAGATATTAATTCAGTGGAGTTTCGATAAAAATCAAGACTTTTCGGGTGATCGTACAACTAACTGGGAGCTTAACGGAGTTAGTTTATGACCCAAGGTCCTTAAAAGTTAACTATGGGGGTCCAAAATGCAATAAATGAAAGTTAAATAAAGTTTAAATGGACCAGGGACCAAAACTGCAATTTCTGAAAGTTGTTTTCCGGTTTCAAGGAATGACGCGGCCCGCGTAAAACTCTTAAGGAGTCTACGCGGCCCGCGCGGGACTGCTAGATACAGAAAAATCAGGACAGCTGGATGTACAGCCAGTTCCACCGCCTTTGAAAGCCTGTTTTCGATTCCAGGGACTGAGCCAACAGATTTTCATGCATAGGGGACACCTGGAATCATCAGGGATCATTTGTAGGGGCATGTGGATCAATCTTGCAGCTCTAGAAATCCTATACAAGGGCTCTTGTTCTTCATTTGGCACTTGCACATTTGAAATTTATTCACAACTCATTCTCTGGAGCTTTCTGGAGTACAAGCAAGTTTTCCTCAGCTCCTAATTCGTGCTAAGAGTCCTTGTAAGCATTCTTAGCCTCTCTAGTTCAAGTTTTATTAGTTTAATGACCAAAAGTCAAAGCCATCGTAATTAACCTTTGACTTAGAGATTAATCACTAATGGTCCAGCTATTATTCGAATTGAAAGTGGCTATGAGTTGGTAATTATGTAGGTAATAAACTCTTAAAAGGGCACCTACTGATTATCACTCTAACTTGGTCAAATGTCGGGTCAAACTTATTATTAAAAAGTCAACAGAATCCATTTTTGCAAATAAATTCATAACTAACAATGTAGAAGTTATGGAACACGTTTAAACACTAAAATAACTTGGTAAAGAATATAAAAACATGTCTAAGCATGTTCAACCCGACAATTCTGAGTTTAGGCTCGGTTCGCAACCGAAAGTCGCAAAAGTAGACTTTTGCTTTGACTTTCAGTTCTGACCCGATTTAGCTTGTTTTAGATATGCCTTAAGGTTCCTTTAGGACCATATTATGGGTTAGTATAACCCTCTGAGGTTATACAACATGGTTCATTTGTAATCCGATTCATTTGCATGTTTCTATTAATTGCTTAAATGTTGACCATAATGCCCTTTTTATATTAAAACGAGATTTTTGAAAATGTGAGAGGACAAAAACCTTTATTACTAATATTTAAGTATGTCCAAAAAGTTTGACAACAGTTTATGGTCTAAAATGAGAGTTATGCTCAATATCGTAAATGAATGCCTTTTTATTAATTAAACGACATATTTGATATAAATCCTATTTAAACTCAAATTTTGACATCAAACCTTTTTCCTACTGATGTAATATAATATTTTGGGATTTTTGGAAATTTTTATTAAATTTTAAACTGATCATAACATAGAGTTCTCGCATAGGCTCGGTAATGGACGATAATGCCCTTTTTGCTAATAAAATGAGTTTTACACATCCTTTACATATGAAACCATTTTCTACTGAATTTATATAATAAATAAGTTATTTTAAACTGTAAAGGCTGGTCAAAATCTCAGATTTCCTTAATCAACCCGAATATCATCAAATACCGACTTTTATGCGATTTAGGCGCATAGTATGGTTTAAAACCATATTAGGCACCTAAAGCTTGTTACCTACTGATGTTATGAACAAATTTTTATACTCTAACAGTAAGTAAAAGTTTTAAACTTAGATTTCCAAATTTAATTCTCAATGCATATATGAAATGACCAAAATGCCCCTACGGTGCATAGTTTGGCCATAAATGATAAATTTTACATATGTGAGATATCTTACCGATGTAACTTATTAAAAAATTTTACTGATTATTTTAGACTAGTAACTCAGATTACTATTTAACCTCTTTTATAAGCATTAAAATGACCAAAATACCCCTACGGGGCATAAATTGGTTTTAAATTCGTTTTGGGCATAACGGAAGGTATCCTACTTATATCGTAACATAATTAAAGCATATTAACTTGTGGAACCTATATATGACTCAACTGATTACCCGTTATGCGTTTTACGCATACGGTACGGTTTATGTGACTAGTTTACATAAATTAACCGAAACGGATCAAACCTTATCATTTACCTCAAAATCCAGAATGTGTTTAGTTTACCCATATTATACAAGTCTTCATACTTATCGGGTCTAAACCACATTCTAATCCGGTCTTCGCTTAATCTTGCGTTTTGAACCATAAACCGTTCACTAAAACTAACCGGTCTTAGTTAAGACTTAAATAAGACCCGTTAGGATACTAATAGGTTATTAAACAACCTTCGTTCTAGATTAGGAGCCCGGTAAAAGCTATCTGTACTTGCTTGCTTGATTTACGGCTGGGAATAAATTTATATTTAGCTCAGGTAAATACTTTTAACTTATTTTCCCTTATACGGGCTTGGGGTGCGGTATATAAAATACCGCTTGGTCGGGTATTGAATCTTTAATCGAATAATGGTTAAAACATTGAGATAACCCGTTTAATCTGTTTTGTTTGTTTTAAGCCTTTGGGAGGTGAATGACCATGTCCTGGATATCCTCGGCTCATTCATTGAAATGGCCACGACTTAAGCACGAGGTGTAGGCATACACCTGCCGGTGCGTATGTAAAAGATATACCCGCTTGTTCGAGAATAACTCGTCGTGGGTTATATTATGTGGTGTGTCTATTAATCTTTAACCCGATACTTCTAACCCGGGCTACTGAATATATAACAAACATAAAATTCTTTTACAAGATTATTTTTAAATAATTATCCCAAGTTAATAAAGAATATTTATGCCTTGTGCATTTAAATCAATTTTATAAACACTTTTCAAAAAGAGTCAGTTAATTGTATTTACCAGTGTAAACTGACGTATTTTCAAAAGGTTAAGTGCAGGTGTTATTCGTAATCAGCTGGCTACTCCTACTCCTAACCGGTCTAAGTTAAGACTTAAATAAGACCCGTTAGGATTCTAATGGGTTATTAAAAAACCTTCGTTCCAGATTAGGAGCCCGGTAAAAGCTATCTGTACTTGCTTGATTGATTTACGGCTGGGAATAAATTTATATTTAGCTCAGGTAAATACTTTTAACTTATTTTCCCTTATACGGGCTTGGGGTACGGTATATAAAATACCGCTTGGTCGGATATTGAATATTTAATCGAATAATGGTTAAAACATTGAGATAACCCGTTTAATCTGTTTTGTTTGTTTTAAGCCTTTGGGAGGTTAATGACCATGTCCTGGATATCCTCGACTCATTCATTGAAATGGCCACGACTTAAGCACGGGGTGTAGGCATACACCTGCCGGTGCGTATGTAAAAGATATACCCGCTTGTTCGAGAATAACTCGCTGTGGGTTATATTATGTGGTGTGTCTACTAATCTTTAACCTGGTACTTCTAACCCGGGCTACTGAATGTATAACAAACATATAATTCTTGTGCATAATTATCCCAAGTTAATAAAGAATATTTATGCCTTGTTAATTTTAAATCAATTTTATAAACACTTTTCAAAAAAAGTCAGTTAATTGTATTTACCAGTGTAAACAAACGTATTTTCAAAAGGTTAAGTGTAGGTGCTATTCGTAATCGGCTGGCTACTCCTAGTATCAAATAAAGAGTCTTGAAAGCTCGTGATGCTAAATTCTGTTGAACAATATTTTCTTATATTTTAGATCCGCCTGTGGATCCTTTTACAACCCGTTTGTAATATTTCATGTTACTTTGAATCGGTTTGTAATAATATTACTTTTAGACTTCCGCTGTGCATTGAACTGTGATTATTTTACTATGATGATATCAACTACGTCACGAAACTCCCCACCGGGCCCACCGGTAATACGTGGAAATATCGGGGTGTGACACCATTTCTTAAGCCTTGTTTGGTAAAACCACTGCTATTGTTATACGGCTTTTGGGGTTTATCTGTTTTTGTTCGAACACTTTTAAAACGTTTATTTTACTAGTCTTTTATACAATCACACCCATCACTGTGATCATCGTTCTTCCTCATAAGGATTCGATTAATAACGTATTACTTGGATAGTTACCCACACCCAAGTTTCTAAATTCGCATTTATTGATACTTCATTATTCACAGTAGCGAATAATACGTATCATCTATTTAGTTTTTTCCTTGAGGATATTTTCCGTCCAAGTCTTAATTTTTCATTCTTAACCTTAATCCATTGTCTAATTGTTGCCTAACGTTATCTTGTTGAAATTTTAAAACGTGTACCTGCGATACTTACCCCGATGGGCTTTCTCTCAACTCGTTCATATTTTCTTTCTTTGGCGTCATCATGGTGACTTGTAGCCTTCCCATGACTCTTGGTTAAACGGCTTCAGTAGCCTTTCCGTCTTTCACAGAGATCCTTTCGCGCATTTCCTCAGTCATGAGGGATACCGTATCATCGCCAACTTTGGTTGACATCATTTCATTGTAACAATAACAGAAATCAATTCAATTCATTTCATTTTATTATTCAATGTCGTTGTATGGAATTTATCCACATCGTTTATCAATATAAACGACGTTTCTACATGTTTTATTTGGTTTGGCCAAGTCTATATATTGTCCTTGCCATTTATTACTAGTGCAAATTTCCGGGTTCGGGTGTAATTACACTCCTTCCCAATACAACATTTATTCACTTCATTAGGTTCCCGGCATTATGACACTTATCTTTCATTGCATGCCCGGGTTCGAGTGTACAAGCACTCCTTCCCATTGCAATATTTATCGAGATTACTTTTACATCGGTTTCACATGCTCACCATTTATTTATTTATTTAGTTATATATATATATATATATATATATATATATATATATATATTTAACATAATTTACTCATTTCACCAATCATATTTGCCCATATGCAACTATCATTCATCATGTGAGTTGTTGCATTCCATTTGTCTTATCGTAATTTAGAACGTGTACCTAATTGATACTCGCCCTGGTGTACTCCGTTGTTTCAAGTCATCACTTGATTTAGGTTCTTTGCTAGCATGTTCTCTGTCATGCTTACGAACCTTCCGCCATTTAAATTATTTAACTCCCGTCATCTTCAGATGCGGTCATCGTATCATTCGAACATTTCCAATTTATTATTAATCTTGCTATTTAATGTTGCCCGTATTGTTATACGAGACATTCAAATATACTTATTTCACAAGTATTTATTTTATAATCAATCTATGGTTAAGATTTATACTACCTAATCATTTTTTTTCCAACACTAGACATCTCGAATCTGAAATTGTTTATATCGATTGTTAAACATTTCGTTTCATTATCATTTGCATCTTTCACATTGATTTAGCCAAGTTTGTAACTTTCTTAAACCATTCGTGTTTAGTGCACTTTCCGGGTTTAAGTGTATTAACACACTCTTCCCATGCACTTAAATTCATATTTTTTTTCTTAATGTTTTGTTACAATCTACACATATAAATAATTCTTACCGGATGTTTGATCAAGCTTCGAACCGAACACACTTTGTCAACAACCTTGAGCTCTGATTACCAACTTGTAAGACCCGTCTCAATTTAACACAATTATAATCCTTAAAATACGCCTTTTATACTAAAAATGCAATTTTACAAAAACTTTGTTTAACCAACATACATACGTGTTTCATAACATTCAAAATATAGTACTAAGTGTTCGCAGGTTCACTTTAACAAAACATAATAAGATCAATGCGGAAGCTTCAATTTGACATGTGTTCGGTCCTTTATCTTCGCTTGATCTTCATCCGGGTCATCTTGGTATTCACCTATGATCAAAACCAACTTAAAAGTTAGTTTTGATAGCTTACAAACAAGTATAAACAAGTTCCATAATCAAACAAGCAAAATAAAAAATAAAATTCTGGATTCGTGCCTCTCGCGCCACGCGAGAGGATCATTTTGTTCTGTCGCGTGCCGCGACGCTTGTCGTGTGCCGCGACGCTTGTCGTGTGTCGCGCCTGGTCTTGCTTACTCCCTCGCATGTCGTGGGGGAGACTCTTTTCCAGCAGGTCAGAATCTGGACCTGCATTTCTGTCCAGCTATGATTATTATCTAAAATTCAAACTTCAAAGGGACATAACTTTCATTCTACTTATCTGTTTATCAACTTTGTTCGCATCGAATTCTAATTTATAAACTAATGGCTTATAAATCCCCTTTTTACAATTATTCGACCCGTTTCATCTATCAACATAATACACGTTTATTAACAATGATTGTATCTAGTCCTCTTTACCCATTCCCGGGCTTGTCAAATATTAGTGTTTTCGCTCCCATCACATGGTTTACGCTAGTGATATCATTGTGCTTATTGTCTACAATTTTAAGCGTGCACAATTTACCAGAACAAACGAAATCATATTTCTAAGTTTCTGACCCAAATCCAAGGGTTTACTAAATCAATTTTTTTAGCGTATCCAAAACTTGGCTTACGCATCAATACTCAGGTTTAAATAGTGACGTCCAAGTCACTTAAAACCATTAATTTGTTAGCTTATTCTATTTTGACCCGCTTGGTTGTCGAGTGAGTTACATCACTTCATTGACATTCCAAACACAACTATTTTCACTATATCATCATCCAACATATTTAATTACTATTTTAACCCGTTTGGTTGTTGAGTGAGTTACATCACTTCATTGACACTCTAAACACGACTATTTTCACTATATCATCATCCAACATATCTAATTACTATTTTAACCCGTTTGGTTGTCGAGTGAGTTACATCACTTCATTGACACTCCAAACACGACTATTTTCACTATATCATCATCCAACATATCTAATTACTATTTAACCCGTGTGGTTGTCGAGTGAGTTACATCACTTCATTGACACTCCAAACACGACTATTTTCACTATATCATCATCCAACATATCTAATTACTATTTTAACCCGTTTGGTTGTCGAGTGAGTTACATCACTTAATTGACATTCCAAACATGACTATTTTCACGATATCATCATCCAACATATCTAATTACTATTTTAACCCGTTTGGTTGTCGAGTGAGTTACATCACTTCATTGACATTCCAAACATGACTATTTTCACGATATCATCATCCAACATATCTAATTACTATTTTAACCCGTTTGGTTGTCGAGTGAGTTACATCACTTCATTGACATTCCAAACATAACTATTTTAACAATATCATCAACAAACATATCTAATTAACCATTTTGACCCGTTTGGTTGTCGAGTGAGTTACATCACTTCAGTGACATTCCAAACATGACTGTTTTAACAATATCATCAACAAACATATCTAATTAACCGTTTTGACCCGTTTGGTTGTGGAGTGACTTACATCACTTCATTGACATTCTAAACACAAATATTTTAACAATATTCACATTAAATCATCGACTACCAAGCTTATGTACATAATGTAGCGAAACTACGAGTCGCGTACCTTCAAACGCGCGCGTCCGCTCCAACTTGACCGCTCGAAGATTTATCCGCTTTGCCTATAGAGTTCGACCAACACCGTGTTTAGAACTCTATTATCCATATTACACGCATTTATTAAATTCATCGATTATGCATTTCTTTCACAGTTTCAAACTTATAAACATTCATTCAGGCATTTTAACAAACACCTTATGGGCATGATTTTATACATCATCTAGCTAGTTTATATTTAACTTTTAACCAAGTTTTCAATCATCAAGTTTCAAGTCCTTATGGCTAGCATTCATAAACAATATCAAGACTTGTATCATAACATTAATTCTACACTATTTCAACATTGAAATTCAGTGTTTATCATATAGTTACAACACCCACTTAACACATGCTTAGGTAATTATCAATTTCATAATTTTCATTGCTAAATCACCAAACTTTCGACTAGGTTTTACTCCTAGACATGAATTCAACATAATATTAATCATATATTCAACATTCAAGCATGAATTTTACTTATAAGTGTTCATCAAGAATTTAAGATGTAACCAAAAGATGAAATTCGACATACCTTGTGATCCCTTCACTTAGGTGATCAACAAATCCAGCTTGGTTTATGTTAATTCTTGATCTTTGCCTTGAATTTTGACTGATTTGTATGAATTAGGCTAGCTTGAAAGAGCCCTTTTTGGCTCTTGTGATTCTCACGACCAGAACACACATAAGTGGTGTTTTGGTGTTTTTTTTATTTTTATTTATTAAACCACTTCTCTCTTTTACCCCTTTTAGTCCCTTAACTTTTTTAGAGTTATAAAAGGATTATTAACCAAGTTTCATTGGCATTTTAACAACACTAACTAACTAGGTTGATATTCCTAGTTACTTAGTGGGTTCGGGGAAGTTACATTTCGTTTTGGTTTTAAGTCCCGATAACTCGGGCCTCTTATGAACTTCATTTCTCAAAGATTTTATCCCCCCTTTAATTAATATTAGGATTATTTGTTTAAATCCTAATGTTCACCGGGTTAATTTTACCAGTTATGATATTTTACCCATTCATTATTATTAACGTGGTTTAATTACCATTCCCATTTTCAGGGTGTTACAGTCGCCGGCATAAAGGAAGTGGGAAATAGACGGACCATTGGTGGTGCATTTGATCCCTCTAAATATACCAACCGTGGTGGCTTGTTTCATAATCCCCGTTAAGGCTTCCATAGCAATCACAAAAAGAAAAGGGGACAACAGGTCACCTTGTCTTAAGCCACACGAACACTTGAATTCAATAGTAGGGGAGCCATTAACTAGAACCGAGGCGTGAGCCGTAGATAAAGTGGCCATGACCCATCCTCTCCATTTTGCCGGAAGATGCATTTGTTCCATTATGGAGTCGAGAAACCTCCAATCAAGAGAATTGTAAGCTTTATTGATATCAACTTTAAATATCATTCCATCTTTCTTTGTCATCCTCATACAAGCTACGAGCTCATTAAGAATAAGTGGCCCATCCATTATATTCCTCCCCCGCCAAAAAGCCAATTGTTCTTTCGAAATAATTTTCCCCATGATACCGTTGAGACATTTACCAAAACTTTGGAGATGACCTTATTGATTACACCAATGAGACTGATGGGGCAAAAATTCGCTAGGGAGCTCGAATCTTTCACCTTTGGGATAAAGTGTCACACCCCGTTATTTCCACGTATTACCGGTGGGCCCGGTGGGGAGTATCGTGACATAGTTGATATCATCATGGTCAATAATCACAGTTCAATGCACAGCAGAAGTCTATAAGTAAATTATTATACAAACCAAGTTAAAAGTAACATAAAATATTACACAACGGATTGTAAGTGGATCCACAGGCGGATCTAAAATAAAAGAAATATTGTTCAACAGATTTAAACATCAAAAGCTTGCAAGACTCTTTATCTGATACTAGGAGTAGCCAGCCTATTACGATATAATAACCCTCCTAAATTTTCTGACACCCTAATATATTTTTAAGAAACCCCTATATGTCTTAAAATACACCCCGTATGTGAAAACTGAGCCCAAAATATGAAATGTCATTAAAAATAATTAAAAAACAAAATTTTTAGGTCGCTCGCGGGCCGTGTAGATCTCTTAAAGATCTTACGCGGGGCGCAACAGCTCCAAGATCAGGCGAACCCCGGTGCTGCCACGTGTCATCATCGTGGCGGAGCTAGTGCGCTGACTGGCCAACCCTAGGGCCTACTTACCCTACAACGCGGGCCGCGTAGACCCCCTTCTCACCTTACGCGGGCCGCGAGAGACTCGGATTACAGCCCTATAAATTGGGAGCTCGGGCTTCAGTCTCAAATCGCCCACGTTCTTTTCTTTCTCTTAATTTTCACAAAGTAGGCATAATCCTCGGGTATAATACCCCCTAATTAACAAAGTTCTGCTCCGTTGTAAGTATTATAACCTCGATTACGTATTAGATACGCTGCCCGATTGATCCAGGGTTCCGTAACGGCTGTTGTGGTTCTGCCCGACGTAGTCGTTGGAATGTCGTCTCGGGGAGGGTATCGTTAATATAAATAAAGGGTTATTATACTAACATATGTACATTTGTGTAAATTATAGATAAATCACCAGGAAACCTTAGAAGAAATCTAAGACAGCAATGTGAGTTTATCCTCTTTTTGTAAACCTTTTTGTAACTGTTTTTACAAAACCTTAAATGTTTTACAATATGATAAAGCAGTGATTGAGTCTTTGTAGTTCTTCAATTACTGCCGTATGTTGGGGTTTTGTATACCCACAAGTGATAAATAATTAGTAGCTATGTGCACATCCCCCCACATACTGGCAGTAATTTCAGATAATAAAGACTTAATCCCTGTAACTATAACTTTGAAATAAACATGCTTTGAAAGTAATTTGATAGAAAGAGAATGACTCACATTGCAGATTTAATTTGAGCAGAGCCTAGCCTACTGATTAGCCTTTTAACCTAAATTAATAACATGCACACAACTCGGTTAGTAACTTAATACAGCATTTACGATAACTCACGAGATTAAAACCTTCACAACGAATGACAAAGTGCGATACTTAAACATCCATCGATTTAACGACGAATGACAAAGCATAAACCCTAATGTGGGCAGCACTTAAACATCCATTGGATAGTTTAATCGATCGGACATTGAATCGTATCAGCGATCGAGTTATTACCCTGTATTGCGGCGACGATTAGTGAACCGTGTGTGTTGTGATAGCAATTCTACGATATCTCAGCGTAATTTTGGAGTTTGAACGTCGTTTCAATTGCAGAATTCAAGTGCCAATGCCCTCTATTTATAGCCAGATTTTGACCCCCCTCGCGTGACGCGAGGGGTCCTGCCCTGGGCTTCGCGTGACGCGAGGCCTCCTCACCTATTTATAGACTAGCCACGTGTGTTTGTAGCTCAGGTGAGTTGGTCATTCGTCTAAATTCGATTTTGACAACGAATTATGTAGATAATCGTAACTAGGGTTTACCCCCCCCCCCCCCCCGAGTTTTAGGGGCCCTGATCCTAATTCTGAAAATTTTAGGGTTTGTGCAGAATCACTTGGGTGTCTCAATTAGGGTTTCTTATTGGACAAATTAATTTAATAAATATGACTTTTGATGAGAGTTGTTACATTCTCCCCACCTTAATAAAAATCTCGTCCTCGAGATTTATTGGAATAATTGAGGATACTTTCGCTTCATCTCTGATTCCAGCTCCCAAGTGTATTCAGCTCCTCTCTTTGAATCCGACTTTACTTTAACTAACACTAGTCGTTTGTGCTTGAGAAACTTCACTTTTCTGTCTTCTATCTGAAGAGGTTTCTCAATAAATTTTAACTTTTCGTTTACCTCTATCTCTTGGAGAGGTACTACCAATGATTCGTCTGATAGACATTTCTTGAGATTGGATACATGAAATACATTATGTACTCCAGCTAACTCTCCTGGTAGTTGTAAACGATAAGCAACTGGTCCTATACATTGGATCACTGGAAATGGTCCTACGTATCTGAGACTTAACTTTCCTTTCTTACCAAATCTAACTACTCCTTTCCAAGGGGAAACTTTCAACATTACTTAGTCTCCAACTTGGAATTCTAATGGTTTGCATCTATTGTCTGCATAACTCTTCTGGCGATCTCTGGCCATCTTTAGTCTTTCCTTGATTTGTGTGATCTTGTCGGTCGTCTCTTGCACTATTTCAGGACCTGATAATTGACTTTCTCCTATTTCTGCCCAACAAACTGGAGTTCTGCACTTTCTTCCATATAGTGCCTCGAATGGGGCAGTTTCAATACTTGAATGATAACTATTATTATAGGAGAATTCGATCAAAGGTAAGTGATCGTCCCAATTTCCACCAAAATCTATTACACATGCTCGGAGCATGTCTTCTAGAGTTTGGATCGTCCTTTCACTTTGTTCGTCCGTTTGTGGATGATATGCAGTACTCAGATTTAGTCGAGTTCCCATTGCTTCTTGGAAACTTGTCCAAAAATGAGAAGTGAAACGACTATCTCTATTTGATACAATGGAGAGTGGAACTCCATGTAGAGATACGACTTCATCTACATATAACTTTGCTAGTCTTTCCAAGCTAAAGGTTTCTTTCATTGGTAGAAAGTGAGCAGATTTGGTTAATCGATCCACAATTACCCAAATCGCATCGTTACCTTTTCTGGTTTTGGGTAACTTAGTAACAAAATCCATTGTTATGAGTTCCCATTTCCATACCGGCATATCTAACTGTTGTAGTAGACCTGAAGGTTTTTGGTGTTCTGCCTTAACTTGTGAACAAGTAAGACACTTAGAAACATATCGGGCTATATCCTTTTTCATACCTATCCACCAGAAATTATTTCTTAAATCTTGGTACATCTTATTGTTTCCAGGGTATATGGTATACCTAGATTTATGAGCTTCCTCTAAAATCTTATTTCTTAATTCTCCCTGCTTCGGTACCCAAATTCTTCTTTGGTGGAATCTCCAAATTCCATCAGATCCTTGTTCTAATTCTTTTATTCGTCCCTTCATTCCTTCAGCATCGTCCTTGATTGCTGTTTCTTGAATATTCTTCAATTGTTCCATTAAATCTAACTGTATATTTAACCTAAGAGCACGAACTCGTCGTTGCTTTTCATGGTACTTACGACTTAAGGCATCTGCAACTACATTTGCCTTTCCTTCATGATATTGAATATCACAGTCGTAGTCACTTAGGATTTCCATCCATCTCCTTTGTCTCATATTTAACTCTTTTTGCCCAAAAATATATCTTAAACTTTTATGATCTGTATAGACAGTAAATTTACTTCCGTACAGATAATGTCTCCAAATTTTAAGGGCAAAAATTACGGCTCCTAACTCTAAGTCATGAGTCGTATAATTTTCCTCGTGCTTTTTCAATTGTCTTGAGGCATACGCAATTACCTTCTTGCGTTGCATTAGCACACACCCAAATCCTAATTTTGAAGCATCACAATATACTTCAAAATCTTCAGTTCCTTCTGGTAAGGCTAAGATTGGTGCATTGGTTAATTTTTGTTTCAAGATCCTAAAGGCTTCTTCTTGTTTAGGTCCCCATTCAAACTTAACTGCTTTACAGGTTAGCTTAGTTAATGGTACAACTATCTTGGAAAAATCCTTAATAAACCGTCTATAATATCCAGCTAAACCTATAAAACTTCTAATTTCCATTGCAGATTGTGGAACCTTCCATTTGGTAATTGCCTCTATTTTTGCAGGATCTACTTGAATACCTTCGTGATTCACCATGTGTCCTAAGAATTGCACTTCTTGCAACCAAAATTCACACTTTGAGAATTTGGCGTACAACTTTTCTTTTCTTAACAAAGTTAAGAGTGCATGCAAGTGTTGGCAATGTTCATCCTGACTTTTGGAATAAATAAGTATATCGTCGATGAAAACAATTACAAATTTATCCAAATACGGTTTACAGATCCTATTCATCATGTCCATGAATGCTACAGGTGCATTCGTTAACCCGAAGGGCGTGGCTGTAAACTCGTAATGACCATACCTAGTTCTGAAAGCAGCCTTAGGTATGTCTTCTTCTTGTACCTTCAATTGATGATATCCGGAATTTAAGTC
Source organism: Helianthus tuberosus (assembly GCA_030545235.1). Taxonomy (NCBI): domain Eukaryota; kingdom Viridiplantae; phylum Streptophyta; class Magnoliopsida; order Asterales; family Asteraceae; genus Helianthus; species Helianthus tuberosus. Next base: position 88,115,940 of record CM060432.1, on the reverse strand, counting down.
GATCTTAGAAAAATATCTAGCTCCTTGAAGTTGATCGAAAAGATCATCAATCCTAGGTAATGGGTATCGATTCTTAATAGCAACCTTGTTTAATTCTCTATAATCAATACACATTCTCATTGAACCATCCTTCTTCTTTACAAACAACACTGGTGCTCCCCACAGGGATGAACTAGGTTGTATGAAACCTTTACTTAGTAATTCATCTAATTTCTTTTTCAGTTCTAACATTTCTGTGGGTGCTAACCGATAAGGTGCCTTGGCTATCGGTATAGTTCCTGGAATTAGATGGATCCTAAATTCTACTTCCCTATCTGGTGGTAATCCTGGTAATTCTTCTGGAAATACATCTGAGTATTCTGAGACTACAGGAATTTCCTTAAGTTCTTTGCCCTTAGAACTAATGATTACTGAAATCATATTTACTATTCCTTGCTTTCGTTCATAACTAGCAACTTTCATTACTGATATGAACTTCATGGGCTTACGTGGTTTGTCTCCTGTAATTATGATTAATTCTCCGGTAGGTGTTTGAATTTCTATGGAATTCTGATCACAAAGAATTCGAGCATGGTTGGCTACTAACCAATCCATTCCTAACACAACATCAAATTCGGCTAATTTCATAGGTAATAGGTTTGCAAAGAATTTATAACCTAACAGTTCTATATTTTCTTTCTGCAAAACTTTATCTATGCTAACAGAATTTCCGTCTGTCGTTTCGACTGTAAAAATCTGCCTAAGGTTGGTTAAGGGTAAATTAAGAGCTTGGCAGAATGAAGTATTAATAAAACTTTGATACTTTTGCATACACGTTGTGAACTAGGAACGTACCAGCTATCATATCTGGAATGAGTTCTGCTTCTTGCGTGGTCAGATGGAATGCTCTAACATTCTTTTTAGTGGCTCCGTCGACCGTCTTGGCTTTGTTGTCTGCTAGTTTGCCCAATTTAGGACATTCTGTTTTGAAATGTCCTGCTTCTCCACAATTATAACAAATTATGGATTTCTTCCTGCAATTTTCTTCACGATGTCCTACAGTTTTGCAAAAATTGCAATATACCTTGCATCTTCCAAAATGTTTCTTTTTGCAATTTTGACAGAACGGCAAAGTTGAAGATTGCCCTGTTCCTCTTCTCTTGAAGCTGTTATTATTACCCGTACGAAATCCTTGGGTAATTTTCTGAGCCAGTTCCTTTTTGTTATTATCATCTCTTGTGCGTACCAGTTCATCAGTTATGGTGTTGGCTAATTCCACTGCATCGTCAATAGTGCGAGGTCTCGCAGCTTTAACGATATTGCGGATTTCACCAATCAATCCCCAAATATAGCGAGAAATGAGTACTGGTTCTGGCGAAGCCAGTGTTGGTACCACTCTAGCATATTCAAAGAATGTCGAAGTATAACCGCGACAATCTACACCCATCATTCGATGATTTAAAAACTTATTCGCCATTTGTTCTTTTTCATATTTGGGACAGAATTTTCTTTCTACAAGACCCTTAAATTCTTCCCAATTCATAGCATACGCCATCATCCTTCCTTTTGCTTGTAACACCGTGTTCCACCATTCTAGTGCCTCTTCTTTGAACAGATTTGACGCATACATGACCTGATCGTCCTTGGCACATTTACTTATTGTAATCACTGCCTCGGTTTTCTCTAACCAACGCAGTGCCGTAGTTGCTCCTTCATTGCCTGCAAATTCAGCGGGTTTGCAAGCAAGAAATTCTTTGTAAGTGTAACCAGGTGTTGCAGCTTTCATTTTCTTAGGAGCCTGCCGTGGATTATTATCGTGATTAGTATGATTACCGCCTCCATTTACGCTATTGCTGAAGTTATCTTCAGAAATACGTTTGCTAGGAATGATTTGTTGAGGTTCGACTAGATTTTTAACAGCAGCAACTATGGCTGGAATAGCATTGGCTATCCCTTGAGCAACGATATTTTCTATATCTTGCCTAGTCATATATTGATCCCCCGGATGTTGCTCAGATTGATTAACTTCGTTAACTGGTTCATTACCAACGTTTGTCATCTGGTAATTAATTTATATAATTTATTAGTATTAAAAGAAATAATCCAATGTTACAATTACTTGCACATGATTAAGTAAACGAATATACAGACAAAAATGTAAATTTTCTAAAATTTTATTTGTTTTATAGATTATATCATGCTGCTATATATAACCGTTATATTATTTATTTTACACATCCTGATTTTACTATTACTATTACACCACCACAATTTCATAAACCTACTATCTTTCGTCATTTGTTTTCCTAAAAACGAAGCTCCCTTTCATCATATTTCCAGGAAATTTGTCCCCCTATCTCCCGGATTCTATTTCCCACATCCATTAACTCTTCGCCATAATGGCGAAGTTCTGCTAAATTCTCGTTACTCATGGGTGGATTTGGTAATGGTTCCGGGTCAAACTGAGGAAGAAAGGAATTACGACTGTTTAGCAGGTTTTGGAACTGCCAATCATTTGTCCACCATTCATCCATTCCTAAAGGTTGGGTATGGATTATTGGTTCTGGGATTGCTGGTTCTAAGTTTATAGGGAGTTGAGTTTCAATAGGACGAGTAAAAACATTTGTATTAACAGGCTGAATTGTATCACAACTTGCCAATATAAAATCTAACTCCTCCTGTAATGTCATGTCCTGGTTTTGTTTAGAGCTTTCTCCAACTTCTACCTGAGAACCTCCTCCAATCTCCATTTCTATTTGCTTAGAATATTCATCAAACTGTAATCCCATTTGCCTAGATTCTTCCCCGGCTTCAATTCCCTTTCCTTTATCTAAAGGATTTTCTATTTTATGCATCTTTCTAGTGACAGGTTTCCTCCTACGCACACGTCTCCATCCCACGAAACTTCTCCTTTTCTTGGGCTTGGGTTTCTCCGGAGGTGGTGAAGCATTGAATTCAATAGGTTCTTCTATATCTGGTATATACCTATTGAAATCCCTGGAAACCTCTATCTTTACTGGATAGAGATTTAAATTCTGAAGGGCATCAGACAAGTCACTCATGCTGTTATGCAAAATACACACAATTACTAATTGATAACAAAATTTCATAGAAAATCTTTAAATATTATTTCAGACTGGGTAACTACAAAATAATTGAAAACTAAAACACACTAGGTTTTATTGTAAATTTATTTATTTACTGAAATAAGGCTTCTGGACTGTAGTTTGATAAAGGTGCTAAGACTTAGTAAAATTATTTAAAGATTTGCATTAACTGCTACAGTAGCTAGCATATAAAGATCTGCCCATTTCTCATCTAACTTGTCTTCCCAAGGTGATTTACTGGTTAATTCCTGGTTTTCCTGTTTAATCTTCTTTTCTCAGAATTTCTTTATTTTCTCTTTACTTTTCCTAATAATCAGACTTCTTTTACTAGGAGAAAGTGGTTCCTCATATTGTGCCTTTCGCACAAATATTCCTTCATCAGGAATTACAGACTGATTCGAGGATTTGGTTTGGGATGAACTCCCCTTCTCGTTGGATGACCTATCTAATTTAAGATAGATGTTTGACAGCTTTTGTTTACCCATACTGTACACAAATATTCAAATAAGAAAACAAATAATCACAGAATGACAAGTAGAAAATTTAAGTATTTTCTAAATACTTAATAGGCTTAAATCAGTGGCTCTGATACCACATTTTTCTGTCACGGCCCCCGACCCGTTTTGACCCGTTTCAGGAGCCGCGGGACAGAAATCCCGTGGTATTAATTTAATTGAGTTTAACAGCGGAATTTTTCTTCAGGATCTTTTAAAAACTGTAATTTCCTGATTATTTTATTTCACAACTCGGGATAAAACCCGGTAATTTACAATCATATGATTTCACGGAGAAATCTTTATTTTACTAAACATGTTTCTTTATTTTATACTGAGCCACTTCCTTAAGCATGTAGTGTTACGCGGCACTTTTTCCTGGATCACAACAGATTACTTGAAACATGTTTGAAAAAGATTTTGTCAGCGGGAAATACTGAATGAATCATTCTATTTTACTAAAACGACCTGTTTGTTATAATTTACAGTATTAAGAGCGATTACAATGTCTCCATCTTTTGAATTAACTGATCCAGTTGTCACTTGACCGGACTTGTGACTGTGGACATATCACTTGCTGGGTCCTTTCACCCACAAGTGATAAATAATTAGTAGCTATGTGCACATCCCCCACATACTGGCAGTAATTTCAGATAACAAAGACTTAATCCCTGTAACTATAACTTTGAAATAAACATGCTTTTGAAAGTAATTTGATAGAAAGAGAATGACTCACATTGCAGATTTAATTTGAGCAGAGCCTAGCCTACTGATTAGCCTTTTAACCTAAATTAATAACATGCACACAACTCGGTTAGTAACTTAATACAACATTTACGATAACTCACGAGATTAAAACCTTCACAACGAATGACAAAGTGCGATACTTAAACATCCATCGATTTAACGACGAATGACAAAGCATAAACCCTAATGTGGGCAGCACTTAAACATCCATTGGATAGTTTAATCGATCGGACATTGAATCGTATCAGCGATCGAGTTATTACCCTGTATTGCGGTGACGATTAGTGAACCGTGTGTGTTGTGATAGCAATTCTACGATATCTCAGCGTAATTTTGGAGTTTGAACGTCGTTTCAATTGCAGAATTCAAGTGCCAATGCCCTCTATTTATAGCCAGATTTTGACCCCCCTCGCGTGACGCGAGGGGTCCTGCCCTGGGCTTCGCGTGACGCGAGGCCTCCTCACCTATTTATAAACTAGCCACGTGTGTTTGTAGCTCAGGTGAGTTGGTCATTCGTATAAATTCGATTTTGACAACGAATTATGTAGATAATCATAACTAGGGTTTACCCCCCCCCCCCCCTGAGTTTTAGGGGCCCTGATCCTAATTCTGAAAATTCTGAAAATTTTAGGGTTTGTGCAGAATCACTTGGGTGTCTCAATTAGGGTTTCTTATTGGACAAATTAATTTAATAAATATGACTTTTGATGAGAGTTGTTACAGAAGAAGCTGTAGAACTAGCAAATACCTTGACAGATGAATTAGTCCGTACACGAGAAGAGGATCAAATGAGGAACCTAACCCAGAAGCTTACACAAGAATTTCGTTCTGGAAATTCTAATCGTGGGAAAAATGTAGGCTCTACCTATGCACCCTACTGTAAGTATTGCAAAAGGAAGCATTCAGGAAGATGCTCCATATACTGTAACTTTTGCAAAATATCGGGACACAAGGAGGAAGATTGCAGGAAAAAGCCTAACAACAGGATATGCTACAACTGCGAAGAACAAGGTCATATCAAGCCTAACTGTCCAAAGTTAGCTCCAGCTACGAACCCCAAGAATACTAAAAATGCTAGAGCATTTGTTAGACAGCAGAAGAAGCAAAGATGATCCTCGATGTGATCACTGGTACGTTTTTAGTTAAAATACACCCCGTATGTGAAAACCGAGCCCAAAATATGAAATGTCATTAAAAATAATTAAAAAACAAAATTTTTAGGTCGCTCACGGGCCGCGTAGATCTCTTAAAGATCTTACACGGGGCCCAACAGCTCCAAGATCAGGCGAACCCCGGTGCTGCCACGTGTCATCATCGTGGCGGAGCTAGTGCGCTGACTGGCCAACCCTAGGGCCTACTTACCCTACTACGCGGGCCGCGTAGACCCCCTTCTCACCTCACGCGGGCCGCGAGAGACTCGGATTACAGCCCTATAAAGTGGGAGCTCGGGCTTCAGTCTCAAATCGCTCACGTTCTTTTCTTTCTCTCAATTTTCTCATAGTAGGCATAATCCTCGGGTATAATACCCCCTAATTAACGAAGCTCTGCACCGTTGTAAGTATTATAACCCCGGTTACGTATTAGATACGATGCCCGATTGATACAGGGTTCCGTAACGGCTGTTGTGGTTCTGCCCGACGTAGTCATTGGAATGTCGTCTCGAGGAGGGTATCATTAATATAAATAAAGGGTTATTATACTAACATATGTACATTTGTGTAAATTATAGATAAATCACCAGGAAACCTTAGAAGAAATCTAAGACAGCAATGTGAGTTTATCCTCTTTTTGTAAACCTTTTTGTAACTGTTTTTACAAAACCTTAAATGTTTTACAATATGATTAAGCAGTGATTGAGTCTTTGTAGTTCTTCAATTACCGCCGGTATGTTGGGGTTTTGTATACAGAATGTGGAACACGTTACCATTGGACACCGAGTTAGCCAATGGGTAATATGACCCACTAGTCAGGATTGACAATACTGAATAAGTAATTGTGTAGAAATAAACATTGTGATCGCTCTCAATACTGTGTTAATTGATAAAATTCTTCTTGATTAAACTGGGATTCACTCACCAGTATTTCCCACTGACAAATGTTTTTAAAACACGTTTCAGGTAACAAAATGTAAAAGCCAAATTAGAAGAAAGCCAGTTGGAGAGCACTGACGGCTTGGAAAATGTGGATATAAAAGTTACCTAAAAGATGATGTTTTAAATTCAATAAAATAGGGTTTATCCCTATAAACATGTTGTAATAAGAAACTTGGGTCTTACCCATGTGTTTATTAATATAAAATATGGTGGTTTTACTCTGATAAATATTTCCTAACTACGGTCCTGATGAAATTTCCACGACCAAAATGATAAACAAATGATACCACCAACATTGGTGTTCGCGGCCGCCCGTACCCGGGACATATAAGGGGGTGGGGGTTGCGACATACGAGTAGTACCTGCACTTAACCTTTTGAAAAATACGTTAGTTTACACTGGTAAATACAATTAACTAACTCTTTTGAAAAGTGTTTATAAAAAAAATTGATTTAAATGCACAAGGCATAAATATTTTTTATTAACTTGGGACAATTATTTAAAAATAATCTTGTATACAGTTTTATTTGTTTGTCGTCCACTTAGGACCCGGTTAGAAGAGCCGGTTAAGATTAATAGACACACCACTTGGTATAATACCCACAAGAAGTTTCCTTACGAGTGGGGTACCTTTTTACATACGCAACTGTCAGGTGTATGCCTACACCCCATGCTTAAGTCGTGGCCATTTCTAATGAATGAGCCGAGGATATCCAGGACATGGTCATTAACCCCCCCCCCCCAAAGGCATTGCATCAAACAAGACAGATTAAAACGGGTTATGCATCTTTTTAATCACATTCCGATTGTACGATTTCATACCCGACCAAGCGGCATTATTATAATACCGTATCCCAAGCCCGTATAACGGAAAATAAGTTAAAAGTATTTACCTGAGCAAAATTATAAATTTTAATCTCAGCCGTATATCAATCAGCAAACACAGGTAGCTGTTACTGGGTTCCTAATTTGGATCGAAGGTTTTAATAACCTATTAGATTCATAATGGGTCTTACTTAAGTCTTAACTTAGAACGGTTAGTTTTAATGAAAGGTTTACGGTTCAAAACGCAAGATTAAGCGAAGACCGGATTAGAACGTGATTTAGACCCGACAAGTTTGAAGACTTGTATAATATGGGTAAACTAAACACATTATGGAGTTTGAAGTAAAAAATGATAAGGTTTGACCCGTTTCGGTTAATTTATGCAAATTAGTCACATAAACCATACCGAACGCGAATATGCATCACGGGTAACCAAATGAGTCATGTACATGTTCCACAAGTTAATATGCTTTAAATATGTTATGATATTAGTAGGATATCTTCCATTATGCCCAAAACGAATTTAAAAACAATTTATGCCCCGTAGGGGTATTTTGTTCATTTTAAAGTTCATAAAAGAGGTTAAATAATAAACTGAGTTTCTGATCTAAAATAATCAGTAAAAATATTTATTTTAATAAGTTATATTAGTAAGATATCATATATATGTGAAATTTATCATTTATGACCAAACTATGCACCGTAGGGGCATTTTGGTCATTTCACATATGTTATAAAGGTCAAATTTGGAAATCTGAGTTCAAAACTTTTACTTACTGTTAAATTATAAAAATTTGTCCATAACATCAGTAGGTAACAAGCTTTAGGTGCCAAATATAGTTTTAAACCATACTTTGCGCCTAAATCGCATAAAAGTCGGTATTTGAAGATATTCGGGTTGATTAAGGAAATCTGATATTTTGATTAGGCTTTACAGTTTAAAATAACTTATTTAACATATAAAATCAGTAGAAAAAGGTTTGATATGTAAAGGATGTGTAAAACTTATTTTATTAGCAAAAAGGGCATTATCGTCAATTACCGAGTCTATGCAAGAACTCTATGTTATGATCAGTTTAAAATTTAATCAGAATTTCCAAAAATCCCTAAATATTATATTACATCAGTGGGTAAAATGTTTGGTTTCAAAATATGAGTTTAAATAGGATTTATATCAAAAACGCCATTTAATTAATAAAAAGGCTTTCATTTACGATATTGTGCATAACTCTCATTTTAGACCATAAACTGATGTCAAATTTTTAGGACATATTTAAATATCAGTAATAAAGGTTTTTTTCCACTCACATTTTCAAAAATCTCGTTTTAACACAAAAAGGGCATAATGGTCAACATTTAAGCATTTAACGGAAACATGCAAATGAATCGGATTTCAAAGGAACCATATAGTATAATCTCAGAGGGTTATACTAACATATAATATGGTCCTAAAGGAACCTTAAGGCATATCTAAAACAAGCTAAATCGGGTCAGAACTGAAAGTCAAAGCAAAAGTCTACTTTTGCGACTTTCGGTTCCGAACCGAGCCTAAACTCAGAATTGTCGGGTTGAACATGCCTAAACATGTTCTTATATTATTTACTAAGTTATTTTAATGTTAAAACATGTTCCATAACCTCTGCATTATCAGTTATGAATTTATTTGTAAAAACTGCTTCTGTTGACTTTTTATTAATAAGTTTGACCCGACAATTGACCAAGTTAGAGTGATAATCAGTAGGTGCCCTTTTAAGGGTTTATTACCTACTTAATTACCAACTCATAGCCACTTTCAATTTGAATAATGGCTGGACCGTTAGTGATTAATCACTAAGTCAAAGCTTAATTACGATAGCTTTGACTTTCGGTCATTAAGCTAATAAAACTTAAACTTAGGAGGCTAAGAATGCTTACAAGAACTCTTAGCACGAGATTAGAACAGAAGAAAACTCTCTTGAACTCCAGGAAGCTCCAGAGAAAGTGTTTTGAAGTGAAATTGAAATGTGCAAATGAACATGTGCAACAAAGGGCCTTTATATAGCAATTTCCAATTCATATGATCAATCCACATGTCCCTACATTGATCCAAGATGTTACAAGATGTCCCTAGTGCATGAAAAACCATTTGCTCAGACCCTGGTATCGAAAAATTGCATGCAAAGGTGGTGGAATTGGCTGAACCTGCAGTTGTGCAGTTTTTTGTTTGCTGGTACTTCTCAAGCTGGCCGCGTAAGACTCAGAGAGAGTCTACGCGGGCCGCGAGGCTCCCCCTTAACCGGAAAAAAACTTTCAAACTTTGCAATTTTGGTCCCTGGTCCATTTTAAGTTTATTTAACTTCCATTTATTGCACTTAGGACCCCCATAGTTAACTATTAAGGGCCTTGGGCCATATATTAACTCCGTTAAGTTCCCGGTTAGTTGTACGGTCACCCGAAAAGTCTCTTAAGAGCGTAGGAACCCCACGAAATCATTATTCGATATCCACGGGAGTATAAGGAAGTATTACAAAGTCTTGGGAACGTTAAAAGGTCACTCAGGGGTAACTTTAAACATGTTGACACATTTAACCCCTATGCTTCGTAAAATTCTCAATTTAAGCACAAACGGCTTTCTATGTTCGACAATTTTATTCATCAAGGAATATGAACATCTTATGAGGTCATTCAGAGGCACGAGTTTGGCATGATGACACGTTTGATCCTTTTACTTACATATTTATATTGTTTGACAATTTTAGTCCCTCAGAATTAATTCATTACACGTTTAAGTCCATGACACGTGTCTTTATTATATGGTCATGATTTTGCGAGGTGTTACATAAAGCCACGAATGATGAGGTGCAACAACTATTTAGAACTCCATCTACATAAAACTTGTTAAAAAGTCTAACAAAGTCGTTTTGAAACCCATGCCAAAATCTTTTTATGAATTTAAAATTGAACCCGTCCGGACCAGGGGCATGATCACCATCACAATCCCAAACCGCTTCCTTTATCTCCAAAAGTGAAAACAGAGCAACTAAAAGATCTGCTTTACTTAATGAGATCGACACCAAATTTGGACACATCAAGTATGGTCGCGTACCCAGTGGTTCAGTGAACTGATTTGAGAAAAACTCAAAAAAATCTTTTATCTCCACCGGGTTAGAAGTCCAAGACCCATTAATTTTTATGACATTAATTCTATTATTAGACAAATTAGAATTAACAATACTAAGGAAAAAAGGAGGGATTTTCGTCACCTCCCAAGCCCCATTGAGACATTGATTTTTGACGGACGTCCATTTTCTTTAGTCTTTCTGCCTCCAATAGAAATTGAATGCATTCGAATCTAGATGATAATTCCTCCTGCTGAAGTGGCCTCAGCTATGCAAGATGCTCGAGATCTACTATCTGTTTTTTCTTCTCCATATACAAGCCTTACACCTTGATATTTTCCCAAGCCAACCAATCCTTAATTTTATTTTTTCACCACCTCAACTTTATTGCCAAAGCAAAGTCCGGAGATCCCGAGAATGAGAAAGATAGACATAACTGCCTCACATGCTCTTGAAAGCCTATTAACTATAACCAAGAATTATATAACCTGAATAGGGTATGGCTGAAATCCGCGGGAGTAGTATTCAACACAATAGGCCTGTGGTCCGTGACAACCCGATTCAAGGCAAGAACCGAAGCGTTTGACCACCTCTCCATAAACCCTAAGCAAACCAAAAACCGGTCGAGTTTACTTAACTTAGTGCCATTATCTGAGATGTAAGTAAATCGCCCTCCCCCTATTTTGTATTCGTGTAAAGCGGATGCCATGATGAATTGGTTAAAAGCCTCTGCTTGCGACGCCACAAATTCTGAGTTTTGTCTTTCTTCGGGATCTCTCACGTCGTTAAAATCCCCCATCATAACCCAAATCCCCTGCAGCGAATTCCTTACCTGTAGCAGATTCTGCCATAGTTTTCTACGCAACACGGCGTCATTTGGAGCATATATGTTGACTAAATTTATTCTACAATTCTGGTGAGTCAGGAAGCTAGAGACAACCAAAAAATGGCAATTATTTTTCACATTATCACAATCAAACATCGAGGGATTCCAAAGACTCGCTATACCCCCTCGACCTTCCTAGCGCGTCCATTTCCGCCATGTGAAACAAAGACCTGCCCCAAAAATTACTAGACAAAAACTGTGACAACTCGAGTTTCCAAGATTTCATCTTCACGTTAATTGTTTAGTTGGTTGCTTTCATGATTTGTTGCCTTGTAACCATACGTGTTTGATATATGTTGAGACGTTTTGTGATTGTTGAAATTATATATGTTTGGTGATATAACATGTAACTTAAATTATTAAACATTGAATGAGTTCGACGAAACCCCAAGGGTTTCGCCATAAACCGCTTCGACGAAACAGAGGAGAGTTTCGCCATCTTCATCTCGACGAAACCCAGGGTTTCGCCGGCCCAGAGTTGTGCTGAAGCCCATTAAGGGCCCAGTACGCTGTTTTGGATATAACTAAGTGAAACGATTTCATTTTCTCACACTGTTAGCAAATTAGAAACCCTAGAGCTCTCTCTCTCCCTACTTACGGCGATCTTGTGTTCTCGAAGCCCTTTAGGCCGATCAAGTTAGTATTTCCGTTTATCATGATTAGTGTTTAACCCTTGCATGATTAATTGATTGTTATCATTGCTAACTGCTTGATCTTATGTTTGGATCCCCTTTGATTGTTGATGATGATTATTATGATATGTATGAACGAGAATGATAGTTGTAAACACTATTCGGATTATGTGACGGCAAAATGTTGAATCTGTTAACGATTAGGGTTTCTTGATGTTATTGAGTTGAATGGGATGTTGAACGATGGGATAAGTTGATTGATATTGTTGAATCTATGAAATTGTGTTCATGTAATGGCCATTGTATGTGATAGATCGTTTAAGATTAATGCATGGTTCGGTTGTGATTGAATGATTATTGTATGATTTCCGTATGATGACGATCGCGGTTAGGGTTTCTGGGTAATCACCAGTTACACGACGTAACTGACCTAATGGACAAAACACCGATGTCGACGAAACCAGGGGGTTTCGCCGAGGGTAATCACGACGAAACGGGTGGGTTTCGCCGAAGGGATGCACGACGAAACCTTAGAGTTTCGTCAAGTGGGAGTCATGATGAAAAAGGAGGTTTCGTCAAGGGTTAAACATGCACAGTAACTCGGTTAGGTCTGTTTAGGGTTAACTGGGTTAGTCAGTTCTTGTTAATGATAAGCATGGGTTGCATGAGCTTGTATAACTGTTAAACGCTATGTGTTAGTTATTGCTCGAATATATGTGATGATCATGACTGTTACTTTAACTAAGTGATTATCAACTGATTATGCATGTATAAATACTATAGGATTGGATTGAATTATTTGTGAGTGAGTAGTTATTCATACCGAGCAAACCGGGTGAGTTCACACTTTCTACAAGGCATGGGATTCCCAAGGGTTGGGAATGGGTTAAAGAACTGAAACGGAAACTACATATTCTCCTTGGGTAGGATATGTACGGCCATCCTCCATGGGTAGGATGCCAAGATTAAACCTCGCGTATTCTCCTTGGGTAGGATACGTACGTTCGTCCTCCTTGGGTAGGACAACAAGATTAAACATACTGGACCAAAACTCTATCATAAGTCCCTCATTTTATATCGACTTAATCACCGAGGCCGATGGCGAGCGGGTCATTAGTTAATAGCGCTATTAGGTTTAACAAACCTCACACCGTGCCGGTAGGACGGGCGTGTACTAATGGACTAAGGCAAAGGGTCAATGATGATAGACATTGATTTAGGGCACAACTTACTTTCGTTAGTAGTCGATATGGTACGGTCTGGTAATTCACATGGGAAGTCCCCACTAATCATTGAGAAGGTTTGGGAAAACAGGGTTACTGATTAAAACGTGGTGTACCAAAACGAACTTACGATTATTGAAACGAAATCAATACCTAATCAACCAACTGTGAACTCGCTCAACTTTGTTGTTGACTCGTTGTTACATGCCTTGCAGGTCGTTAGGTACTCATGGAGCTTGTACGGGGAGGCGCGGTCGTTGTGGGACATGGATTGTCATATACCATGTCAAACATTTGATACATTTGAACTTTTGTTTTGGTTTTAAACGTTATGCTTCCGCTGATTTCTTAGACTATGTTTTGTTGGACACCAATTATGTTGTGTTTGGGTTTTACATTTATTTATACGCTATGTTCAATATGATTGGTGGCTTGATCCTGGTCAGTCACGCCTCCAAGCGGTGGTACTCCGCATGTGTAAATTTGGGGGTGTGACAAAAACTTTGAGGAATCCCAAAATTTGGTTACTTGAATAGCGAGCAAGTGAATTCCATGCCTGGTTGTTATCCTTCGAATCCGGTCTACCTTTCTAGAGTCCCTCACCCCCTTAATGATCATTAGACGATGCAATTCCACGCAAGTTCAATTACATGTCTCGTATCCACTTCAAAACCCTGCAAGTTTAGGCCCATTTTATTACCAACGTCCTTAGTGGCCTCCAATTCTTTTAAAACTAGGGCAGCTTGCGATAGAGGAAAAGATTGAGGATGACTAGCATCACAACTCGTCCCCAACTAATGATCATTAGACGATGCAATTCCATGCTCTTGATCGGTATCCTGACCCTAATCGTTGTGATGCACTTCACTGCCTTCCCCCACAGAAATATTGAGATCAATGGAATTATTCCCCACCTGTTGATTCTGGAAAAAAATACGAATAGGAGGACCTTGGGTGGACCCCACAAAGGGTGGGCTATGAGTATCCCTTGATCGTTTGCCAAAATTATTTAAAGGTGTTGGGCCACAAGGTTGATCTAAATAAATATTCTCCTCAATATTATAACTACAGAAGAATCCAGGCCCAATTGGGTAACCGTCCCAGCAGAAGATAATGTTTAATTATTGTGCCTAGTACCCACCTCCAAATCTGAAGCCTTAGCAGCATCTTTCGCCGTTCTATTTTCCCCTTGCATAGTGTGCATGGTTTTTTCCATAACACGAAGCGACTGTTCAGTTTCTAACACCCTCCCAATATTAGACCGATCATCTTCCCCTCCCGTCGGTGTCATCTCCTGCCGGAACTCCCCTTCCTCCTCCTCCTCCACCATCGGTTCGCTATCATCTTTACAATCACACCCAGATGCCGCCTGAGAAACCTCAACTTCAAAATCAGGTTTCCAAACAAGATCCTCCTCTGATATCCAGACAGGGTATATGTTATGCCTCTAGCTAACATGTATGACATCCTCCACTTTCTGGCCATTTGGCGTAAAGACGATGCAAAAACTATCATAGTTATTGTTTTCCGACCATGAAAACTCCGACCCCTTCAACACTCTTCCGTATAGACAACCCACATGTAAGGCCCTAGTTCGTATTTGACAAAAAGTCGCAGCGGAAAATTCGTGCCTAAAATTTCTCTTATTATAAACTTTATGCCTTACTTGAAAGTTCATTTTTAAAATAACTCTTTTATATTGAATACATCAATCTAACTCATTTACAAAATAAAACATAACTTATGTGTATCAAATTACATTCTTAGACAATCCCGTACAATCCTTCAAGTGACTCGGTCCTAGATCCCTATCCCTTGATGATCCTTGTGTTTCGTACTACCTGCGTTCACCACATAAAATTCATAACATTAGTACGCATCATAAACATATAAGATTTACTCACGTTTACTTTTCGTTCCGTTAACTCTTTACATTCCGGCTTTCCATCCGATTATACAATCTGCGGTGAGATTTCTTTGCTATTCCTGCGTTACACTTCGTTCACAAGGTACACTATTAATAATGTCGATACTCGATCGTATTGAAAACTTGCGTACAACCATGCATACTTACTTGCATTACATGCATAGATACGTACCCACATACATACATACTTTCAAGCATAACTACATACTTGTATACATTAATACATAACTACTTCCATACATACCAACAATCCTACATACATACATACATATCCTCCCCCATGTCTACATCTCCTAAAACATGAAATAAATCGGTCATACTTAGTGTATAAGCGTTTAAAAACGGTTTAAGCGGGTTCGCGTTGCATATACAATTAAAATATGACTTTTTCAACACTCTGGAGCCCGTGGCGTCGCGCGACGGCCTATGGCCTTCGCCGTCACGTCACGCCACCACCCCTTTTTAACAGAATGTTCGCAGCTGTTGCTGCATATGTCGCAACCCCCGATCCCTTATCTGTCCTGGGAACAGGCGGACGCGAACTCAGATTTTCGATGGTATCAGTTGGTTAATTTGGTAGCGGAAATTACATTAGGACCGTAGTTAGGAAATATTTATCAGAGTAAAACCACTATATTTGATATTAATAATCACATGAGAAAAACCCAAGTTTCTTATTACAATACATTTATAGGGATAAACCCTATTTTATTGAATTTAAAACATCGTCTTTTAGGTAACTTTTATAGCCACATTTTTCACAAGCCTTCAGTGCTCTCCAGCTGGCTTTTTACTAATTGGCTGTCACATTGTGTTACCTGAAACGCGTTTTAAAAACATTTTCAGTGGGAAATATTGGTGAGTGAATCCCAGTTTAATCAAGAAACATTTTATCAATTAAAACAGTATTGAAAGCGATCACATTGTTTATTTCTACACAATTACTCATTCAGTACTGTCAATCCTGACTTGTGGGTCATATTATACATTGGCTAACTCGTTGTCCAATGGTAACGTATTGTCGTCCCGACTTACTACTCACAGTGTAGTAAATTTTGTATACAAAACCCCAACATACAGGCAGTAATTGAAGAACTACAATGTGACAACCCTCATAATTCCATGTATCCGTACAATTCATTAATGATAATTAAATTGCTTGATGACTGTGCTGAATCACTTAACTGCTTTTTGATTACTGTGTTATACTTACATGTACTTGTTAACATACTAGTAGTATACAGAAAAGCTACTAAATAGTCCGTTATACTTTCCTGAGTGTTGAGAATTAAAATGATTACAAAAATGTATATATAGGACACTAAACGGATTAATTAAGCACTCTAACGGAACAGTATCAAACCGAACAACCGGAATCTACCCGGAACACAAAAATATTGCCAAACACATTGTTTTTATTTTTCTAAGCTAGTTAGGATCCCCGAATGCCCTAACACACTACATATTACATAACACACTTAAACCCCTAACTAAATCACTTAACTTCTAACTAAACCAAACTAACAACCATTGAAACACAACTAGACACCCCCCCCCCATGTAAACGGTTCAAAGGGTGGCCCCCACCCTTGATTTTTCTTGAATTAAAAATTGGATCTTGTTGGGTATTTAGTAAACATGTGAACCAATGGATACAAGGGTGTTGGAGGTTTATCTATAAATCCACTAGATCATCATAACCTCATTCTCATCTTCACCAACAACTTTCCTACTCTCTTCCTCTCCTCTTGTTCAGCCGAAACCAAGCACACCCACCATCACCACCTTCAAGTCTTCCGTCAAGCATTCTACATACATCCAAAGGTGCAAGAGGTCCTACAAGTAAGCTTGGTGTGTTCGGAAGCCCAAAGACCGCTCTCGTTTTCTTTTATCCATCACTTTTACGCATTGAAACTCCCCTAGCTTTGTGCTAGTAGTAAGTGCCTTAGATCTTCATCTTGTTCATGATTTTGTTGGTTAATAATGAAAAGAATGGTAAAGAATCAAGAAACTCTAAAGAACCTTAAACAAGTCTTGAACATAAACTAGTCTAGTGATGAAGTGATGTTAATATGATGTTGTTATGATTCTTGTTGATTTCCTGATAAATTGCTAGTTAATATTGATGTTTGATGTTGTTGTGATCACTAAACATGTTAACGGAATCAATCGAACATGCGTTAGAAGGTAGGGAATTAAAACAGAAAGCTGGTTGGTGTTTACAGCCAACTTCAGTTGGAGTTGGCTGTAACCAGACCGTAACTTAACGAAAAATGTATTTTCTGAAGTCTAGATTTATGTATTATGAAATACGGTTCTAATGGCACTAGAATCATAATTTTTGGACTTCGTTTACTATTTTTAAAGTGTCGTTTTGTAACAGCAGCTAAAGCTGCATTTTTGCTGCTGAAAATATGCGTTCTGTTTTCAGTCATAACTTGAATTCTGTATAGAGTTAGATCATGAAAATTGTACTGTGGATGACCACCGATGTATTTGTAATTCTCTCACTGGAATTTCGTAAATCGGAATCTCGATGAATTTTAAATAAGTTATTCCGTGGATTGCAGTCAGAAAAAGATAAATCTGATTTCAGTCCGGAAAATGATTTTATATAAAATATTGGTAATGAACTGGACCCCGATATTTTTACACAATAATACTTGGATTGTTTAAGACATTCTGTAAAAATTTGGGAATTTTTGAAATAAGTTAACTATTTTATTAAAATTTCCGAAAACAGCCCGGTTTTGAATATTAAAGCTGAAACGACATAAGTAGTAATTTGCGTGTCTAAATGTCGAGTATGTTATCTGAGGATGATCTAACATGTTATATGTCAATGAAAGTAATATGTGCAATATAGTATGCTTGTTCTTGAGTAGCTATAGGTGGAATGCTTATATGAGCGTGAACCGTTAAATTAATGCATGTTATATGATAGATATGTGTAGGAACTTTATGCTCTATTTGAAAACCACTAAATGACTAACTGGTAATCATATTAGGACGTGATTGACCGACCTTGACTGTTAGCTATTTTTGAGAGTCAAACCGAGCAACCGAGGTGAGTTCACACACTTTCTAAGGCATGGGATTCCCGGTGGCTGGGAATGGGTTAAAGAAATTAAAACGGGATCTACATATCCTCCTTGGGTAGGATATGTACAGCCATCCTCCATAGGTAGGATGCCAATAAAAATTCTGCGTATTCTCCTTGGGTAGAATACGTACGTTCGTCCTCCTTGGGTAGGACAACAACCTTAAAACTTACTAGACAAAACTCTATCATTAAGTCCCTCATTATATATCGACTTAATCGCCGAGGCCGATGGCGAGCGGGTCATTAGTTAATAGCGCTATTAGGTTTAACAAACCTCACACCGTGTCGTCCGAACGGGCGTGTACTAATGGACTGTGGCAAACTGTCAGTGATGATAGACACTGATGTAGGGCACAACTATTGTTCGTAGTAGTCGATATCATACCGTCTAGAAGTTCACATGGGGAATCCCCCCACTGATTATGGTTATGGTTTGGGTAATAAAAAGAATCTGGTTAAACATACTTTCAACTATGGGGTAACCCCCACGGCAAATATGCCAACGAAAGTCAAACCACGTTTTCAGAAACAACTTAAAACTAATCAACCAATCGTGAACTCACTCAACTTTGTTGTTGACTCGTTGTTACATGCCTTACAGGTCGCTAGATGCTTATGGAGCTTGCACGAGGAGGAGGTTGTTGTGGGATGCGGACTGTTATGTCCCGTGCTAAACATTTAATTCTTATAAACTTATTAAACCTACGTTTTGGACTTTAAACTTATGAACTATGAACTTATGTTTTGAACTTACGTTTTATGCTTCCGTTGTTAACCTAAAGTCGGTTTACTTCCTTTTGGTCACCAATCGTATTGTGGTTGGTTTTATTTACATAATTGTGTTGTTCAATATGATTGGAGGCTCGATCCTGGTCATGTCACGCCTCCAAGCGGTGATACCCCGCATGGAGGATTTTGGGGGTGTGATAGATTGGTATCAGAGCCATTGGTTATAGTGAACTTGGTTTTAAAAAGGGAAAGGCTTTTTGATAAAACCAGACTATAACCTGTACAGTGCTCAACGATCCACAACGACGCTTCGCTCCACGTGCAATACTCAACACTATAGGTAATATGGTATATGTTTGTATTGCCTGCCTGCTAGTTTAAGTAGCGCATTTGATCATGGTGTGCTTAGTTAGCGTAACAACTATTGCTTGAAAACCCTGTGTGTTTGCTCTCTTCTGTCACTCCACACTTACGCACTTTCGCGACACCCTTCTTACCTGTGTTTTCCCTCGATGTGAAGATCATGAGTGGACGCCTCAACTTGACTCAGGATCAGCTGACGACCTTGATTAATGAATGGGTTGCTGAAGCCTTGGCAACCCAAACAGGGAGTCAACCCATCCACCCTCAAACGCGCATAGGCACCCTCAAGGCATTCTTGGAGTGCAAACCTCCCACTTTCGACGGCACTGGAGGGACAATCGGCCTTCTACACTGGATCCGTAGAATCGAATATACATTCGAAGAAAGTGAAAGCCCTGCCAGCAAACGAGTAAAGTACGCTACTGGCATGTTGCAGGGGAAAGCGTATTCTTGGTGGGACGCACAAGTTCAGATGCTCGGGTTGGCAGACGCGAATGCCACCCTCTGGAGTGACTTCAAGGATTGGATTAAGGAAGAATTATGCCACCTGGATGACATTCTGGAACTGGAAATAAAGTATTATGGTTTGAAGATGGAAGGGTCAGAGATCGAGGCATACACAAAGAGGTCCAACGACTTGGCTGCCTTATGTCCTAACATGTCACAACCCATATCTAGACGAATCAAGCTATACCTCAGAGGCTTAGTCCCAGAAATCCAAGGGCCTGTAAGTGCGGCCAACCTTCCCACAATCCAGCAAGTCGTTCGTTTGGCGCACCAAATCACCGATCAGGTGGTGGAAGAGGGCAAGTTACCCAAGCGTAACTCTTCCAATGCAAATGCTCTTATTAGTAACACGTGTAATTAGGGTGATCACCAAGGTGAGGGTCCTATCTCTATACGACAGGAACCGCACAGGAAGCTCGAGCTGAACTACCAAAATTAGGGGGGATACCTAGGGAATAAACCAAGATGCCGCAAGTGCCAACGGCACCACAGCGGGTCATGTGCGGGATCGTGTTGTCATCGGTGCAAGAAGTTGGGACATATGGCTAGAGACTGCAGGAGCCCGTATCCTGCAAACCGGAACCAGCAGCAGCAGGGTAGCAAAAAGGGGTGTTTTCGATGTGGAGCAGAAGACCACTTCAAGAGGCACTGTCCACAGCTGAATCAGAATCAGGACAACAACCAAGGAAATGGGAACAATAACGGAGACAATAAGGATAACCACAGGACTGGTGAGCACGAGTTCCTGAATAGACAGGAGGAAGAAAGAAACAACCCCAACATTGTGGCGGGTAAGTTCCTACCAGACAATTTCCTTGTTTCTATTTTAGTTGATTCGGGTGCAGATGTTAGATATATGTTCCTAAGAGTTAGTCAAGTGCTTAAGCATACCCCATTACCCTTAAAACACCAAACATGTTGTAGAACTAGCTAATGGTGGAAGTCTTAAGGGCACACACACAGTTAAGGGTTGTAACCTCGTCTTAGCTGGTCAGACCTTCTCTATCGATCTTATTCCTATCGTACTTAGTAGCCTCGACGCTGTTATTAGAAAGTATTGATTATCTCACCATTCAGCGGAAATTCTTTGCAACGAGAAGATTGTCCACCTCCCTCATTCTGGTAAAGGACCCCTCATGATTCGTGGCGACAAGAGTGGTGCTGTTGTGGGCATCATCTCTTTCCTTAAGGCCTAGAAGTGTTTGCGAAAGGGCCACACTGCTGTCCTAGCCCTCGTTTCTGACACATCCTCGGGAGAAAGGAAGAAAGAAGACATACCTATTGTACGCGATTTTCCTGAGGTATTTCCTGAGGAATTACCTAGTCTTCCGCCTCATCGATAAGTCGAGTTTCAAATCGAGCTAGCTCCTGGAGCAGCACCAATAACTCGTGCACCTTATCGACTAGCTCCGTCAGAACTTGAAGAACTGTCTACGCAATTACAAGAACTCTTGGAAAAGGGTTTCATACATCCTAGCTCTTCGCCCTGGGGAGCTCCAGTTTTGTTTGTGAAGAAGAAAGACGGTACTTTCAGGATGTGTATTGACTACCGCGAACTTAACAAGGTGACCGTGAAGAATCGTTATCCTCTTCCACGCATTGATGACCTATTCGACCAGTTGCAAGGGTCGAGCTATTACTCTAAGATTGATTTGAGATCAGGATACCATCAGCTGAGAGTCTGAGATGAGGACGTCTCCAAAACAGCATTCAGAACTCGTTACAGCCATTACGAGTTTCTGGTTATGCCTTTCGGGCTGACGAATGCACCAGCGGTCTTCATGGATCTCATGAACCGAGTATGCAAACCTTACCTGGATAAGTTCGTTATTGTGTTCATCGACGATATCCTGATCTATTCTAAGAGTCAGGAGGAACACGAGCAGCATCTACGACTTATGCCGGAACTTCTTCGAGCAGAGCAACTGTATGCTAAATTTTCGAAATGTGACTTCTGGCTTCGCGAAGTCCACTTTCTAGGCCATGTGGTAAACAAGGATGGGATTCATGTTGATCCATCCAAGGTTGATTCGATCAAGAACTAGCCTGCACCCCGTACACCAACAGAAATCCGCTAATTCTTGGGTTTGGCAGGATATTACAGAAGGTTTATTAAGGATTTCTCAAAGATTGCGCAACCTCTCACTTCACTGACTCAGAAGGGTGTCACCTATCGTTGGGGTGATGCACAAGAATCTACTTTTCAAGCACTTAAAGGATAGACTTTGTAGCGCACCTATTCTCTCATTGCCTGAAGGCACAGATGATTTTGTGGTTTATTGCGACGCTTCCATCCAAGGACTTGGTTGCGTGTTGATGCAACGTGACAATGTCATTGCCTACGCATCACGCCAACTTAAAGTTCATGAGAGGAATTACACTGCCCATGATCTGGAGCTGGGAGCAGTTGTCTTCACACTTAAGATATGGAGACATTACCTATACGGTACCAAGTGCACCATTTACACCGATCACAGGGGTCTCGAGCATATCTTCAAGCAAAAGGAATTAAACATGCGACAACGCCGATGGGTCGAACTCTTGAACGATTATGAATGCGCGATCAAGTATCATCCGGGCAAAGCCAATGTTGTGGCCGACGCCCTCAGTCGAAAGGATACTATACCGAAGCGTGTACGTGCGTTACAGCTTACCATCCAATCTAACCTTCCCGCTCAGATTCGTGATGCTCAGGTTGAAGCGTTGAAAGCAGAGAACATCAGAGCTGAGTCCCTGCGAGGATCGAGGCAACGGCTAGAACAAAAGGAATACGGTGCCTACTATGTTAACGGACGCATCTGGGTTCCACTTTATGGAAACTTACGCGAGCTTGTGATGGATGAAGCCCATAAGTCTCGTTATTCAGTACATCCTGGTTCGGATAAAATATACCATGATCTCAAGACTACATACCGGTGGCCTAGCATGAAAGCCCACATAGCAACCTACGTCAGCAAATGCTTGACTTGTGCCAGGGTCAAGGTCGAGTACCAGAAACCATCAGGCCTACTACAACAACCAGAGATACCTAAATGGAAATGGGAGCAAATTTCCATGGATTTCGTTACTGGCCTACCGAGATCACAACGCGGAAACGATACCATTTGGGTGATCGTGGATCGACTGACCAAGTCTGCACATTTTCTGGCAATCAAGGAAACGGATAAGTTTTCTACTTTAGCAGACATCTACCTAAAAGAAGTGGTATCAAGGCATGAAGTGCCAACCTCCATCATTTCTGATCGTGACTCACGTTTTACATCTGAATTGTGGCAAGCTATGCACAAGTCCTTTGGTTTTCGATTAGACATGAGCACGACATATCATCCACATACGAATGGGCAATCTGAATGCACAATCCAGACTCTTGAAGACATGCTTAGGGCATGTGTAATCGATTTTGGTAATGGCTGGGAAAAGCACCTCCCGCTAGTGGAGTTTTCGTATAACAACAGTTACCACACCAGCATCCAGGCTGCTCCGTTCGAGGCATTGTACGGACGTAAATGCCGATCACCTCTTTATTGGGCAGCAGTTGGTGACAGCCAAATCACAGGCCCAGAACTCGTGGTAGACACGACTGAGAGGATTGCTCAGATACGACAGCGAATGGCGGCAGCTCGTGACCGTCAGAAAAGCTATGCTGATGAGCGAAGAAAACCACTCGAGTTCCAGGTTGGGGATCGAGTGCTACTTAAAGTCTCACCTTGGAAAGGTGTAGTTCGTTTTGGCAAACGAGGCAAACTCAACCCGCGATACGTTGGACCATTTGAAATCATTGAGAAGATTGGCAAGGTAGCCTACAGGTTGAATCTACCTGAAGAACTCAGCGGAGTTCACAATGTTTTCCATGTGTCGAATCTGAAGAAGTGTCTGTCAGATGAGACCCTCATAGTTCCTCTCAAGGAACTCACTATCGACGACCAGCTGCGATTCGTCGAGGAACCAGTAGAAATTACTGATTGAGATGTTAAGATCCTCAAGCGTACCAGGATACCTCTTGTCTGGGTCCGTTGGGATTCCCGTCGTGGCCCAGAGTATACCTGGGAACGCGAAGACCAAATGAAACTCAAATACCCCCAGCTGTTCAAGCATAACTACATACTTGTATACGTTAATACATAGCTACTTCCATATATACCAACAATCCTACATACATACATACATACATACATACATACATACATACATATCCTCACCCATGTCTACATCTCCTAAAACATGAAATAAATCAGTCATACTTAGTGTATAAGCGTTTAAAAACGGTCTAAACGGGTTCGCGTTGCATATACAATTAAAATATGACTTTTTCAACACTCTGGAGCCCGTGGCGTCGCGCGACGGCCTATGGCCTTCGCCGTCACGTCGCACCACCACCCCTTTTTAACAGAATGTTCGCAGCTGTGGCTACATATGTCGCAACCCCCGATCCCTTATTTGTCCTGGGAACGGGCGGACGCGAACTCAGATTTTCGGTGGTATCAGTTGGTTAACTTGGCAGCGGAAATTACATTAGGACCGTAGTTAGAAAATATTTATCAGAGTAAAACCACTATATTTGATATTAATAATCACATGGGTAAAACCCAAGTTTCTTATTACAATACATTTATAGGGATAAACCCTATTTTATTGAATTTAAAACATCGTCTTTTAGGTAACTTTTATAGCCACATTTTTCCCAAGCCTTCAGTGCTCTCCAGCTGGCATTTTACTAATTGGCTGTCACATTGTGTTACCTGAAACGCGTTTTAAAAACATTTGTCAGTGGGAAATATTGGTGAGTGAATCCCAGTTTAATCAAGAAACATTTTATCAATTAAAACAGTATTGAGAGCGATCACATTGTTTATTTCTACACAATTACTCATTCAGTACTGTCAATCCTGACTTGTGGGTCATATTACACATTGGCTAACTAGTTGTCCAATGGTAACGTATTGTCGTCCCGACTTACTACTCACAGTGTAGTAAATTTTGTATACAAAACCCCAACATACAGGCAGTAATTGAAGAACTACAATGTGACAACCCTCATAATTCCATGTATCCATACAATTCATTAATGATAATTAAATTGCTTGATGACTGTGCTGAATCACTTAACTGCTTTTTGATTACTGTGTTATACTTACATGTATTTGTTAACATACTAGTAGTATTCAGAAAAGTTACTAAATAGTCCGTTATGCTTTCCTGAGTGTTGAGAATTAAAATGATTACAAAAATGTATATATAGGACACTAAACGGATTAATTAAGCACTCTAACGGAACAGTATCAAACCAAACAACCGGACTCTACCCGAAACACAAAAATATTGCCAAACACATTGTTTTTATTTTTCTAAGCTAGTTAGGATCCCCGAATGCCCTAACACACTACATATTACATAACACACTTAAACCCCTAACTAAATCACTTAACTTCCAACTAAACCAAACTAACAACCATTGAAACACAACTAGACACCCCCCCCCCATGTAAACGGTTCAAAGGGTGGCCCCCACCCTTGATTTTTCTTGAATTAAAAATTGGATCTTGTTGGGTATTTAGTAAACATGTGAACCAATGGATACAAGGGTGTTGGAGGTTTATCTATAAATCCACTAGATCATCATAACCTCATTCTCATCTTCACCAACAACTTTCCTACTCTCTTCCTCTCCTCTTGTTCAGCCGAAACCAAGCACACCCACCATCACCACCTTCAAGTCTTCCGTCAAGCATTCTACATACATCCAAAGGTGCAAGAGGTCCTACAAGTAAGCTTGGTGTGTTCGGAAGCTCAAGGACCGCTCTCGTTTTCTTTTATCCATCACTTTTACGCCTTGAAACTCCCCTAGCTTTGTGCTAGTAGTAAGTGCCTAAGATCTTCATCTTGTTCATGATTTTGTTGGTTAATAATGAAAAGAATGGTAAAGAATCAAGAAACTCTAAAGAACCTTAAACAAGTCTTGAACATAAACTAGTCTAGTGATGAAGTGATGTTAATATGATGTTGTTATGATTCTTGTTGATTTCCTGATAAATTGTTGGTTAATATTGATGTTTGATGTTGTTGTGATCACTAAACATGTTAACGGAATCAATCGAACATGTGTTAGAAGGTAGGGAACTAAAACAGAAAGCTGGTTGGTGTTTACAGCCAACTTCAGTTGGCTGTAACCAGACCGTAACTTAACGAAAAATGTATTTTCTAAAATCTAGATTTATCTATTACGAAATACGGTTCTAATGGCACTGGAATCATAATTTTTGGACTTCGTTTACTATTTTTAAAGTGTCGTTTTGTAACACCAGCTAAAGCTGCATTTTTGCTGCTGAAAATATGCGTTCTGTTTTCAGTCATAAGTTGAATTCTGTGTAGAGTTAGATCATGAAATTTGTACTGTAGATGACCACCGATGTATTTGTAATTCTCTCACTGGAATTTCATAAAGCGGAATCTCGATGAATTTTAAATAAATTATTCCGTGGATTGCAGTCAGAAAAAGATAAATCTGATTTCAGTCCGGAAAATGATTTTTTATAAATTATTGGTAATGAACTGGACCCCGATATTTTTACACAATAATACTTGGATCGTTTAAGACATTCTTTAAAAATTTGTGAATTTTTGGAATAAGTTAACTATTTTATTAAAATGTCCGAAAACAGCCCGGTTTTGAATATTAAAGCTGAAACGACATAAGTAGTAATTTGCGTGTCTAAATGTCGAGTATGTTATCTGAGGATGATCTAACATGTTATATGTCAATGAAAGTAATATGTGCAATATCGTATGCTTGTTCTTGATTAGCTATAGGTGGAATGCTTATATGAGCGTGAACCGTTAAAGTAATGCATGTTATATGATAGATATGTGTAGGAACTTTATGCTCTATTTGAAAACCACTAAATGACTAACTGGTAATCATATTAGGACGTGATTGACCGACCTTGACTGTTAGCTATTTTTGAGAGTCAAACCGAGCAACCGAGGTGAGTTCACACACTTTCTAAGGCATGGGATTCCCGGTGGCTGGGAATGGGTTAAAGAAATTAAAACGGGATCTACATATCCTCCTTGGGTAGGATATGTACGGCCATCCTCCATAGGTAGGATGCCAATAAAAATTCTGCGTATTCTCCTTGGGTAGAATACGTACGTTCGTCCTCCTTGGGTAGGACAACAACCTTAAAACTTACTAGACAAAACTCTATCATTAAGTCCCTCATTACATATCGACTTAATCGCCGAGGCCGATGGCGAGCGGGTCATTAGTTAATAGCGCTATTAGGTTTAACAAACCTCACACCGTGTCGTCCGAACGAGCGTGTACTAATGGACTATGGCAAACTGTCAGTGATGATAGACACTGATGTAGGGCACAACTATTGTTCGTAGTAGTCGATATCATACCGTCTAGAAGTTCACATGGGGAAGCCCCCCACTTTATGGATATGGTTTGGGTAATAAAAAGAATCTGGTTAAACATACTTTCAACTATGGGGTAACCCCTACGTCAAATATGCCAACGAAAGTCAAACCACGTTTTCATAAACAACTTAAAACTAATCAACCAATCGTGAACTCACTCAACTTTGTTGTTGACCCGTTGTTACATGCCTTACAGGTCGCTAGATGCTTATGGAGCTTGCACGAGGAGGAGGTTGTTGTGGGATGCGGACTGTTATGTCCCGTGCTAAACATTTAATTATGAACTTATTAAACCTACGTTTTGGAATTTAAACTTATGAACTATGAACTTATGTTTTGAACTTACGTTTTATGCTTCCGCTATTAACCTAAAGTCGGTTTACTTCCTTTTGGTCACCAATCGTATTGTGGTCGGGTTTATTTACATAATTGTGTTGTTCAATATGATTGGTGGCTCGATCCTGGTCATGTCACGCCTCCAAGCGGTGATACCCCGCATGGTGGATTTTGGGGGTGTGACATACAAAGACTCAATCACCGCTTAATCACATTGTAAAACATTTAAGGTTTTGTAAAATATTACAAAAAGATTAACAAAAAGATGATAAACTCACTTTGCTATCTTAGACTTTGCGTAAGGGTTTCCTGGGATTAATCTATAATTTACACAAATGTACATAGGTTAGTATAATAACCCTTTGAAAATATTAATGATACCCTCCCCGAGACGGTATTCCAACAACTACGTTGGGCAGAACTACCACAACAGTTGTTACGGAACCCTAAATCAATCAGGCAGCGTATCTATTACGAAACTGGAGTTATAATACTTACAACGGAGCAGAACCTCGCTAATTATGGGGTATAATACCAGCTTTATAAAGCTTATATTCAGAATTTGAGATTGAGAAATGAAAACGGGACGAACTGAAATGAAATCCGATGCGTTCTTTATATAGTTGTTGAACCTGGGTCTCACGCAGCCCGCGTAAAGGTAAGCAAATGCTTACGCGGCCCGCGTCATAGCCCGGGTAGGGTTTAGGTGATCCGGGTCATCGCCTAGACTTGCCACGATGATGACACGTGTCATCACCGGGCTGCGCCACTATCTTGATCTCACGCGGCCCACGTAAACTAATGGGGGGTCTTACGCGGCCCGCCTGAACTTAAGAAATCAAACGAACTCAGTTTTTAGCCTTGATACCGCCCGCGTAAGGTTGGGGTGGGTCCTACGCGGCCCACCTCAACTTAATAATCAAATTTTTAACAATCTTCCATCTTCAAGAACCCGTCTCAGAGTTCTTATTAGTGTCGCTTTCACTAATAGCGCTAGTTCCAAACGCACTTCATAGCTAGTGGTTCATTCATCATTCTAATACTCGTATATCATGTGCAATATATCTTTTTGTTTACTTGAAACAATTCCTACTTCCCATTAATAACATTCCTTTTTGTTTATGTCAACATTCTTATCATTTTCGTCGACTGTACGATCTTACTCCGTAATTTATACATACACACATATGTTTAACCTTGACTAGTACATCATAATAACAGGTGATTATCCATTCTTGATTCATCAATTATACATATAATTGACTTCTTCCTAATAAGTCTATACTTTTCATACCATATTTTTGTAACACCCGTTTTATTTACTACTCGAAATTACTAATAATTCATAAGATTTATACAAAATATGTCTAAATTAAAACATTAGTTCCAAAAACAAGTTCTAAGGTACCAACATTAGTTTTCTACCAACTAATTTAAACATCCATAAGTTGTTTAGCAAACGATTTACATCATAACATTGTTTAAACCGAGTTAATTTACGCGGAAGCTTCAAAAATTCGTGTTCGGTTCTTCAAAAGCTTGCTTGACCATCATCCGTAATCCTTGAATACCTAACAACTGAAATGTTTACATTAAACATTAGTATTAGAGTACATAAGAATAATACATAGTCGAAACTACGTTTAAAACGGATTTAATTTAACGAAAGTATGCGAAATTTACAAAAATTTCCAGGGTTCTACCGTAACTTACGGTATATACCCTAAGTTACGGTAGTCGTCTGAAACTTCTGGTCCACCGTAACTCAGTAAAGAACCACCGTAACATTTTGGTGTCTACCGTAAATTACGGTATGTACCGTAATTTACGGTAGACTCTGGAATGTTATGCTTTTGTTTGATTTGTTTATTTACTTGGACCAATTTTCTCGGATTTCATTCCTACAACCCAATATGTTAAATCCTCGTATTCTAATATGTCATTTGTCAATAATAACAAAGACCGAGTAACCATACTACAATGTGTTACCATGCCTTATTTGGTCATTCGACCCGTTTGGCTCATCTAAGGAATCCTCCATTTTGATGACTACCAACGAGGTCTAACCAGATTCTTGGCCTATTATTCGACATAGCGAACATCATCGCTTTAATCCAACTCAACTTTTAATACACAATCCAACTACATATATGCTAAATATCGAAATTTACCCAAATGTAACGAATCAAGTTACATACCTTTAGTGCACGCCCTTCAACCACAAATCACCACCGGCTTGTCCACTCGACGTTCCGGTATCCTTTCCTATAGAGTTCATTTATATCACATTTAGAACTCTTTTTAATCATATTTCGCATAATAGCCAAAACATCACAATTAGGTGTTTTAACTTCAAAATTCCAGTTTCGAGCCTTCTTTGAGGCATTTCAACAAACACTTTAAGGGCAGAATTTTACATGATTATTTAGCAAATCCCTATCTTTTCATCTAGCCCGAATTTCACATGATTTCAACTTGTATTTGTCTAGGGTTTGTCCCTAGACACTATATTGTTCCTAATTCAACATAAAACAAACATGCAACCATAAATTTCAGGAATTCCCAATTTCATGAGAATTTCAAGTTGAGAGTTTTCATCAAATTTTACATACCTTGTAATCCTCTTGTGACGAGGATCAATAATCTATGCTCGATTTTTGCTTTTGATCAGATTTGGACCTTCAATTTGATTGTTTAGTGAATTTTTAGGGTTTGGAGCAAGGGGGTCGACCTCCTCCTGCTTCTGATCGACCAGAACCCTCTTTTGGGGTGTTTGGTTTGTTTTTTATTTGTTTTATCAATTTAAGTTTCAATTTTACAACTTAGGCCCCTCCACTTTTGTTCAACATATAGTTTGGTTATGTTAACCCTATTTCAAGTTATTTCTAGACTTGTAGTTAACTAGGTTATAATTTCCTAATTAAATAATATTCTTGTTTATTTAAACTTTATAATTAGAATTATAAAGTTTTAAAATTCCGGAATGTTACAAGTCCACCCCCCTTAAAAAGGGTTTCGTCCCCGAAACCAAAGTACGTACCAAATAATGTAGGGTGGAGACGTCGCATCTCCTCTTCGGACTCCCACGTAGTGTCCGAACCTTTCCTATGTTCCCATTTGACCTTGACTTGCTTAATTACTTTGTTTCTAAAACTCTTCTCTTTACGATCTAAAATCGCAATTGGTTTTACTGCATAGTTGAGGCTGTTATCCACCTCGATATCATCGTAGTGGATACGAGCAGTTTCGTCTGCTAAGCATTTTCGAAGATGTGACACGTGGAATGTGCTATGAATCCCACTCAATTCCGCGGGTAATTCGAGATGATATGCCACCTTACCAACCCGTTCGGTGATTCTGAATGTCCCAATAAATCTTGGGCTCAACTTTCCTCTTTTTCTGAACCATATCACTCCTTTCCATGGCGATACTTTCAGCATTACTTTATCGCCCACTTGAAATTCCATCGGCCTCTTTCATTTATCCGCGTATGACTTTTGTCGATCCTGAGCCGCTTTTAGGTGAGTTCGGACCATGTCGATTTTCTCATTCGTAGTTCGGATTATATCAGTAGGTGCTAGCCCTCGTGGACCCACTTCTCCCCAACATACCGGGGTTTAACACTTTCTTCCATATAACATTTCATACGGGGCCATTTTAATGCTAGCGTGATAGCTATTGTTATATGAGAATTCGACCAAGGGTAGGTAGACATCCCAACTACCCCCGAAGTTAATAATGCAAGCCCGCAGCATATCTCCCAACGTTTGTATTGTTCTTTCACTCTGCCCATCCGTTTGTGGATGGTAAGCAGTGCTAATGAATAGTTTAGTTCCCATTTGTTCTTGAAATTCACGCCAAAATTTTGAAGTAAACCGAGTATCTCTATCTGACACAATGGATATTGGTACCCCATGACGTGCTATGATTTCATTGGTGTACACCTCCGACATCTTCTCGGATGTATAAGTCTCTCGAATCAGAAGGAAGTGAGCACTTTTCGTCAATCTATCCACGACTACCCATATAGCATCAAACCCACGGTTAGTTTTGGGTAATTTGGTCAACAAATCCATGGTGATTTGTTCCCATTTCCAAACTGGGATGTCCAATGGTTGCAACTTACCATATGGTTTCTGGTGCTCCGCTTTGACTTGCAAACAGGTCAAACACTTCTCCACATACTTCACAATATCTCTTTTCATCCCGGGCCACCAATAGTTTTGTTTTAAATCATTATACATCTTGGTCGCTCCCGGATGGATGGAATAACGAGACTTGTGAGCTTCATTTAGTAGGAGCTTTTTAACTTCACAGGTGTTAGGAACCCAAATTCTATTGAAACGTGTTTTCAAACCGTGAGTGTCTTCTTCGAGATCTTTAACTTGGCCAACAATCCTTTCCTTTTTCCAGTTTTCCGTCTTTACTGCTTCATATTGTGCCTCACGGATTCGTTCAAGTAAGCCCGAGGTCACAATGAGTTGCAATGATCGTACTCGTATTGGGACATAATCTGTCTTTCTGCTTAGGGCATCCGCCACCACGTTTGCCCTTCCGGGGTGATAATGTATTTCACAGTCGAAATCTTTCACCGTTTCTAACCATCGCCTTTGTCGCGTATTTAACTCCTTCTGATCGAAGAAGTATTTCAAGCTCTTGTGATCGGTGAATATGTCACACCCCGACCACGTAGAACAACCAGACGTGGCGGAAACGTCGGGGAGTGTTGTAACAGAATCATTGTTTCGTAACCATGGAATAAATAAATTATGTTTTATTGAATAAATGAACTCATTGTTTTAATACAATCAAATAAGTACAACTATGATCTTCCAAGTTTTAAAGTTGCTAAGGCACGAGTCCATCCTAAATGTAGCATGTATCAACAAATCATTGCAAAGCAGTACCTGAAACATGTGTAAAAATAGGTACGTCAGCATAAAAATGCCTGTGAGATACATAGGTTTTGTGAAAACAGAATTCATGACTTATGTTTGAGAAAATGTTTAATAAAGTTTAGTCATGAACCTCGTAAATTGATTTGTTTTGTAAATCGTTTGAAAAACAATATGATCAGATGATATGTATAAATAAATGTAAGGTTAAATGAATAACCATGTAAAATGAGTTTGTATAAGATAAGTTGTTGTAAAACAATGTCTTATGAAAAGTATGTTATTTGTATAAAATGTTATATGACTTAAATTGAAATGATTCAAATAACGCTACGATATGTAATACCATACAAACACTTATATATAGGAAGTACCAGCGGCGTATCCACCATGCTTGTATCATATTACAAACGCCTCGTTACTTAAGTCACTTACTCAAACCAAACCACCAATATAGAATGTTCATGTTTAAACCAATAGTCCAATGTTATTGTATAACTCAAGTTAAATGTAAACCATGTAATGTGTAAACAAAAGTTATGTATGGTAAGTAAAATGAGATTTATTAAACCACAAGTAAAAATGTACAAAACAAAGTTTTTGAATAAATCAAAAGTTATGCTTTGTAAAATAATGTAAGGTTAAACGAATAACCTTATAGTAGCATATTAATAGTATACTTTTGGATTTGTAAATAACATATTAAACTATTTTTTGGTTTCATAAATAACATATCAAAATATGCTTTGGGTTTTATAAATAACATATAAAAATATGTTTTGGTTTGTTGATAAAATATATATGTTGGTTCTGTACAATATCACACATGGGAGTATATCAAACTACACTTTTTGGGAGTATATCAAAATATACTTTAAATGTGTGATTTAAGAATTCATTCAGACCTAGTGCATCAAACTACACCTTTGAGACTATAAGGATACCACAAAGGCAATCCCTATTTGGATGGAGAAGCAAATTGGTTTCAAACATTCCATGACAACAGGAATGGGGTGTCTAATCCTATAGCGCTATATCATACTACCAATCGATCTGGTGAACATAAAATAAGTACAATTCAACATTTTATTTTATGTTCTTTGAGAAAATCAGTGTTTAAACCATAGATAGTCATTTAGTTTGTCAAATGATAAGTAATAACATGTATAATCAATTATACTTTGAAATCATGAAAATAACAGATAGGTACACATGCTTCACCCCAAAACAGTTTGGAAAACAGTAAAATAGGGGAACTATGTACTCACTTGAGATTGCTCAGAAGTCCTAAGATAACCACCAAGCAATGCTAGAGATCATGGAATCAAACGGCACCTAATATTGGTAACTATGTTAATAAACCGGACCTAAGTCGGAGGATTTAGATAGAATGAGGGTTCGTAAACCAAACGAGTATAGAGACTCGTTTCATATGGTTTAACAAAGCCTACAAACTAAATGGAACCTAACCTAAGTGCTTACGACCCATTACGACCCGTTTAGGTAGCTTATGCTACTTTAACGCGTCGTTCGCGTGAAACGCGTTCGGACCGCTTAACTAGTCCTATGAAAAGTAACATATGTCTTAACATGTCTAATATTGTTGTCAAATCAGTTTAGATGCCAAAAATTATGTTACATATGCTTAAAATGAATTTTGGCATCAAAAGGGCATTTTGGTAATTTACCTAAGGCATATAAACTACCTATCATACAACTACTTAAACGAAGCGACCATAAGGCATAACCTCGGAAGGTTATTCCCTATATACTATGGTCACCTAATGTGCTTGGTCGAATCCTAATGATCGACCAAACGGGTCGGGTTCGAAAGTATAAGCGATTGTTTAGATCGCTTACCTTACGACCCTATATAAGCACTAAACTAAAAGTGACGAGCTAAGCATGTTAAAACATGCTTAACTAAGTTTAGAAAACAGGTTTGGTATCAAAACAAACGGTTTTGATACCTAAAAGTAGTTTGGTTACAAAACACGCAAGAATGCGCATTTTGGCCGAAACTACGACTCGTCACTGAGCCTAGATAACGTGGTAATCAGTAGGTATAGTCACTAAGGACTATACCCATCGTGATCACGCTCACGTTATGAAGTTCAAACAAACTTCGCATTGACCATAAACTGGTCAATGCAGAAAGTCAAACAAAGTTTGACTTTCGGACTCGAAAAGCAATAAAAGAACGAAGGAACACTTACAAAGGGTCCCCGCAAGATTGATAATCCAAGTATTCTCAGGTATGAGGTGATGAAACACCCCAACTTAGAGAAATCTCAGATTTCAAGTGGGTTTTGCAATGAAGTGGGTTGGGTATTTATAGATTTCGGTTTACCGTTAGGATCGTTTCTTGGATAACGTGCCTTGATCTCGCCCGTACACTTGTTGGAATGTTGTGGTAACTGATTTTGCCCACCACAAGAGATTAACATGTGGCACTTGGCCTTTGGGGAGTGTTAAGGGCTGTTAACAGTTGTTTAAAAACAAGTTCCTGCATCTGGCCCCTGCTTGCGCACCGCAACAGTCATAGTGTTGAGGTGCGCAAGGACCTGCAGACCAGAATGTTTGGAAAATGGCAGAACAGGCCCCTGAAGCTCCAAACTTGCTATTTGATGCATTTTTGACACGTTTAAGCCCCGTTAACCCCATTTCAAAGCTCTAAAATGAAGTTAAAGTATAGGGAACTTGAAATGTGCTCAAAAATATCTCGGATGTCGGTTCGTTTGGCCGTACGATTGCGTTGTTCGGTTAATTACGACGGAATGCGCATAAGCGCGAAAAACGATCCAAATGGCGTGACGAATGGATTTTTCTTATGCCAAACACTAAAATAAAATATTTTAGTGCTTACATAAATTTTTGGATGTCCGGATGTATTCAGAACGTAAGTTATGCGTGAAAGTGCAAACTTGTGCACTTTTTGACGCTTTTAGTCCCTGAATGACCCAAAAGTTTATTTTAGCACACCGAACCCCTCAAAGCCTATTTCTAAGCTATATAAAGGATATTTAAGGTGTGTTTAACTTATGGTCATGTTCCAGAATGTCTGTTACAGTTCAAATTTGCATACTTTCGCAGTTTGTCAAGTTTAGTCCCTGTAAGCGAATTAACTTGTTTTTGCCATACCAAAGCCTTTAAAACTTATTTCTAAGTTATGTAAAGGTTATTTAAGGTATGTTAAGCCTATTTCACTATTCTGGAGTGTTCGTTGGATTAAACTGGTTATATTTACACATCAGAGCGCGTATAACCCTCCAGAAAGCGATTTAAAGCTTAAAATTGAATATGAGTTGATATGTGCAAACGATACACATATTTTTACAAATACCAAGTATGAAATACAATATTTCATTGGTTTGGCATTTGTTTGATGGTTGAAGTGACACAGGTGTCACAGTCTCCCCTACTTTAGGAATTTTCGTCCCGAAATTTAATTCTAGAGGAAACTTGTGAAGACAGCTGTGACGGTTTCGCCTTCTAATAGATCCATTGAACCCTTAAGTAAAACTCTGGGCCAGGTTAGGACTCTTAGCGAATTTGTTAACCCACAAAGTGAATTCCTTGTAGTAGTAAAACATGGAATTTTGAACTACGGACAGAAGAACGTTTCTTATGAAGACTTATCATAGGAAACTTGGTGTGTGATTGAGATCAAAATTGGGGAGTGTGAGAATAAATGACATTGGTCGAGGTCCAAGACTTCTCCCGTATCATTATTCTTGTCACTATAGGTCTTAACACATGACAAAGCTTCCTGTGGTTTCTGTGCACTGAATTCCATAATTATGTAGGCCTCCATAATTACGTAATTCCTTGCACAGTCCGCACAGTTCATTTCATAATGCATAGGAAAAAAATCACTTGAATAAACATGAAGTGACTCGACTAGACCACCAAAGGGTCCTTTTAATTAGATCAACGAACGAGCCTTTTAACTAGATCAACGCATGATCTTCTTAACTAGACCGTCGTACGATCTCCTTAAATAGACCACTTAAGGGATCTTTTTAATTATATCACCACATGATATTTCTAATCAGATTTTCAAAAATCAATCTG
The DNA here is from genome assembly GCA_030545235.1 of Helianthus tuberosus. Classification (NCBI taxonomy): domain Eukaryota; kingdom Viridiplantae; phylum Streptophyta; class Magnoliopsida; order Asterales; family Asteraceae; genus Helianthus; species Helianthus tuberosus. Next base: position 88,079,500 of record CM060432.1, on the reverse strand, counting down.
TTTAACCAGACCATTCAAGAGGTCCGATTATAGAATAGTACTTTAAAACCCAAGGAACTTGACTATAACGTAGAAGTCCATTAAGGATTTAAGATAGTAACTTTGGATATCCTATTATGAATCCCTCATATAAGATATGGAAGATTCTACGAGGATTTGGATGGATCACATACAACAACAAAACATGTAAGAAAACACATAAGCACAAAATTAGTTAACTTGATTCTTTAATTTGTTATCTTTAGGTATGGACATTTAAAGCACAATAGGAATCCAATCCATGGATTTCATTTGGCACTTTAATGATTTTCAAGGATCTATCTATAAAGATAGAAGGATTCTCAATAAGAGTTTGGCCTTATTTCTTAAAAGAAACGAGTGTTTAAGGTTCTTGGGAGATCACTAGTGATCATAAGATAACTGAACCACACGAGTAGTTTGTCTTTGGGTTGACATCATAAGGTTGCATCAATCATTCACACAAACGCATAAATTTTGCAGAAATAAAAACAACAAATCTTTATTTATGCAACAACCAAATTGTCTTGAAGTGTCAAAAGATAACAACCAAGAAATTACAAATTGCTGCATCATTGTTCCCGTTTGCCTCATTGATGTTAAATGCTCGTCCTCGCGCTGGAGGTGCGTTAACAAGTCTTGGGCAATTGTTTCTGTAGTGAGTAAGGTCACCACAGTTATAACATGGTGGAAACCGTGCTTGAACAGCAGCAGGGTTTGCAGCAGCTTGATTTGCATAACGACAAACATTGATCAAATGTCCCAACCGCCCACAGTGGGTACATTTGTGACACTGCTCTTGCTCTAGATGATGACGGTTGCACTTGGCGCACAAAGGTGCGGTACCAACATAGTTTTGCCTTTTGCGAGGTTGTGCTGGTTGGTTTGGTGCAACCTGTTTGTCTTGAGCAGTTACAACGTAGTTTTGAGAGGCTTTGCGCTTCTTCTTCTTGGACACCTCAGCATTTTCTTCCTTTGGTTCCACTTGAGCAGTCTTGTCAGATGGTCTTGAGTCGCCCTTCCGAAACAGCTTGCGCTTCCTGATATGGGATTCAGTCAGAGTGGCAGCCAATTCTATGGCTTGTCTGACAGTAGTAGGGTTGCTGCCAGTAACGATATCCTGAACCACGTCAGGAAGACCATCAATGTATTTCTCAATCGCCTTATCTAGAGGCGTAACCATAGTAGGGCATAACAAGCTCAATTCCTCATAGCGGTCAGTATAGGCTCGATGTTCCCCACTGTCTTGCTTCAAATCATCAAATTCCCTTTCTAGAGCCCTTAGCTCATGACGAGGACAGAATTCTTTCATCATAAGAGCCCTAAGCTCGGCCCAAGTCTGTGCTAATGCAACCTCAGCACCGCGGTCTCTCATAACCCCATTCCACCACGTAAGAGCCCTCTTCTGAAACACCCTCGAAGAAAACTCGACCTTGCGATTTTCAGGACATTGAATGTGACGGAAAGTATTCTCAATGCTCTCGAACCATTGAAGAAGCCCAGTTGCTCCCTCAGAACCACTAAACTTGAGCGGTTTAGCCGAGTTAAAATTCTTGAAATTGCATGGAGCATTGTTGTTGTTGATGGCTTGAATCATTTGAGCATAAAGATTTGGGAAGGAAGCAGCCATTTGCTGCGCGATGATTTCCGCCAGTTCGGCATTCGCCATCTGATTGCCGCGTCGAGGAGGCATTCTGAAAGAGGAAATATGAAAGGAAACGAGTGAGAGAATTAGACGAAAAGAATGAGATGAAACAAATCTGATGAAAGCAAGGATAGTGGTCATTTGTTTGTTACTACAAAGCAACAAACGACCCCGGTGATTAATCAAAGTAAATAGGTCAAAAAATAATGTATCGCGAAGACATGCTCGCCTATAAGTGGACACTCACCCCAAGAGTTCCCAGGTAAGAGTGACTGGTCCGATTATGTGGATTTGTATGAACACTATAGCCTTAGACAGAAAACTCAGGGTACAGGCACCCACCCTTCCAGTTTGCACGTGTTCACATTATTTAGACCAACTTTGACGGGATTTGAAAACTTAGAGGGCTCAAAACCATATAATAAATCATCCAAGAACAGATGATTAGTTTTCAAAGCGGGATAGAAATTTGTGTTCTTATTGTGGTTGTCACCTAAGAATAAGTGACGGTATTGTTTTTAAAACTAAACACAAGAAAACTTGTGTTAGGGTCCTAGGAAGGTTATAGTCTAGGTCAAAGCATTACTAATAACTTAATTCCCTATAACCATTGGCTCTGATACCAACTTTTCTGTCACACCCCGACCACGTAGAACAACCAGACGTGGCGGAAACATCGGGGAGTGTTGTAACAGAATCATTCTTACGTAACCATGGAATAAATAAATTATGTTTTATTGAATAAATGAACTCATGGTTTTAATACAGTCAAATAAGTACAACTATGATCTTCCAAGTTTTAAAGTTGCTAAGGCACGAATCCATCCTAAATGTAGCATGTATCAACAAATCATTGCAAAGCAGTACCTGAAACATGTGTAAAAAATAGGTACGTCAGCATAAAAATGCCTGTGAGATACATAGGTTTTGTGAAAACAGAATTCATGACTTATGTTTGAGAAAATGTTTAATAAAGTTTAGTCATGAACCTCGTAAATTGATTTGTTTTGTAAATCGTTTGAAAAACAATATGATCAGATGATATGTATAAATAAATGTAAGGTTAAATGAATAACCATGTAAAATGAGTTTGTATAAGATAAGTTGTTGTAAAACAATGTCTTATGAAAAGTATGTTATTTGTATAAAATGTTATATGACTTAAATTGAAATGATTCAAATAACGCTACGATATGTAATACCATACAAACACTTATATATAGGAAGTACCAGCGGCGTATCCACCATGCTTGTATCATATTACACACGCCTCGTTACTTAAGTCACTTACTCAAACCAAACCACCAATATAGAATGTTCATGTTTAAACCAATAGTCCAATGTTATTGTATAACTCAAGTTAAATGTAAACCATGTAATGTGTAAACAAAAGTTATGTATGGTAAGTAAAATGAGATTTATTAAACCACAAGTAAAAATGTACAAAACAAAGTGTTTGAATAAATCAAAAGTTATGCTTAGTAAAATAATGTAAGGTTAAACGAATAACCTTATAGTAGCATATTAAAAGTATACTTTTGGATTTGTAAATAACATATTAAACTATGTTTTGGTTTCATAAATAACATATCAAAATATGCTTTGGGTTTTATAAATAACATATAAAAATATGTTTTGGTTTGTTGATAAAATATATATGTTGGTTCTGTACAATATCACACATGGGAGTATATCAAACTACACTTTTTGGGAGTATATCAAAATATACTTTAAATGTGTGATTTAAGAATTCATTCAGACCTAGTGCATCAAACTACACCTTTGAGACTATAAGGATACCACAAAGGCAATCCCTATTTGGATGGAGAAACAAATTGGTTTCAAACATTCCATGACAACAGGAATGGGGTGTCTAATCCTATAGCGCTATATCATACTACCAATCGATCTGGTGAACATAAAATAAGTACAATTCAACATTTTATTTTATGTTCTTTGAGAAAGTCAGTGTTTAAACCATAAATAGTCATTTAGTTTGTCAAATGATAAGTAATAACATGTATAATCAATTATACTTTGAAATCATGAAAATAACAGATAGGTACACATGCTTCACCCCAAAACAGTTTGGAAAACAGTAAAATAGGGGAACTATGTACTCACTTGAGATTGCTCAGAAGTCCTAAGATAACCACCAAGCAATGCTAGAGATCACGGAATCAAACGGCACCTAATATTGGTAACTATGTTAATAAACCGGACCTAAGTCGGAGGATTTAGATAGAATGAGGGTTCGTAAACCAAACGAGTATAGAGACTCGTGTTATATGGTTTAACAAAGCCTACATACTAAATGGAACCTAACCTAAGTGCTTACGACCCATTACGACCCGTTTAGGTAGCTTATGCTACTTTAACGCGTCATTCGCGTGAAACGCGTTCGGACCGCTTAACTAGTCCTATGACAAGTAACATATGCCTTAACATGTCTAATATTGTTGTCAAATCAGTTTAGATGCCAAAAATTATGTTACATATGCTTAAAATGAATTTTGGCATCAAAAGGGCATTTTGGTAATTTACCTAAGGCATATAAACTACCTATCATACAACTACTTAAACGAAGCGACCATAAGGTATAACCTCGGAAGGTTATTCCCTATATACTATGGTCACCTAATGTGCTTGGTCGGATCCTAATGATCGACCAAACGGGTCGGGTTCGAAAGTATAAGCGATTGTTTAGATCGCTTACCTTACGACCCTATATAAGCACTAAACTAAAAGTGACGAGCTAAGCATGTTAAAACATGCTTAACTAAGTTTAGAAAACAGGTTTGGTATCAAAACAAACGGTTTTGATACCTAAAAGTAGTTTGGTTACAAAATACGCAAGAATGCGCATTTTGGCCGAAACTACGACTCGTCACTGAGCCTAGATAACGTGGTAATCAGTAGGTATAGTCACTAAGGACTATAACCATCGTGATCACGCTCACGTTATGAAGTTCAAACGAACTTCGCATTGACCATAAACTGGTTAATGCAGAAAGTCAAACAAAGTTTGACTTTCGGACTCGAAAAGCAATAAAAGAACGAAGGAACACTTACAAAGGGTCCCCGCAAGATTGATAATCCAAGTATTCTCAGGTATGAGGTGATGAAACACCCCAACTTAGAGAAATCTCAGATTTCAAGTGGGTTTTGCAATGAAGTGGGTTGGGTATTTATAGATTTCGGTTCACCGTTAGGATCGTTTCTTGGATAACGTGCCTTGATCTCGCCTGTACACTTGTTGGAATGTTGTGGTAACTGATTTTGCCCACCACAAGAGATTAACATGTGGCACTTGGCCTTTGGGGAGTGTTAAGGGCTGTTAACAGTTGTTTAAAAACAAGTTCCTGCATCTGGCCCCTGCTTGCGCACCGCAACAGTCATAGTGTTGAGGTGCGCAAGGACCTGCAGACCAGAATGTTTGGAAAATGGCAGAACAGGCCCCTGAAGCTCCAAACTTGCTATTTGATGCATTTTTGACACGTTTAAGCCCCGTTAACCCCATTTCAAAGCTCTAAAATGAAGTTAAAGTATAGGGAACTTAAAATGTGCTCAAAAATATCTCGGATGTCGGTTCGTTTGGCCGTACGATTGCGTTGTTCGATTAATTACGACGGAATGCGCATAAGCGCGAAAAACGATCCAAATGGCGTGACGAATGGATTTTTCTTATGCCAAACACTAAAATAAAATATTTTAGTGCTTAAATAAATTTTTGGATGTCCGGATGTATTCAGAACGTAAGTTATGCGCGAAAGTGCAAACTTGTGCACTTTTTGACGCTTTTCGTCCCTGAATGACCCAAAAGTTTATTTTAGCACACCGAACCCCTCAAAGCCTATTTCTAAGCTATATAAAGGATATTTAAGGTGTGTTTCACTTATGGTCATGTTCCAGAATGTCTGTTACAGTTCAAATTGGCATACTTTCGCAGTTTGTCAAGTTTAGTCCCTGTAAGCGAATTAACTTGTTTTTGCCATACCAAAGCCTTTAAAACTTATTTCTAAGTTATGTAAAGGTTATTTAAGGTATGTTAAGCCTATTTCACTATTCCGGAGTGTTCGTTGGATTAAACTGGTTATATTTACGCATCAGAGCGCGTATAACCCTCCAGAAAGCGATTTAAAGCTTAAAATTGAACAAGAGTTGATATGTGAAAACGATACACATATTTTTACAAATCCCAAGTATGAAATACAGTATTTCATTGGTTTGGAATTTGTTTGATGGTTGAAGTGACACAAGTGTCACAGAATATGGTGCACTTTACCCCATATAAGTAGTGCCTCCATATTTTTAATGCAAATACCACCGCAGCTAACTCGAGATCGTGCGTGGGATATTTCTTCTCGTGTATCTTCAATTGCCTCGAGGCATAAGCTATTACTTTGCCCCGTTGCATCAAAATGCATCCGAGCCCCAATAGTGAAGCATCCGAATAAACCACCAAGTCTTCGACCCGTCCGGCAAGGTTAGTACCGGAGCTTGAGTTAGTTTCTCTTTTAGCGTTAGAAACGCTCTTTCTTGATCGACACCCCAAATGAACTTTTCTTCCTTCCGGGTCAGCTTCATTAGCGGCGATGCAATCTTGGAGAAATCTTGGATGAATCTCCTATAGTGTCCCGCAAGCCCCAAAAAGCTTCTAATTTCCGAAGGGTTCCTCGGGGGATTCCATTTCGACACAGCCTCGATCTTTGACGGATCTACCAATACTCCATCGGCACTTATAATGTGGCCGAGAAATTTCACTTCTCGTAGCCAAAAGGCACACTTAGAGAATTTCGCATACAACCTCTCTCGTCTAAGTGTCTCTAACACCTCTTGTAAGTGGTGCGCATGCTCAGCTTCACTTTTCGAATACACCAAAATATCATCGATAAACACGATGACCGATTTATCTAGCATTGGCTTGCAAACCCGGTTCATGAGGTCCATGAAAGCCGCGGGTGCATTCGTCAGCCCAAATGACATCACGAGAAATTCGTAATGCCCGTATCGCGTTCGGAAAGCTGTCTTCGGCACATCTTCCTCCTTGACCTTTAGTTAGTGATACCCCGATCTAAGGTCAATTTTCGAAAACCAGTTTGCACCTTGCAGTTGGTCGAATAGATCATCTATTCTAGGAAGCGGGTATCGATTCTTTATCGTGAGTTTATTTAACTCCCGATAATTGATACACATACGCATGCTTCCGTCTTTCTTTTTCACAAACAGTATCGGTGCGCCCCAAGGAGACACACTCGGCCTTATGAATCCTTTGTTAAGCAGGTCTTGAATCTGGGACATCAACTCTTGTAATTCTGACGGCGCGAGTCGGTACGGTGCTCTAGCTACGGGTTTTGCGCCCGGAATCAATTCGATTCCGAACTCTACTTCTCGTTCGGGCGGTATCCCCGGTAAATCTTCCGAAAATACATCTTGAAAGTCCCGTACTACCGGTACATCTCCAATCTTCAATGATTCTTTCTCAGGCTCATTCGCGTATATCATAAACGCCTTACATCCTTGCTTCATAAGCTTGTGTGCTTTCAACATCGAGCATATTTTGGGGTTACCTCCTTTTTCGCCATAGATAGTGACGTGTTTCCCGCTCGAAGATGTTAGCTTTATCTCCTTACGAAAACACACGACCTTCGCGTGGTGTTGAGATAGCCAATCCATCCTAACGACTACTTGAAATTCCCCCATTGACATCGGGATTAGATCTATCAAGTATTCCTCATCGTCTATGCTTAATTTGCAGCTTCGACAAACGTCACAAACTATAAAACTTTTGTTGTCCCCTATTTCTACTTCTAAGGGCACAGATAACTTCGTCAATACAAATGAAGGATGTCGAATAAATCCATGCGAAATGAAGGATTTATTCGCACCCGTATCAAACAATACACGTGCTGGAATTGAGTTAATTGTGAATATACCTAAGACCACATCGGGTTCTGTTTTTGCTTCAGCCGCGGTAAGTTGGAAGGACCTAGCCTTCGCTTTGAGAGCTTCTGCTGGAGACTCTTTTGTGTCTCTCTTTCCAACCAACTCGGGGCATTCAGACTTTTTGTGGCCGGGTTGATAACATTTGTAACAAACAGAAACTTTTTCGGGACATAGCGATGCAGTGTGCCCCGTCTTCCCACATACCGGACACGGCTTGTCTTTGAAGCGGCACTCACCTTTGTGCCCCTTTCCACATACTTTGCAACTTGGTGACCCACCTTTAGCCTCAACTTTCTTCCCTGATTCAGCAGTTCTAGCTTTCTTTGTAGGGCTTGGATTCACATCCTGTGCCCTTCGCTCATCCCTTTCAACTTGCTTCTTTAACTCGATTTCCCGCTCCCGGGCGGTGTTGATGATTTCTGTGAGAGTTTCATATTTTGAGGGAGTCATAAACTCCCGGTATTCAGCACTCAGCATGTTGTAATAGTAGTATATCTTCTGCTCTTCAGTGGTGACTAACTCGTCACAAAATCTCAGCTTATCCATGAAGATGCCCGTGATCTTATCAATTGATTCTCCCTTTTGTCTTAACTGGATAAATTCTTCTTTGATCCTGTTGATAATTGCTTTGGGACTATGGTGTTTAAGGAACGGCACCTTAAACTCATCCCAAGTCATGACCCTTGCCGCTTCGGCTCCCATTTCCTTCTTTTTATTGTCCCACCAATCCTTGGCTTGATTTCTCAATTGACCCGTTCCGTAAGCAACAAAGTCACCTACGTCACAGTGGGTTCGTTCAAACACTCCTTCGACGTCACTTGTCCAAGTTTTGGAAGATTATCGGGTCAACTTCCCCGTTATAGATTGGCGGTTTGCACGCCATAAATTCTTTATATGAGCACCCTTTACGTTCTCCCGTTTTATCTTTCATAAGGTTGACACTATCCTCCAACTTTTTAACTCGCTCTTCGACAAGCGACAACACCGTGTTTTGAATTTTGTCTATAAACCCGGATAGACTTCCTTCAATTGCCTTCCCTACTTCTTCGGCAATTATCTCTTTCATTTGTTCGGTGCTTGTTTGCACCGGATTATCATCGTTTCCATCAGACATCTTGAAACTGAAATGTTTACATTTAAACGTTAAACATTTCATTCATAACATTGCTTCATTTGTTTCGGTTTAGCCAAGTTCTTAACTTGCTTTAACCGTTCACATTTAATGCACTTTCCGGGTTTGAGTGTGTTAACACGCTCTTCCCGTGCACATCAATTCCTTTCTCATTCTTACATAAGACATAATTTGTTAACATAATAAGTTAATTCTTACCGGACGATCGATCAAGCTTGAACCGAACACTTTGTTGACAACCTTAAGCTCTGAATACCAACTTGTAACACCCGTTTTATTTACTACTCGAAATTACTAATAATTCATAAGATTTATACAAAATATGTCTAAATTAAAACATTAGTTCCAAAAACCAAGTTCTAAGGTAACAACATTAGTTTTCTACCAACTAATTTAAACATCCATAAGTTGTTTAGCAAACGATTTACATCATAACATTGTTTAAACCGAGTTAATTTATGCGAAAGCTTCAAAAATTCGTATTCGGTTCTTCAAAAGCTTGCTTGACCATCATCCGTAATCCTTGAATACCTAGCAACTGAAATGTTTACATTAAACATTAGTATTAGAGTACATAAGAATAATACATAGTCGAAACTACGTTTAAAACGGATTTAATTTAACGAAAGTATGCGAAATTTACAAAAATTTCCAGGGTTCTACCGTAACTTACGGTATATACCGTAAGTTACGGTAGTCGTCTGAAACTTCTGGTCCACCGTAACTCAGTAAAGAACCACCGTAACATTTTGGTGTCTACCGTAAATTACGGTATGTACCGTAATTTACGGTAGACTCTGGAATGTTATGCTTTTGTTTGATTTGTTTATTTACTTGGACCAATTTTCTCGGATTTCATTCCTACAACCTAATATGTTAAATCGTCGTATTCTAATATGTCATTTGTCAATAATAACAAAGACCAAGTAACCATACTACAATGTGTTACCATGCCTTATTTGGTCATTCGACCCGTTTGGCTCATCTAAGGAATCCTCCATTTTGATGACTACCAACGAGGTCTAACCAGATTCTTGGCCTATTATTCGACATAGCGAACATCATCACTTTAATCCAACTCAACTTTTAATACATAATCCAACTACATATATGCTAAATATCGAAATTTACCCAAATGTAACGAATCAAGTTACATACCTTTAGTGCACGCCCTTCAACCGCAAATCACCACCGGCTTGTCCACTCGACGTTCCGGTATCCTTTCCTATAGAGTTCATTTATATCACATTTAGAACTCTTTTTAATCATATTTCGCATAATAGCCAAAACATCACAATTAGGTGTTTTAACTTCAAAATTCCAGTTTTGAGCCTTCTTTGAGGCATTTCAACAAACACTTTAAGGGCATAATTTTACATGATTATTTAGCAAATCCCTATATTTTCATCTAGCCCGAATTTCACATCAATCAATCAATTTTACAAAATTGTTAGCTTCTATAATTCTGAAGTCACTTCACAATTGTCAAATTACACTAGAACAACACCCAATTCCCTAGTGTTTATCAAGTTCTACATAACCCACTAATCACCTACAATGGTGTTCATGGATTTTACTAAAATTTCACATGATTTCAACTAGTATTTGTCTAGGGTTTGTCCCTAGACACTATATTGTTCCTAATTCAACATAAAACAAACATGCAACCATAAATTTCAGGAATTCCCAATTTCATGAGAATTTCAAGTTGAGAGTTTTCATCAAATTTTACATACCTTGTAATCCTCTTGTGATGAGGATCAATAATCTATGCTCGATTTTTGCTTTTGATCAGATTTGGACCTTCAATTTGATTGTTTAGTGAATTTTTAGGGTTTGGAGCAAGGGGTCGACCTCCTCCTGCTTCTGATCGACCAGACCCCTCTTTTGGGGTGTTTGGTTTGTTTTTTATTAGTTTTATCAATTTAAGTTTCAATTTTACAACTTAGGCCCCTCCACTTTTGTTCAACATATAGTTTGGTTATGTTAACCCTATTTCAAGTTATTTCTAGACTTGTAGTTAACTAGGTTATAATTTCCTAGTTAAATAATATTCTTGTTTATTTAAACTTTATAATTAGAATTATAAAGTTTTAAAATCCCGGGATGTTACAATTTTCACATAACATCCTCATTTTATTGACCCGTTTATAACAGATCTAATACCTCCATCTCCTTTCTTAAGATTACATTCTATACATATGTTTTATAATATTTAGTTCTTGTTTTGTTATCTCAACAAAACTACTATCTCATAGTCACATATACGCGCTTAACTCCAAAGTTAACATCATTCTACGTTTTCGATAACTACTTGTACCCTGCATACCTTTACGTTACCTTTAAATCATTTCATTCATGTTACATTACTATTACTCTCATTTCAAGTATTACTTAATCTACACAACTAAGCGTGTCATGCAAGTTAATCATACGAGAGTTTAGTCAGTACTCAGAACTTTCCCTCACAACTTTTGAGATTTATTTTTCAATGACATAAATTTTTCTTTTATGTTGACTATAAAAAGTCAAACATCACATACCATACCATACCTATCCAGCATGAGTTAAACATTTTACTAACCTCTACATTACTTCATAAACCAGTGACCCGTATACCAGATCGACCGGCCCCTTCACGGGTACGTACCGTACCAGGCCAGAATTTCATTCATCCCTGTAATGAGCTTCCACTCGAGCACATTCTTTCACCAATCCAAATGGGTTTCATTACATCAATAGTTCTACCATTAACGTCTACAAAAATCGGCGGTTAGCATATTTCATTCGAACATTTATTATACTAGGTAATTACCCACCTATAATTCTTTTACAATTTCCTACGTACATACTATAACATATCACACATTTCGTCCCCTTACATGTAATTTGTTTATTCGGGTTAATTAAGTCGTCAACCTTTTTGCAGTTTGACTTTTCAAGGTCAAACTGACACTTCTTACTTATCATAGATGTATTGAAGAACTCGTTCGTACTTCCTTCCATTCATGCTTACTTGCAAAAACATTCATTACATCATTTCGGTATTGTTAACAAAACTTATCCTTTTTGTTCATACTTAAATCATTGTCCGGGTCGTAGACCGCCATTTATTATGACTCCTAAGAGTCGATTACCAACACATTTAACACATAACTTGTTCAAAACTTCTTCCTTTCTTTTTAAAATTTAGGTTTGCGTGCCAATTGCGATCATTCTTCCATTCAGTTACTTTACATTTACTCGTATGACTCGTTTGACGCGACCAAGGTCAAACTATCGGCATTTTCTGATATGGGCTAATTTCATCCTTTTTATATTTTTAAATCCGACCAGCGGTTCCAAACGTACCATTCATACCTTTTCTTCCTTCTATGATTTGAATCCATCTAACGGATTTCAAACATATTATAGGATCGAATCGCGACCTGAATGAGTCGTTCGGAAGAGCTCTAGTCCGTTTCAGAGGCGGAAACTAAGAAACGGATGTAAAAACAGCTTGAATATCACTATAAACGTCTTGTGTATTGATTTACTATCGATTACAATCACAAGGAACACCGGCAGCACCTCGGTATCAAATCTGGAATTCGTTCCAAATGAAATGACCACACCCCTATTTATACTACTCACTAGATCGCTTGAAATGAACATGACAATTTCAAGCGGTCAACTCAAGCGAACATACATTAATTTCAAGCGAACATGCAAAGTTAACTTTCAAGCGAACAATACAAAATATAACATTCTGATTTCATGCATACATAGTATTTTGTGTAGACTTGCCATGATGATGTCACTTGAATGATGTCATCATCAAGAATGATGACATCGTGCCTGATCAGATTCGCAACGCAGCCACGACTCGATATAAGACGAAGTCGACAGATGTATGCTATGTATGTACCAACAGACTCTCCCTCAGATGTTGACGAGTCTTAAGTGTCGAGTCTTCTCAATCTTCGGTCTTTATCAGTCTTTGGGTTTCCTTCACTCTAACTTTCTTCAACTAATCTTTCAGGATCAAACTCCTAGCTCTTGCATCTTCAGACTCTCTTTCTTTAACAGACTCCCCCTCAACTTGTGCTGGGATCGTAGTCTGGCTTTCACAGATTCAGGTATCGCAACCTGACTCACCTGCATATTCTCTACCCAAAACATAAGTTTCATAAAAGATAAGATATAACAAATTTAGAAACTTTGCTAATCACTTGAAGACACAACCCTGAACAAAAAGATTTATCATGTAAATTTCTGATGAACCACTTAAATATATATCATTTTCATTTCACACATCTTCAAACAAACTTTCCAAACCTGTTCGTCATGATTAGCACTCAGAATTTTGAAAATCAGCTTTCCAAGATCAGTTATCTAAAATCTTTTTGAATTTTTCAAAATTTATGCTAAAACACACCGAAAATCTTTTTGGAATTTTGATATAACAGAAATGAAATGCAGTAAAGAAATATTTACATACAATATTTTTGTGAGTTTGCGTAAGAGGATCATATCAGTTTTTGAGACAAATCACCGACACCGTTAAGCTTTAAACATTTTAAGTTCTAAACGATTCACTTAGATTTTCAGTATACTGATCCACTTAAATTTTCACACAAAGTTCAACTGTTTCGAGATACGAGATTAATGTTTTAGAGACTTAAACTTATCCGCGTATCCCACCTCAGAATATACTCCCGTATCCAGATCCCAATATTCAGTCTTACAGGTAAGTATGACACAAAAGATATCTATAGGGGAATAAATTATGATCGAAATCGTGAGAGCTCAGGTCAGAACTACCGTTCAGCAGAGAGATCACAAATCGACTTTTGGGTGTGTCCCCTTTAGAGGATCTTTTTTACAACAGCATTGCTAAGCAATTTTATTGTCTTATCATATATGCTGAGGGTGATGCTATGTTTCAAGCATTGCGGAAAGTATTATTCGAGGACTAGGTCAGAACTTCCATTCAGTAGAAGTCCAGGAATAATACCCCAGATATCACTGAGTATAAAGACCTAGTATATCAGAAAAAGGAATCTTTCAAACGAGATTTCGGGGGTTACCCATATATCCAAGAGATGTTTCCCCACGATATAAGCAAGTTTGAATTTTAGGTTTATATCTCGTCACAATCTACTAAATGTGCAAAAACCTACTCACACATCCACAGTGAGATCGTTTATCACATTTGACTTTCCAATTCTTTAGCATGTTGTGATAGTCCACTGATGTACTATCATTTCCTCTTTTGTACAACAAAACTCATTTTTGCATTTTTACTGTTTTTGTATTTTTTTCAAATTTTCTAATGTTTTTGGATTTTCTGAAAATTTTTACTCCCCCTAAAATGCAAACACATTTTAGGAAATTTGAAAATAAACTGTACAATAAAGTGACAACTGATATCAAATCACTTCAATTCGCCATCCACTTGGCATAAAGAATCAGAACTCCCCCTCACAACAAACTATTTTCCCATTGTGATTTCAAAACACTTAAGTTTGTTTTAATCAAATGGTTTTTCCGGAAAAAAAGTTTTGTTGATTTTCAAATCATTTGTAGGTTAGGGGTTCATCACATTGTTCTCCAAAATATCACTTGTAAGTATGGTCCAATCAAGTTCAACTTAATGACCTTGATTAACCACTTGTCAATGAAAACCTCTTTCAATCACTTACAGGTTCACTCACCAACCATAATCACTTGTAAATCAAAATCTAACAATTAAAAGATATCACTTGTACTTTACCAACTGCATCACTTGTAAGATCATTTGCTAAGAAAGATGCCGATACCTGCTCCACTCTTACCAACCTGGGAGCTCCGGCAAGTCAGAAATTTATGGTGAAAATGTTGTCACCCAAGCCTGACCAGCCTTGGGTGATTTTGGTGGCAAACATCTGTCCCACCAACATTTAGATTTGTAAAACTCTTTAGCATCCTTCACTTTCCTGTCAACCATCTTTCCAAAAATATGTTTAACATTTCTATTAAACACCTTTTCAACATCAAATTCTTTGTTATCAGCAAAGAATTGACCTGAAATTTCTACTTTTCCCACTTTCTTCATTAAATTTTCCTTTGACAATGAAGGAAAATTCTCATCGTTCACCTCTGGAACGGAATTCACAACCTTTTTCTCAAACAAAGACTCCTCTGATTTTATGGAATCAGATTCATTGTCAGAATTACCCTCAGATTTAACCACCCACTTTTGCTTGTTCATGTCACCTTTTCTTTTGTAAAACTGTTTTGAACTTTCACCTTCCTCAGAAGTAGAATTTTCAAACTTTTTAACATTTTTCGCAGGTTGTTCTTTCTTATCAACACAAGTCTTTCTTAAAACACAGTTAGAAGAAACTCCCTGTTTTTGGTAGTTGGTCTTGGGGCAATTCCAAGCTATGTGACCAACTTCTTGGCATTTGAAACAAGTTCTTCTGTCAACTCTTTCAGCAAACTTTCTCACATTCTTCTTCACTTCAGCAAGAAACTCCTGATTTGACTGCTTCTAGAACGGTTTCTTCTGTTCATCCTCTGAACTTCCTCCTGAAACAAATTTTGTTTTTGGTTTATAAGTTTTCTAATTTTTATAATTTTCTGATGAAATAAAACCAAGACCTTTCTTTTTTAGATTACCATTATGGTTTGATTTCTTTTGGAAATTATAACCATAACTGTAACCCTTTTTCTTGTTCAATCTCTGTTGGACCCTTGAAGTGTATTTTTTAGGTTTTTCATCAAGATTTAAATCTTTTATTTCAGAAATTTTAATTTCTGTTAATTTGAAAACCTGTTTGATCATTTCAGTTTTTACACTTCTTATTGGAAATTCCTCATCAGAATATAATTTGTCTGAATCATACAAAGTATAAGCCACTTTGATTGATCCGTCAATCAAATTAGATTTTGATAACAGGAATTCTTTATTGTAAACCCTTTTAACCGGTGAACTCGGACTCTTTTCTGACGAACTCGGACTCTTTTCTGACGAACTCGAACTCTCAGATTTAGACTCCGACTTTAACTCTTCATCCGTATCCAACACCTGATCGACAACTTTCTTTATTAACTCAGACTCATGATCAGTGTCAGACGCTGTGAATGTAACATCAATGTTATCTGGTAACTCATCAATGGTTTCAGACTTTAACTTGATGTTTAGAGCCTTAGTTAAACGCTCCTCATTTGGCTTTCTGGGAGAATAAGTTTCATGGATCGGGGGCGGACATCTGTTATACTTGACACTTGGTTTCTTACCAGTATCAGTATCTTCAGTCTTTTTCTCCTTGAATGCCTCCAAACCTGCAACAGTAGGATAAACGCGATCAATCAGATAATCACATGTAGTATAACTCAACAGTAATCGTTTAATCCTTTCACTCTCAATCTTCTCAAGTTTTACTTCTTTCTTCAATTTAGCACAGTCTTCAATATACTCATTGATGACGCTCTGCTTTGTCATTAGTGTTGCACTCATTTTATCCATTGCTTTTTCGGTTTCTGAATTTGTCTTCTTCAGACCATCAGCTGTTCTGTTCAGTACATCATAAGACTCTTTAATGTACTTCACATCAGACAATAAATCTTCTTTAATCTTCTCTAATTCAGTAATCTTCTTATCTTTCTCCTCACAAACTTTGCAAGATTCTGAACACTTCAAACATGGTTTTTCAACTTCAACCATTTTTCAACTATCTTTTCAACCTCGACAATCTTTTCAACTTCAACGAGTTTCTCGACTTCAATGATTTTTTCTACCTCGACAAGTTTCTCTACTTCGACAGGTTTTTCAACTTCGACTATTTTTTCAACCTCAAAAATCTTCTCCACCACTTTCTCCACTTCAACGATTTTCTCTATTACTTTCTCAGTTACTGGATCAACATTTGCTTCTCCAGCTTCTGTCTTTGTCTTTTCATCAGCCATCCTTCTTGCTGCTTCCAGCTTTTTCTTCAATCTGGCAATCTTCTTCTGATTCAGCATCTCCATTTTATCTGCAAAAAACAAATTAAAACTAGTAGGATCAATGCCTTTTCTAGCTCTGTTGAGATGTTCTTCCTCATCATCGGTATCCACATCACTTCCAAGATCTGGAAAAATCGGGATTCTTTTCTGATTAGTCTCATCTTCACCCTGAATTCTAGCAACAAAGCCTGAATCGGTTGGAATGTATTTATCCCAGCTAAATCCTTCAGCAACAAATTCATCATCTTGATCAATGATACCGAAATAAGCTTTTCTATTTGCATCTTCGATCATTTTCCTTTTGTCATCCACAATTGGTCGAGCATGTGCAGTTTGTGGTTCATTTTGTTGAGTAATCTGATGAAAAATTGATTTCTGATAATAATTTTTCTTTTCTTGATTCCCTGTTGCTTCTTGATTTTTACACTCCCGTTTGAAGTGTCCCTTTCCTTTGCAACGGAAACAAGTGACTTTTAATTTGTCAAAACCCAGTGGAGAAGTAGCCATTCCTCGAAACTCATCTCTACCAGTAATTTGTTGAAATTTTTCTGCCCGTCTCCAAGCACTAGCTAAACACCACTTCACATCCATTAACTCAAGTTCCTCTGCATCTATTTGGTCATAATCTTCTTTTGTAAGCATCAGGTTTCCAATCTTTCCATCAATCAAACTTTGATAAGATTCCAACATAGTAACGAGAGATGCCATGTGTTGCTTTGCTATTTCTGGAGATAAATTCTGACCATTTTGAATATTCAGAGTGACATTGCATTGAAGATTTGTTGAATTCTGGTGTTGAGGACTTGGTGTTGTAAAATTTGGATCAAAACTTGAATACGAGGATGAAGATCCACCACTCTGTGTCACATTACTACCCTTTGTTCCAGATGAACTGTCAGCACTAAAACCAGTTTGGATCTTTGGACTAGGGCTGGGGGTAGCCTCAAACTTGTTCCCTCGGTAATACAGACTGACATCTTGTTTGGCATTTGGATTCGTCATTATAGCAGTTTTCTGAATATCCAGCTCCTGCTCTTCAATCTTTTGAATGAATTGTGCCAGATTCATACTCTGAGACTTCCTTAAATGTTTCACAATCATCAAATAAGTTCCCCATTTATGCTGTGGTAGTCCATCAGCAAGTTTATCAACCCACTAATCTTCCTCTTTCTCAATGTTATATCTTTTCATTTCCAAAACTAGATGACAATATCTATCAATTATCTGCTTTGTTGTTCATGGTCGAAAGCTGAAAACATATCAAACGACTTCTTCAATAACGCCTTTTTGTTTTTAATCATATCTGCACTTCCTTTGAATTTCTGAATCAATGCTTCCCAAATTGACTTGGCTGTATTATCATGTTGGAGCAAAACAAATATATCTTCTTTAATTGCTTGTTGAAGAATACTGATCATCATTTTTTCACTAGTATACTTCAATTTCTCAGCTTCTGTAAAGTCACTGAAACCCTTTTCAAGCCCACGTTCGTTTTTCGGTATCTCATAGTCTTTCTCCAACGAACACCATGCATCAAACTTGTAAGCTTGCACCCAGTTCTCAAATCGATTTTGCCATCCTTTAAAATCTTCAATGTACATCAGTTTTGGCGGTTTCTGATGTGTTCCCGTCTCATTTTCACTGTATAAAGTCTCTGCAGCTGTAACGGGAGCAACTGGCGTGGCAAACACATTATAGAATTCCTCTTCCCTGTCTTCGGAAAATTTGATATACTTTGGCAAACACCTGAATGAAAACAAAAACAACTAATCAGTTTAAACGAACTGAGAAAATGTGAACGCGTGTAACGGTTGAATCGATCTAGAACTCCTGTCGCAAATTCTCGGACTCGTTCCAATGTTGTTTGGGTTTCAAATCCACACGCAAACTGGTTGTTGATTGAACCAAGACTTTTTTATCACAACACTTATCCACTAAAATCAAGTGAGTGGGCTGAACACAACATGCAAACTAATATGATTGGGCCTCAAGACTTTAATTCACCTTCAACAATTTGTTTTTAATGAGTCAACAATATCAAAATTCAAAACAAATCCATTTGACCGATGTGATGGACTTCACATGCACTATATGACTTTATATGACCTAAACAAAAAAAAATCACATGCTAACTGACAACATCACATGCAATTCATAGATGTTCTCAAATATATCAAATGGCAGACACTTATATCTATCAACTCAATTTTCAAAACATATGGGCCACACTATTACTTCACATGGGTTGGATCAAATCTTGCCGTCAATTTTTATATACCTACTGAAACAACATTTAAAGTCATAAATGGCCGACAATATTAAATGATATGTAAATTCTCATTGGGCCGCAAACATTCTTGAATTTATCTAACAATATATGTCCAACAAATTTAAATCACACAAATCATTGATTGGGCCGATGATTTTAGATAATAAAAGAGCTTAGTAGATTTAATCAGTTCACATGATGTACCAAACAATTTTAATATCCGACAACTTTAATTGATCAAATAAGCTGATTGGGCCACCACTTTATCAACTTGTAGAATCGAATAATATTGCTTTATCACTTGTTATCACAACGTGCAAACTGACACTAAACACATGATTTCTTTTCTCACTACCAACGACCTAACAAACTCGATTCACTTTTCAAGCGGATTGTCGATTTCAATCGGTGTAATTTCAAGCGATCAAGCAGTGTAATTTCAAGCGGTCAAGCAGTGTATTTTTCAAGCGGTCAAGCAGTGTATTTTTCAAGCGGTCAAGCAGATTTCAAGCGAACAAGTGAAAATCAAGCGAACAAGGTCAATTTCAAGCGGACTAAACAAGCTTGTTTCGCTTGAAAGCTGCTGATGTCATCAGTTTCGATCTGATTTCAAGCGAGCTAATGTATTTTATCAAGTTTTAGTTTGATTTTACTTCTGAAACTTTCCAGGATTTGTTAAAACATGATTACGCACATGTGAAAGTTTGAGCCGATTTTATCCGTGAAAAAAATTTGATTTTGAAAAAGAAGGTGTAGAAATCAGATTTTCAAGCTTGTTTTGGCAAGAACTCTTCTTCCTGAGCTCTGATACCACTTGTAGGATCGAATCGCGACCTGAATGAGTCGTTCGGAAGAGCTCTAGTCCGTTTCAGAGGCGGAAACTAAGAAACGGATGTAAAAACAGCTTGAATATCACTATAAACGTCTTGTGTATTGATTTACTATCGATTACAATCACAAGGAACACCGGCAGCACCTCGGTATCAAATCTGGAATTCGTTCCAAATGAAATGACCACACCCCTATTTATACTACTCACTAGATCGCTTGAAATGAACATGACAATTTCAAGCGGTCAACTCAAGCGAACATACATTAATTTCAAGCGAACATGCAAAGTTAACTTTCAAGCGAACAATACAAAATATAACATTCTGATTTCATGCATGCATAGTATTTTGTGTAGACTTGCCATGATGATGTCACTTGAATGATGTCATCATCAAGAATGATGACATCATGCTTGATCAGATTCGCAACGCAGCCACGACTCGATATAAGACGAAGTCGACATATGTATGCTATGTATGTACCAACACATATCATTCACATCTTTCATTCCTTACATGTTTTGAATCCGTCTCGCGGATTCAGGCATATCATTTCTACATTTCATTTCCTTGAATCCATTTTACGGATTCAAACATTCCATTCATGCCTTTTATTCCTTGAATTCGTCTCGTGGATTCAAACATTGCATTCACATCTTTCATTCTTTAAATCCGTCTCGCGGATTCAAACATTTCATTCATACCTTTCATTCCTTGAATCCGACTCGCGGATTCAAACATTGCATTCACATCTTTCATTCTTTGAATCCGTCTCACGGATTCAAACATTTCATTCATATATTGTTGATCCGTACTTTCTTACGGATTCAACATTCTTCATTCTTATCACTCATACTTTTCACTCGTACGTAGTACTCTCAATTTCCCGAGAGTCTTACTACCCATTTCACCCGCACGCCCACCTGCTACCCAGTTTTACCGGACATACCTGCGATAAATACCACGGTCTCACGAACGTCATATGCTTCTTGCGTACTGGCCAGGTGCGCAATCCACATACTAGTTTCATGCCTTCGTGTAATCATCACCTTATGTCTGAGAAATGGGTTTCAGTTTCATGCACATCTCTAAAATTTCCCCAAGACCATATCATTGTCTTTCATTTAATAATTACCCTCCCAAGGAGATTTCTTCCTTTTTCTTTTAACGTTGGTACCCATACATATTAATAGTGTGTACCTGGGGTTCGTTAGCCTATTTGCATCTTTGCCAGCCTTAGTATCCATCCTATTCTGCATCCACGGACCATCCTCTTCAAACACTTATGCTTACCTTGCACATACAAAACCGTTAGTTTCTTTATTCACATGCATAAGTGCATACTTACATTCGCTTCTACCCTTGGATCTTGATCGAGTCTTAGATTGTACGGGATCCTTATCACAAGAGCACACAGGTTTAAGTTTAAGTACTTACCTTCTGGTGCATGATTCTCTCAAACCAGGGCTCTGATACCAACTTGTAAGGCCCTAGTTCATATTTGACAAAAAGTCGCAGCGGAAAATTCGTGCCTAAAATTTATTATAAACTTTATGCCTTACTTGAAAGTTCATTTTTAAAACAACTCTTTTATATTGAATACATCAATCTAACTCATTTACAAAATAAAACATAACTTATGTGTATCAAATTACATTCTCAGAAAATCCCATACAATCCTTCAAGTGACTCGGTCCTAGATCTCTATCCCTTGATGATCCTCGTGTTTCGTACTACCTGCGTTCACCACATAAAATTCATAACATTAGTACGCATCATAAACATATAAGATTTACTCACGTTTACTTTTCGTTCCGTTAACTCTTTACATTCCGGCTTTCCATCCGATCATACAATCCGCGGTGAGACTTCTTTGCTATTCCTGCGTTACACTTCATTCACAAGGTACACTATTAATAATGTCGATACTCGATCGTATTGAAAACTTGCGTACAACCATGCATACTTACTTGCATTACATGCATAGATACGTACCCACATACATACATACTTTCAAGCATAACTACATACTTGTATACGTTAATACATAACTACTTCCATACATACCAACAATCCTACATACATACATACATACATACATAAATACATACATACATACATACATACATATCCTCACCCATGTCTACTTCTCCTAAAACATGAAATAAATCAGTCATACTTAGTGTATAAGCGTTTAAAAACAGTCTAAACGGGTTCGCATTGCATATACAATTAAAATATGACTTTTTCAACACTCTGGAGCCCGTGGCGTCGCGCGACGGCCTATGGCCTTCGCCATCGCGTCGCGCCACCACCCCTTTTTAACAGAATGTTCGCAGCTGTTGCTGCATATTCCCAGCATAACTCAGTTTTACGGAAACGAGCATAACTTTCTCGTTTTTTATCCGTTTTACCCAATTCTTTTTCCTACGTGATCGTAATTTAATTCTCTATCACATAGAGTTAACATCCGACATCCGGATTAACAAAATTCTAGACTTTTAAGCAATCGACTTATCACCTTTTTACTAAGTTTTGACCCGTTCATGCATTTATCAAAATAATCTGTTTATTTGACCTCAATTCCTCATGAGCCTTATAATTTCAACGTCGTCTATCATACAAGGTTCCAATCACGGGTTTCTTACAACATCCCAACCCATTTCCGCTTAAAACTTATTTTGACCCATTAAGGGTATTTACGCATTTTTAAGGACTTTGACTTGCAAAGATCATACTTTCCGCTTTCATACTTGTCCCAAGTAATCATTTAATCAAATGGCTTGTTTCTAAACAACTTTTAGAGTTGTTTGCCCGATATACCTATCAAGGGCATTTTTGGCAACTTCGCTCCATCCTTTACAACAAAGGACTTCATTGCACATTCAACCAATCCTATCACTTAACTACAACTCTAAACACACATACCTTGCTCGGATCAAAGCTAAGATCCTTTTAATACTTCATCCACCAAATTGTTAGATGATAACAACGAGATCCTTTCGCTATTCATTCTGTGAATTCATAACACTTGACGAAACAATTCATTAGTCGATAACGCCAAATGGTGACATCTCCACCATTTGACCCGTTAGATCCAAATGTCCATTTTACCCTTTTTAATCATCAACTTTAATTTCTTATCATACCCACATATTCCGACTCGTATCAAATACTTGTCGGAACATCATTCTTCACATATTTACTTACCATGTTCGTAATCAATACAACGAATAGATATTCTACAAAAAAGGGGTGTAAGCTTACTTACCTCTCATCCAAATATGCTTCCCGTGCGCATAAGTCCCGTTTGACCCGCTTCTTTCCCAAGCTTCCTTGCCGCTTACCAAGCATCAACTATCATATATCATTCTTATGATAGTTAGTTTATTCATCATTCGTCACAACCCTTTCATCACACGGATCTTATATGGAATTTATCATTCAACCTTATAACACGTTAATCTATCATTTCTTATCCGATTTCTTTAAACATTCACACACATGTATGATTCCAAACATCATTAACATAAGTAAATCATCATTTTACATCACATTATCTAAAACCCACTTCATAATTACTTTGTTAATCACTTACAAGTGATCTAATCTCAATTACCTCATAATTTCATCATACATTTGGTGAGTTTACTATCTCCTAAGCGTAGGGTACAACTAATTCATGCGCATTCTTCTAATCTCACACATAATTCATCAAATCCTCCTACTAGTTAACATATATCATTCACACATAAACATTCAAACATATTATCATCATATTTCTTTCAATTCTTCTAACAAGAATCCATATTACTCACATAATACATCAACATTCAACAAGAATTAGACATGGATGATGATTCAAGTCATCATTCTCACCATAACTAATGGGTTTCACCCTTAAACATCAAATTAACCTAAATCATGCATAACCCATGTTCTATATGATGATTCTAACGTATTCTCATACTCAATTTCATACCAATTCATGATTTACAACATAACCCACTTCGTGCATAATCACCAATCTGACTTTTAAGACATACCTCATGATCTACTTGTGAAGGTGATCATTAATCCATGTTCCTTCTTGAATTTGAGCTACAATTAACCCTTCAATTTGGTGATCTTCATGATTAGGGTTTATGAGCTTTCAAGGAGCTCCTGTCTCCTTCTCGAACACACGTACGTGTGTGTGTGTTTGTGTGTGTATATTTTTCATATATTAATTCAACTTTCATATTAACCCAATTTTAGTCCCTTGTGTTAGCCACTAAGACATAATTGGTACAACTTTCGTCATTTAATACTTTTAACCACACACACTTAACTAGGTTAAATTACCTAGTTATTTATTTCATGCTAAGTCATATAGGAACACATGGCAAATATAAACCTTCGGGTTTTGGGGTGTTACAAGTCTACCCCCCTTAAATGAGGTTTCGTCCCCGAAACCTTTCTCATTTTTATTAAACACTAATTACCTTTTCTGTCAGTTCATCGACACGACCACTAGCCCATCTCATTAACAATCTTCCATCTTCAAGAACCCGTCTCAGAGTTCTTATTAGTGTCGCTTTCACTAATAGCGCTAGTTCCTAACGCACTTCATAGCTAGTGGTTCATTCATCATTCTAATACTCGTATATCATGTGCAATATATCTTTTTGTTTACATGAAACAATTCCTACTTCCCATTAATAACATTCCTTTTTGTTTATGTCAACATTCTTATCATTTTCGTCGACTGTACGATCTTACTCCGTAATTTATACATACACACATATGTTTAACCTTGACTAGTACATCATAATAACAGGTGATTATCCATTCTTGATTCATCAATTATACATATAATTGACTTCTTCCTAATAAGTCTATACTTTTCATACCATATTTTCACATAACATCCTCATTTTATTGACCCGTTTATAACAGATCTAATACCTCCATCTCCTTTCTTAAGATTACATTCTATACATATGTTTTATAATATTTAGTTCTTGTTTTGTTATCTCAACAAAACTACTATCTCATAGTCACATATACGCGCTTAACTCCAAAGTTAACATCATTCTACGTTTTCGATAACTACTTGTACCCTGCATACCTTTACGTTACCTTTAAATCATTTCATTCATGTTACATTACTATTACTCTCATTTCAAGTATTACATAATCTACACAACTAAGCGTGTCGTGCAAGTTAATCATACGAGAGTTTAGTCAGTACTCAGAACTTTCCCTCACAACTTTTGAGATTTATTTTTCAATGACATAAATTTTTCTTTTATGTTGACTATAAAAAGTCAAACATCACATACCATACCATACCTATCCAGCATGAGTTAAACATTTTACTAACCTCTAATTTACTTCATAAATTAGCGACCCGTATACCAGATCGACCGGCCCCTTCACGGGTACGTATCGTACCAGGCCAGAATTTCATTCATCCATGTAATGAGCTTCCACTCGAGCACATTCTTTCACCAATCCAAATGGGTTTCATTACATCAATAGTTCTACCATTAACGTCTACAAAAATCGGCGGTTAGCACATTTCATTCGAACATTTATTATACTAGGTAATTACCCACCTATAATTCTTTTACAATTTCCTACGTACATACTATAATATATCACACATTTCATCCCCTTACATGTAATTTGTTTATTCGGGTTAATTAAGTCGTCAACCTTTTTGCAGTTTGACTTTTCAAGGTCAAACTGACACTTCTTACTTATCATAGATGTATTGAAGCACCCGTTCGTACTTCCTTCCATTCATGCTTACTTGCAAAAACATTCATTACATCATTTCGGTATTGTTAACAAAACTTATCCTTTTTGTTCATACTTAAATCATTGTCCGGGTCGTAGCCCGTCATTTATTATGACTCCTAAGAGTCGATTACCAACACATTTAACACATAACTTGTTCAAAACTTCTTCCTTTCTTTTCAAAATTTAGGTTTGCGTGCCAATTGCGATCATTCTTCCATTCAGTTACTTTACATTTACTCGTATGACTTGTTTGACGCGACCAAGGTCAAACTATCGGCATTTTCTGATATGGGCTAATTTCATCCTTTTCATATTTTTAAATCCGCCCAGCGGTTCCAAACGTACCATTCATACCTTTTCTTCCTTCTATGATTTGAATCCATCTAACGGATTTCAAACATATCATTCACATCTTTCATTCCTTACATGTGTTGAATTCATCACGCGAATTCAGACATATCATTTCTACATTTTATTTCCTTGAATCCATTTTACGGATTCAAACATTCCATTCATGCCTTTCATTCCTTGAATCCGTCTCGCGGATTCAAACATTGCATTCACCTCTTTCATTCTTTGAATCCGTCTCGAGAATTCAAACATTTCATTCATACCTTTCATTCCTTGAATCCGTCTCGCGGATTCAAACATTGCATTCACATCTTTCATTATTTGAATCCGTCTCACGGATTCAAACATTTCATTCATATATTGTTGATCCGTACTTTCTTACGGATTCAACATTCTTCACTCTTACGTAGACTCTCAATTTCCCGAGAGTCTTACTACCCATTTCACCCACACGCCCACCTGCTACCCAGTTCTACCGGACATACCTACGATAATTATCACGGTCTCACGAACGTCATATGCTTCTTGCGTACTGGCCAGGTGCGCGATCCACATACTAGTTTCGTGCCTTCGTGTAATCATCGCCTTATGTCCGAGAAATGGGTTTCAGTTTCGTGCACATCTCTAAAATTTCCCCAAGACCACATCATTGTCTTTCATTTAATAATTGCCCTCCCAATGAGATTTCTTCTTTTTTCTTTTAACATTGGTACCCATACATATTAATAGTGTGTACCTGGGGTTCGTTAGCCTATTTGCATCTTTGCCAGCCTTAGTATTCATCCTATTCTGCATCTTTTGGTCTCCATGCCTCCCCCCCCCCCCCCCCCACAGCCCCCGCCGTGTGGATAAACTTCTTATGAATCTTGTCTTATTTGGCTAACGAAACAGAGAGTTTCGCTTCGAAAATCTTGATACTGCGTTCACATCTTCCACCCCCATGTACCTAATAAAACCAAAGTGATTACCCCTTGAACCTTTCTTCTTAGCAATGTAAGCATCGGTTACAATCCCGTGTGGTTGAAATGCACGACAAAGAAGGGTCCTGGAAACCTTCTCTGGGAGATTTTGTATAAGAAAAGTCACCTCAATTTCACCCTCCCTACGCCTTCTATTGTTACAATATAGCACTTCCGACCTTGGTATCCCACCGCCTTCAACTCCCTCCCCTTCCCTCTCGCTCATAGGTTTGTGTTTATCTTTTTTTTTACTATAGGATGGAAAACAAATAACAATTAAAATATTAGTATTTTAATAATTTAAGTGGGACATCTAATTGGTCATCTCCTTTCTATTCTCTTCTTCTTTTTCACATCTTACACTAGTTGCAACAGAGCTTCGTTCCGACTAGAAAAAAACTAATATATGGTAAGTTTGACGCTTCGAGTCTAGTATTTAATGGTGAAAAAATATTTGCATTTCTCACACGAAGTTGAGGGGTAGCTCGGGCTCACCCTGGTTTGGACATAGATCTCCCCCTGCTCGGGTTACTCTCGGAATACTCCGTTTGATCCAGTAAATGCTCTGAGATTGCTCGAGATTTATTCTGTTAGACCGTATAAAAAAAAATTGGTTCTAATGTTAAACCAAACTACCTTTATTTAATAAGAAACAAATATTTAAATCTCGTGGACTTTAATAAGAAACAAATATTTAAATCTCGTGGATCGCCTTTTATTAAAATAAACTAAACAAAAATTACCATTAAATAATAATGTCCTAATCAACACTAAAAAATAACTAAAGTTTCATGTGCACTCTTATTTTGACTAATGGGGTGTGATAAATATACCCATCACAAGGATTAATATACCCAAAAGTCAAATAGTAATAATTTTGTAATGATTAACTACTTTATTATATCATTTTATTATAAAGTAAAAAGTAGTAATTATGTTTTATTATAAAGTTAAAAGTAATGATTATGTTTTTTATCTTATTTTATTTATAATACTTTTTTACTTTTTTTATATTTTGTTATACTATTATTAGTCCCAGGCCCAGATGGAATTAATTTAAAATTTATAAAAAGGTTTTGGGATGCTTTGGAGGGGGATTTCATGAGACTGTTTCAACACTTTCACTCGGCCGAACAATTAAATAATGGATGTATGTCATCGTTTTTAACCCTTATTCCAAAACGGAATGACCCAGGTGGCTTACATGACTTCCGTCCGATCAGTTTAATCGGATGTATAAACAAAGTGGTCTCTAAGGTACTAGTTAATAGATTAAAGATGGTGATCCATAAACTAGTATCGGAGGAACAGACGGGTTTTTTAGCAGGTAGAAGTATTCTTGACGGAGTGGTAATTCTTAATGAGATTATTCCATGGCTTAAAAGAAATAAACGGGATGGAATGATCTTGAAAGTCGATATCGAAAAAGCATATGATTCACTAAGTTGGGATTTCCTTAATTCCATACTTTGTCAAATGAATTTTCCCGTCAAGTGGCGGAGCTGGGTCATGTCTATTGTGTCGTCGGTCCGGGCATCGGTTCTGGTAAATGGCTCCCCAACACAAGAATTTTCATGCTCGAGGGGTTTAAGACAGGGAGATCCATTATCCCCATTCTTGTTTGTACTAGCAATGGAGGTGTTAACAGGTGTAATGAAAAAAGCAGGCGATATCGGGGTGTTTGAAGGACTTCGCTTGTCACCAAATGGGGCTCAAATATCACATTTCCTTTATGAAGACGATGTGATTTTTGTAGGTGAGTGGTCCTTTTATAACTTACTAAATTTAAAGCGAATACTTA
This sequence comes from Helianthus tuberosus, assembly GCA_030545235.1. Lineage (NCBI taxonomy): Eukaryota > Viridiplantae > Streptophyta > Magnoliopsida > Asterales > Asteraceae > Helianthus > Helianthus tuberosus. Next base: position 88,050,791 of record CM060432.1, on the reverse strand, counting down.
GATGTTTTTATTTAAGTTCGGGTCTAAAAGTGAACCTGAAAAAGAGTAGTCTTTACGGGGTCGGATTAGAAGAGAATCAGGTCCAATTAATGGCTAATATGATGGGGTGCATACGGGGGTCGTTTCCGTTTAAATATTTGGGACTACAAGTTGGGGCTAACATGAATTTAATCAAGAATTGGGACCCGGTGGTGGAAACATTCCAGAAGAGATTGGCTCTTTGGAAAGCAAAAACAATCTCCTTTGGGGGCCGCATTACTTTGGTAAATTATGTTCTTAATGCCCTACCTACATACTATTTTTCCTTATTAAAGGCACCTTTGGGGGTGATAAAAAAGTTAGAAAAGATACGGAGAAAGTTCTTATGGGGTTCGAATACGGAAAAAGAGAAGATGAAGTGGGTGGCTTGGAAAAACATGATGACACCTAAAGATTTCGGGGGTATGGGTTTTGGATCTCTTCGAGTGGCAAATTTAGCAATGTTATCAAAGTGGTGGTGGAGGTTTAAGGTGGAAAGAGATAGCCTATGGAGAAAAGTAGTGTGGGAAATTCATAATAACGCAAGAATTTGGAGTTTTATTCCAGTAAAAGTATCAATGGCGAGTCCGTGGAAACAAATATGTAGTATAAAAGGAGATTATAGTGCAGTGGGCTTATGCTTGGAGGCTATGTTTCGGGGACACTCGGGTAGCGATAGCGAAATATATTTCTGGAAAGAGAGGTGGCTGTTTGAAGTTCCCTTGTGTGATAGATTTCCTACATTGTTTCAGCTCGAGAGTAATAGAAAGGCTTTTATTAAGGAGAGGGTGTTTGTTGGTTCTGAAGGTTTGGAGCCGACATATATGTGGTCCAGATTACCGACCTGTGAAGAGGAATTATCTGAGTTGCACAGCCTCAATGAAGCTTTAAAAAATTACCATCTTGGGCAAGGTTCAGACAGTTGGTGCTGGATTATGGACAATTCCGGAAGCTTTTCCGTTAGCGGTGTCAAAGAAAAGCTCCAGCGGGCAATCTTTCCAGATCTGAATCTGGCCTTCGAGTGGAATAATTGGTCCCCTAAAAAGGTAAACTTTATGATTTGGAGATTAATTCAAGACAAACTTCCGACATATGTGGCCTTAGCTAGACGGAATGTAATCGTCCAAGATATTTGTTGCAAAATGTGCGGCGAAGAGGTTGAATCAGCTTTACATGTGTAACACCTGTGCCTCCACGGCCATCAAACAAATACCGAACCAATGAAATATTATATTTCATACTTGGGATTTGTAAAAATATGTGTATCATTAGCACATATCAATTTTTGTTCAATTCCAAACTCTAAATCGCTTTCTGGAAGGTTATATGCGCACCAATGCATAAATATAACCAGTTTAATGCAACAAACACTCCGGAATAGTGACATAGGCTTAACATACCTTAAATAACCTTTACATAACTTAGAAATAAGTTTTGAAGGCTTTGGTATGGCAAAATCAAGTTAAATCGCTTACAGGGACTAAAGTTGACAAACTGCGAAAGTATGCCAATCTGAACTGTAACGAACATTCCGGAACATGACCATAAGTTAAACACACCTTAAATATCCTTTACATATCTTAGAAATAGGCTTAGAGGGGTTCGGTGTGCTAAAATAAACTTTTGGGTCATTCAGGGACTAAAAGTGTCAAAAAGTGCACAAGTTTGCACTTTCGCGCATAACTTACGTTCTGAATATATCTGGACATCCAAAAATTTATGTAAGCACTAAAATATTTTATTTTAGTGTTTGGCATGAGAAAAATCCATTCGTTACGCAATTTAGATCGTTTTTCGCGCTTGTGCGCATTCCGTCGTAATTAAGCGAACATCGCGTTCGTACGACCAAACGAACCAACATCCGACATATTTTTGAGCATGTTTCATGTCCACAATGTTTAGGCATCATTTTAGGGCCTTAAAGTTGGCTTTACGGACCTTAGAAGTGTCGGGAATGGCCTTAAAACACAACAGGGACTGAAACTGTCAAAATGGAAACTTGTTTTCTGATCAGAAGCTCCAGGCGGCCCGCCTGAGCTTTGTCTGATCCTGAAGCGGGCCGCATCAGCCTCCTGACAGCAGAAAACATGCAGAAACATCGAATCTGGTCCGTTCCACCCTTGCACATGGTTTTTCTCAATACTATGGGCTGGTTTTTGATGCACATGGTATTACAATACCATGGGTGCAAGTGTATGGCCAAGATCGAATCACGTTTTCCAAGAAACGATCCTAACGGTTCGGGAAACACTATAAATACCCCACCCCACTTCTTGCAAAAACCACTAGAATCTTGATTTGAGAAGCTCTAAGTTGAAACCATTGTTTCATACCTGAGCTACTTGGATCGAGGTTAGCATTCGGGGACCCTTCGTAAGTATTCCTTCGTTCTTTTATTGCTTTTCGAGTCTTTTCGAGTCTGAAAGTCAAACTTTGTTTAACTTTCTGCGTTGACCAGTTTATGGTCAATGCGAAGTTCATTTGAACTTCGCAACGTGATTGTAATCACGATGGTTATAGTCCCTTGGGACTATGCCTACTGATTACCACGTTGTCTAGGGTCGTAGGGTAAGCGATCTAATAAATCGCTTATACCTTCGAACTCGACCCATTTGGTCGATCATTAGGATCCGACCAAATACATTAGGTGACCATAGTATATAGGGAATAACCTTCCGAGGTTATACCTTATGGTCACGACATTTAGTTAGTGGTATGATAGGTAGTTTATATGCCTTAGGTAAATTACCAGAATACCCTTTTCATGTATAATTGGTAATTAAGCATATGTAACCTAAACTTTTGTCACATAACTGATTATGTAACATGTTTAGGCATATAACACTTGTCATAGGACTAGTTAGACGTCCCGAACGCGTTTCACGCGCACGACGCGTTAAAGTAGCATAAGCTACCTTAATGGGTCGCGATGGGTCGAAAGCACTTAGGTTAGGTTTCATTTAGTATGTAGGCTTTGTTAAACCATATGACACGAGTCTCTATACTCGTTTGGTTTACGAACCCTCATCCTATCTAAATCCTCCGATTTAGGTCCGGTTTATTAACATAGTTACCTATATTAGGTGTCGTTTGATATCCGCGATCTCTAACATTGTTTGGTTGTTACCCAAGGACTACTAAGCAATCTCAAGTGAGTACATATACCCCTCTTTTACTGTTTTCCAAACTGTTTTGGGGTGAAACACATGTGCCTACTTGTTACTTTCATGCTTTCCTGTTTTCACACCATATACTTCCTACGTTCATTAGTACATTATAGTACATGATTTCATTACATTTTATGCTATGTATGTCCATTGTGTGCATACTTAGTACATGGTTCTACATTACATTTCTGCTATGTATGTTAACTGATAGCATGCTAGCACATTGATTTACATGACTTTTCTGCTTTGTATACTTAGTACATTTCTTATTCATCATATGCTTACATTTTGGTATGACATTTGGTTTGTTTAAACTATACTATACATTCATTAACACCGATCATGCCGCTCGGTAGTAGGTAGTTGTACCATAGGACTTGACAAATCCCATTCCTGAAATCTCGGGTTTGTTTGGACGTAAGGAATGACCGAATCCGAATACATATTCTTTTGATAACCCATTTTTACATGGTTATCCGACTGTCGCAAGGCTTGGATGTATGAATTTTCACAATACCGAATAAATGTCTAATATCAGTATAGCATACATTTACTACACAAAACATAACTTTGATTTAAACCAAGTTTTACTTCAATACTTTGTTTTGTGCATTTCATCTATGGTTTAGTTGATGCATTTCACTAGCCATACATATCATTTTGGTTACACATTACATGGTTTACATTTGACACATAAACACTTTTGACATTGGTTATACATTACATGATTTACATCTTGACATAAACATTTTAACATATTATTTCAATACATTTGGAAGCTGGTTTAAACATAGACATCTTACATTGTTGGTTTGGTTTGGTTTGAGTAAGTGATTTAAGTAACGAGGCGTGTGTAATATGATACAAGCATGGTGGACACGCCGCTGGTACTTCCTATATATAAGTGATTGTATGGTATTACACATCGTTGCGTTATTTGAATCATTTCAATTTTTACATATAACATTTTATACAAATAACATATTTTTCACAATACATTGTTTTACAAACAACTTATCTTATACAAACTCATCTTACATAGTTATTCATTTAACCTTACATTTATTTATACATATAATCTAATCTTATCGTTTTTCAAATGATTTACAAGACAAAGCAAATTACAGGGTTCATGACTAAACATTTTCTTAAACAATAAGTCATGAATCCTATTTTCATAAACCTATGTATCTCACAGGCATTTTTATGCTGACGTACCTATTTTCACATGTGTTTTTCAGGAGATGATGCATAGGATTTATCAAGACATACTTAAGCGAACCTGTGCCTTAGTGACTTAAAACGAGACAAGAACTAGTTAAATTTTGTTATGTACTCTTTATTTCTTGTTTAAAGACAATGTAACTCGCTTGTTTGATGAATAAAACGAAACTTAAATTTCCATGGTTGTGAAACATTAATTCTGTTACAACACTCCCCGATGTTTCCGCCACGTTTTGGTTGTCCTACGTGGTCGGGGTGTGACAACATGTATTTGCATCTTGTAATATAGCGGATCAGATATGGGAGTTTGTATCTCGTTGGTGTAGAATTCGACGGGTTTATGCACTTGAATTAAAGGACTTGACAAACATCCACAAATGTAATAGTGGATCACAAAGATGGCAAAAGGTGGTGAGTTTGGTGACCCAAGCGGCCTTATGGGTTATTTGGCGGAGTCGGAATGAGGCGGTCTTCGAAGGTAAACAACCTCATGTAAACAGAATGAAGGAAGAAATCAAGATACTCGGTTATATGTGGCTGAAAAGCAGGGTTAAAAATGGTAATATCTCATGGGGAGACTGGTGTAATTTTGACTTACTTAGTTTTGGTGTGTAAATGCGATGTAATAGTTGTATGACACTGGTGAATTATCTGGCCAACAGTTTGGTTGTCCAGATAAATGGAATAAAAAATTTTGTTGATCTTTCAAAAAAAAGTATTAATATCAATATTAATAAATAAATAATCAAGACATTTTATTATAAATACGAAAGTGAAAAAATTAATCATAAATAAATAATGAGTCTCTAATAAAACAGTAAACGTGCAAACATTAAAACATTTAATCCATCTTTAGACTGCTTCTTAAAGTATTCTTTAGACAGCTAACATCGTCATTTTGAAAAGATACCGATGGTGAAATATCTAGCTTCTTCCAAAAAATATCAATCGAATCCAAGGAAACTCTGGCGGTTACCGGCGACTTCACCGGAGAAACCAGCCAACATCCATATCAATAGAAACTTCGGCGAACTAAGACGGTTCCGGTAAAAAGCTTTTTTTTTTTTTATAAATCTGGTTGAAAAAAAGCTTGTTTTTTTAAGGATCTAGTTGTAAAAAACTTGTTCCATTGAGTTTTTTATATAACAAGAATATGAAAATAGCTTTTTTTTTTTTTTGTAAGTATTTATATACAAATATTTTATGGTTTCCTTCCCCGACTCCGAGTAGACAAATAAAGCCATCAAATAAATGTCAAATGGATGCAATGAATAAAAATAAAAATAATTGATTGACACAATAAATGGCAATTGGCCACTTCGAATGCCAGCTAAAATTCAACCCCACGTGTAACTTCCTTCTTTGACCGGTGGCCAATAAGGTTAGAAGAAGGCAGCAAGATTCGGTTTCCTCCTGGAACGGTTTGGCGCCACCCCTCGAGCGTCAAACTAACAATGGACGGTTGTAATTCCGTCTGGAGGGTGTTTCACCCGGGCTATGAAGAGGCATGCCACTGAGCCCAATCCCGCCGCCGCCGTTAAAAAAAAATAAGGTTAGAAGAGAGTAAATAATATAAAAAATAAAAGTTGACTTGGTACCCTTGACTAATTATAGTAGACTAAAAACAAAAACACATCACATCTGTTGGTGTAAAACGTAGGCGCATACGTCATGCAACTCCCAACACTTGACACTCTCTTTAAATAACAAGAAGAGTTGCAGATTGGATCCAGAGGCATTCGTGATCCAACAACAACAAAGATCGAAAAACAATGGCAAAAGTTCCAAGAGTGAAACTGGGTTCACAGGGTTTACAAGTCTCAGCTCAGGGCTTAGGCTGCATGGGCATGTCCGCTTTCTACGGACCACCCAAACCCGAACCCGACATGATCAACCTCATCCACCACGCCATTCACGCCGGTGTCACCTTCCTCGACACTTCTGATGTCTACGGCCCCAAAACCAATGAAATCCTTCTTGGCAAGGTAACATCATTCTTTTCATATTAACAATGTTGTAAAAATGGTGACTAGTCGGCGATTAATCGCTCGGCCAGTAACTGAGTAATTTTCGTTAATCTGTCTATTAATCGCTAGTCGGGCCTAGTCGGCCAGCCAAAAATCGGCGATTCCAGCCAAATTCCGGCAAAAAACCTGTATATTTCGGCCAAAACCTCTAAATTCCGGCCAGTTTCCAACCAAACCATGTGAATTCTAACAATTAATGTTGTATACTAATTAAAAATGAGTTGAGTAAAACTTAAAACCTAGCTACTTCAAATATTTATCGATAAAAATGTGTATATGTATGCATAAAACTGAAAATAACATATAAAAAACCTGATCCGAGTAATCCCGATTAATAACGAGTAATCCCAAGTAGTCGCTAGTCCCCAACTCACTGGCTGACTAGCGACTAGCGTGTTCTTCAACCTTGCATATTAATAATAATTTTAAGGCCCCATCCGTTAGGATGGAGAACGAAGCCCTCCTTCTGACACGCGTGACTTTTTTTTTTTAAGGATGATCGGGGGCTTAACCAAAATTTTACAGGATAATAATTTTAAGCCAAGGGCAAAATCGTAAATTTGAGCAGGGGCAAAAGCATAATTTTATTTAGAACCGGGAACAAAAACGTAATTTTGAACTTAGGGCAAAATCGTAATTTTTGAAATGGGGACAAAATCATATTTTTAAATGGAGGGCAAAATTCGTAATTTTAAGCTAGGGGCAAAACCATAATTTTATGTTGAACTGTGGGCAAAATCGTAAATTTGAGCTGGGGGCAAAAGCATAATTTTATTTTGAACTGGGGGCAAAAACGTAATTTTGAATTCAGGGCAAAATCGTAACTTTTGATATTGGGGGCAAAATCATATTTTTGAACCAAGGGCAAAATCGTAATTTTAAGCTAGGGGCAGAAACATAATTTTATTTTAAACTGAGGGGCAAAAACATTCAAAATTTTTAGTGTATAAATAACACTAAAAAAGTTTTCATGGAGAGCGGTTGATTCATCGTTATAGCATGGGTCCGCCCCCTGTTAGTGGGGTGAAACAAAAAGATGAGTTCACTGATGGGATGGGCAACCTATCAGTGGCAAAGCGAATAATATCCTAGAATGGTTCTGGTTAGATAGACTTTAGAGAGATTGGTTTTGGTTAATGTTTACTGAATTGCAGGCTTTGAAGGGAGGGGTGAGGGAGAGTGTGGAGCTGGCTACCAAATTCGGGGCCAAATACGACGGCGGCGAGTGGTCAATTCAGGGAGATCCGGCGTATGTAAGGGCTGCTTGTGAAGCTAGCCTGCAGCGACTTGAGGTCGATTGCATTGATCTCTATTATCAGCACAGGATTGATACCAGTGTGCCGATTGAAATCACGGTTAGTTTTCGCAGTTTAGACTATTCTTGTTTTGATCTGTTATGAAGGGGGTATGATTGGTAGGTCCTATAGGGTTATAAACACATAAGCTTGCAAGAAATTAAATAACACAAGAATGTATGCAGCTGTTTCATTGATTTGTCTGTTCCTGTTTGTTGCTAGGATTCTTATGATTACTAGTGAATTATTGGTTGTGCATATATATATATATATTAAAAACGCCCCACAGCTCAATTATGATATATTAAGTCTATGTGCGTGTTTAAAAAACAAGTACTTATGAAATTCTTTTAAAAAATAGCTTTTTACAACGGGTCAAGATTCGATGAAGTAGCGTAAAGTATTCAAACATGCTGACGTGGATATTGTTTTGATTATATAACATGGTATGCATGCAGGGGAGATGCTTGAAGGGGCCGGGAGGGGCGCCCGATCCCCCGAACTTTTCTGCCAGTAGTGTTATATATGTAGTTTTCGTATAGAAATTTTTGGGTATATATGTTTTCGACCCCCTGGTTCTATAGAAATTTTTGGGTATATACGTTTTCGACCCTCCCGTAAAAAAATTCAAGCTTCGCCACTGTATGCATGTGTATTTAAAGCGGTCAAAATTGATGAATTAGTGTTCCCCGCCACCAAAAGAGTCTACATGACATCCACATCAACAAAACACATGTATCTTAAAAAAAGTTCGCTTTTAACATTTCCATGAAAAAAATAAGAGAGTATGTTGGTTGTTAATAATATTAACCCAATAGATAAGAAAGAAAGTGGCTACACCTGCTGTCATAACTATTTTCTTATGAAATCTCAGCCTGAAATGAGGTGTTGTACCCCCCCCCCCCCCCCCCCCCTCCACTTCTTCATGTGTTAGTATTTGTGTTTTATTTTACAGAAATAAGAATTCGATTGTCATCTCTACAAATGTTTTCTAATTTGTTGATAGATGGGAGAACTAAAGAAGCTGGTGGAAGAAGGAAAAATTAAGTATGTTGGATTATCGGAGGCATCAGCATCAACCATCAGAAGAGCACATGCTGTGCACCCGATAACTGCCATACAACTAGAATGGTCCTTGTGGTCAAGAGATGTTGAAGAAGATATTATTCCTACTTGCAGGTTGGATACCACATTTCCTTGAAAAATCATGTAAATGGTCAATTTCACCAAGGTTTTATTTTACCAAATACGCATTTTGACCGACTTTTTAAATATGACGACCATGCCGTTTTTCGTTCTTTTAGCCCAACCCAACTCCATTTTAGTTTAAGTCTGACATGTCATCACGACATCACCTGATTAGTTGCTTGGCTCCACCATTTTCGAGTTTTAATGCCTAAACCACGCCATGTGCGATATGTTTTTGATGAGTTATAGTTTCGTGTATCATTTGTAACTGTCAAATGGTTATATTTTTATTTTTATTTTTTTTTGAAGTTTCAAATGCATATTTGAGTAAAAAGGTTGGTCAAAATGATCATTTCCGTGATATCACTATGTAGAAATACATATATCTAACTCTGCATATCGTACTCTATCAGAGAACTTGGGATAGGGATTGTTGCATACAGTCCTCTAGGACGGGGGTTCTTCTCATCTGGCCCGAAGATGTTGGATGAGTTGCAAGATGGTGACTTCCGTAAGGTTTGTTACTTACATCTTTCTTATCTTCTTATCGAGGCGGGACTGGTCGGCCCAAGACACCTTTTGTTCAACTTCTTTAAATTCGATTGTATTGTATATGCTAAAATTCATGCCGCGCCACTTTCAACCCGTTTGACCAGTTATCTTTTGGCTTAGTTTTCTTGACATTACCCATTTGACCCGTTAGAGACAATGCAACGGGTCAAAACAAATCTCTTGGCATTGGAATTTGAACTTGATATGAGTTTTAAATTTTCACCCTGCAGTACATGCCGAGGTTCCAACCCGAAAATCTTGAACACAACAAGATCGTGTACGAGAGGGTTAATGAAATTGCGTCAAAAAAGGGTTGCACACCTTCACAACTATCGTTGGCCTGGGTTCACCACCAAGGAAATGACGTTGTGCCCATTCCAGGAACCACCAAGATCCAAAATCTTGAACAGAACATTGGAGCTTTATCTCTTAAGCTAACACCAGAAGAGATGACTGAACTTGAATCCATTGCAGCAGCTGATCTAGTCAAGGGGGCTCGCTATGGTGCGGGTATTTCCACATATCTGGACTCGGAGACTCCTCCGCTCTCATCTTGGAAAGCTCAATCTTAATTGTTGCTATAGGTCGCAATAAATGAATTTTATATACTACATAATAAAACAATATATCTTTAAAAACCTCCTTTATTGCAAGGGTTAAATAAATGTAATTTTATATATTAAATAATAAAAAAAAATATCTATAAGAACCATATTATACGGGTTGAATAAATGTAATTTTATATATACCAAATAATAAGAAAGTTATATCTTTCAAACCACGTGTATTACACGGGTCGAATAAATGTAATATTGTTTACCAAATAATAATAAAAAGTTATATCTTTAAAAACCCTCATGTATTACACGGCTTGAATAAATATGATTTTATATACCAAATAATAAGAAAATTATATTTAAAAAAAAACTAATGGATATACTCGGTACGCGATACATATGGTGATTGCGGAGATGATTATTGAAAAGAAGATATAGTGGTCAAACATGTTATTCAATAAGTAAATAAGCAGCCATTTGAGTGATAAAATATAAATTATATTTAAAAAATCCGTAATAAATCTAATTTTATACATAAAGTAATATTAATATTAGAGTTAATTACATAGTTAGTCCATGTGGTTTGCACAAAATAACATACTTAGGTACTAATAGTTTAAAATTACATTTCAGGGTATTAACTTTTCATTTTGTAACGTTTAGAGGTATTAACTTCTAGGGTATTAACATAGTTAGTCCATGTAGTTTGCACAAAATAACATACTAAGGTACTAATAGTTTAACAAACAATTAACGTTAATACCTCCAAACGTTACAAAATGAAAAGTTAATACCCTAGAATGTGATTTTAAACTATTAATACCTAAGGATGTTACTTTGTGCAAATCACAGGGACTAACTATGTAATTAACTTTTAATATTATAAATGAGAAGTATACATTAAATTTAGAGTTAATTACATAGTTAGTCCTTGTGCTTTGCACAAAATAACATATTTAGGTACTAATAGTTTAAAATCACCTTCTAGGGTATTAACTTTTCATTTTGTAACGTTTGGAGGTATTTACATAGTTAGTCCCTATGGTTTGCACAAAATAATATAGTTAGATACTAATAGAATGTGATTTTAAACCTACAAATAATGTTACTTCCAAACGTTACAAAATGAAAAGTTAATACCCTAGAATGTGATTTTAAACTATTAGTACCTAAGTATGTTACTTTATGCAAACAACAGGGACTAACTATGTAATTAACTCTTAAATTTAAAATAAATAATAATTATCTATAGTTAAGTAGAAAAGATTAAACAAAATAATATTTAGTAGAAGGGTTATCTATAATCAATTAGAAGAGATTAAACTAAATATTAATTATCCATAAGATATTAAACTAAATAATGTTTAGTAGGAGGGTTATCTATAATTAGGGGTGTAAACAAGACCAGAGGCTCGAGAGCTACTCATGATCGGCTCGGTTAATAGCTCGAACGAGCCCGAGCTCGAGCCTGAAATACAAAGCTTGTTTAGGCTCGCGAGCCTAAACGAGCCCATGTAAAATAAAGGCAATACATAAAATGTAAAGGTGAGTACACAAGTCTGCGTAGTATATAGTATAGCGAAAAGCATTTACGCATAACCAGCATGTGTCACGTAACGGGTGAAGTAAGTAACTATCAAAACTATGTTCACACTTAACCACAAGACTACGTTGTAGAGTATGCGCGACACATGTCCAGCGGACACATGAAGTAAGGTGATGTGATCCCTAGCAACCCCTGTCCACGATAGGTGCTGAGTCCAAACTATGGTACTATCGTTGCTAGAGGCGGTAGAGTGTAACACTGTCTAAGCATAGTAACAAGCATTCATAGATCACGTATAACATACGGGAGCGGTTAGCGTTAAAGTGTTTGCGTTGTGTGTTGTTGTGTTTTGATAGAAAACGTATGTAACACCCAAAAGTGCGTTAAATGAAAATGGGTTCGAGTATACTCACAATATGTGTTTAACAATTAAACACAGCCTTGATTGGATTGAAGGGAGCGCGTTGGAGTTAGCCTGAGCATAGAACAGTAGCGTAAGCGTTATGTCACACCCCCAAAATCCACAAGCGGAGTATCACCGCAGGAGGCATGACTGACCAGGATCTAGCCACCAATCACATTGAACTCATATGTATATTAAATTAAACTTTCATTTATTAACATTAAATGTTACAACGTTACAAATAATTCACAGTACATAGCGGAAGCGTAATTTGTCACACCCCCAAAAATCCACACGCGGAGTACCACCGCTTGGAGGCGTGACATGACCAGGATCAAGCCACCAATCATATTGAACATAAGTATATAGTAAAAGTCATTCATCAATACGATAGGTGTTTCCAAAACCAAATATAAACAAGTGTGTAGCGGAAGCATTAATGTAAAACCCAACATAATGTTTAACAACACATTCACGATCCATGTCCACAACGACTGTGCCTCCCGTGCAAGCTCCAATAGTACCTATGGTCCTGCAAGGCATGTAACAGAGAGTCAACAACTAGTTGAGCGAGTTCACAGTAAGTAAGTTCGTAAATGCAAGTTCGTTTCGTAATGCGCGGCTATACTGGGCCGATAGTATGTTCTATTAGTGGGGGCTTCCCATGTTTGCATATACACTAGACTATTTGTAACCATAAGTGTTCTTCTTACCGAGAACAGTAGTACGTACAAAGTTTACGTAGGTTTTACGTAAGTGCCCTTCACAACCGAGGACAGGGGTACGCGGGGGTTTACGTAGGTTTTACGTAAGTGCCTGACACAACCCGAGGCAGTAATGAGTATTAGTTTACGTAGGTTTTACGTAAGTGCCCTTCACAACCGAGGACAGTGATGTGTACAAGTATACGTAGGTTTTACGTATGTGTCCTGCGCATCCGAGGACGATGGTAGATAGTCTAGTAACATTGTAAGTATAAATCCATTCCTTCAAACCCCATTCCCAACCCCGGAAATCCCATGCCTTGATAAGAGTGTGAACTCACCTTGTTTGCTCGGTATGCTAAGTTATGTGCTCACAATTAATGAGTCAAGTCCTATAGTGCACGTATGTTCAGTCAGTTTACGTTCGTAATATTTCACATGTAACTATCATCACAGTAATATCACAAAGCGGGTCTAGCAATTTGCATTCTTGTATCATGTAAACAGTTACTCTCATTCATGCACATTCATCTTCCTCATAATAGCCTTCTCAATAATTCTAATATAGTTAACCAACATCACAGTTAATAAAGCTAGTATGCTTAACTGAGTTAGCATATATAAGCAGGGATATATGGTTAACAGAATTAACATTTAACAAACTGGTAACTAACTGTGTCACATGCTTTACTTAACTGAGTTATACATTTAACAGAATGGCATCCATGAATCTTACATAGTGTGTAAAGTTAACTGAGTTAATGACAGTTAGTAGGCTAAATATGGTTACATAACTAATCAGAGTTATTGTATGTAATTTAATAAGTTAACAACTTAATAAATTTAACCAGTTAACAGTTAACAGAATAAATGTAACCAGTTAACAGATAACAGTTGGGCCGAAAACACATGAGGGCCGAAATCCCTTTATAGCCGAAAACCAAATAGTGCCGAAAACACTCAAGGTGCCGAAAACCAAACATGGCCGAAATCCCCTAAGTGTTGCCGAAAACACCCATTTGGCCGAAAACCCTTAAGTGGGCCGAAAACCCTTTGGGCCGGACTGTTTGGGCCGAAATCACTTCATGTGATTTCGTCCAGTTTATAAGGTGGGGGTGTTTTCGTTACTGTTCATCATCATCAACAATCCTTACTGTAACATATTAAAAACCCAGAAACTCTATAAACTCATAACAGATACATGATTAACATTTACAAATCATCCATTCAATCATTAATATAAAACAAATACTCTACCAAAACTTTGTGAGATCAAGAACATACTTGAATCAGTTTATCTTTTATTAACATATACCCACTGTTAATCAAAATATCAAATATACAGAAGGTTCATAGATGATAATTATCTATCAAGCACACAATGATCAATCACATAATCACCTATATAAACGTATACATACATCATGATTTAAACATCCGAAATCATACGATATGCAACAAGAAGCAACTTGAATCATGAAATTACTAACCAAGAGTTTAAACAGAGGTTTTTGCTTGAAGATGTGTTCTCTGTTGTTGGGTTTTTAGATGTAGAGAGAGAACAAAGTGATAAGGTATGGTTTGGTAATTGTGAGGCTTCTCAGAGAAGATTGTTTATAAAATGATTATATATATAAAATATCTAAATACTGGGCCAAGGCCCATCTTCTGATTTCGCCAAACATTCTGGACGAAAACACTAAAGTGTTTTCATCACTTGTGTGATTTCATGAGTGCTTGTTATCAGTAAGTTCCATCTTTTAATTAACATGTAATTAATACAAACCTTATTAATATACTATCACATGTAATAAAATATTAGGGATTTCCAAGTACAAAATATCAGTCGAAATACGATATTACGTATTACAAAGGTAAGCGTTGTGAAACAACGAGTCGTATTAACCAACAACTAAATAAAAAAAATTAGCGTGCACTAAATGCGAAGATAAAATCTTGGAAACTCGAGTTGTCACATTATCCCCAACTTGAAAGAAATTTCGTCCCGAAATTTAGCATGCGGTTACTGAGGAAGCTAGGTAAGTTATCGTTTACTGGTTCTCCTGGGGTGTCACATCATTCCCCCGTTGGTTTGGAATTTCTTCTCGAAATTCTGTAGTAGCTTCAGCCTCAGTAGTAGTTGCATTGTTTTCGAACAATTGGGGATATTTGAGTTCCATTTGGTCTTCGCGTTCCCAGGTGAACTCTGGGCCACGACGGGAGTTCCAACGAACTCGAACAAGAGGTATTCTGGTGTTCTTGAGGACCTTAACATCCCGGTCCGTGATTTCAACTGGTTCTTCGACGAAATGCAACCGTTCGTCGATAGTGAGTTCCTTCAAAGGAACTATGAAGGTCTCATCTGACTGCCACTTCTTCAGATTCGACACGTGAAAGACGTTGTGAACTGCACTGAGTTCAGCTGGTAAGTTCAATCTGTAGGCCACTTTGCCTATCTTTTCTATGACTTCAAATGGTCCAACGTATCGTGGATTGAGTTTGCCTCGTTTGCCAAAACGAACAACACCCTTCCAAGGTGAAACTTTGAGTAGTGCTCGATCCCCAACTTGGAATTCGAGTATTTTCCTGTCTTTATCAGCGTATACTTTCTGACGGTCACGAGCTGCCGCCATGCGTTGTCGTATTTGAGCAATCTTTTCAGTAGTATCAACTACCATTTCCGGACCTGTGATCTGACTGTCACCCACCTCTGCCCAACAAAGAGGTGATCGGCATTTACGCCCGTACAATGCCTCAAATGGAGCAGCTTTAATGCTGGTGTGGTAACTGTTGTTGTACGAAAATTCCACAAGTGGCAGATGTTTTTCCCAGCCTTTGCCAAAGTCAATTACGCACGCCCGAAGCATGTCTTCTAGAGTTTGAATAGTTCGCTCAGACTGCCCGTCTGTCTGAGGATGATAAGCTGTGCTCATGTCTAAACGAGAGCCAAAAGATTTGTGCATTGCTTGCCACAGTTCTGAAGTAAAACGTGCGTCACGATCAGAGATAATAGATGTGGGCACCCCGTGCCTCGAGACAACTTCTTTAAGGTATACGTCTGCTAGAGTGGAGAACTTATCCGTTTCCTTGATAGCCAAGAAGTGAGCAGACTTTGTGAGTCGATCCACGATCACCCAAATAGTATCATTTCCGCGCTGAGATCTAGGTAGGCCGGTAACAAAATCCATGGAAATTTGCTCCCATTTCCATTGTGGTATCTCAGGTTGTTGGAGTGGGCCTGATGGTTTCTGATATTCCGCTTTGACTCTCGCACAAGTCAAACACTTGCTAACGTAAGTTGCTATGTGGGCCTTCATGCTAGGCCACCAATATGTAGTTCTGAGGTCGTGGTACATCTTATCCGAACCAGGATGTACTGAGTAGCGAGACTTATGAGCTTCATTCATTACAAGCTCGCGTAAGTTACCATAGAGTGGAACCCAGATGCGTCCGGTTACATAATAGGCGCCGTCTGCCCTTTGTTCTAACCTTTGCCTTGAGCCGCGTAGGGCTTCAGCCCTGACGTTTTCTGGTTTCAATGCTTCTACCTGAGCATCTCGTATCTGTGAAGGAAGACTAGACTGAATAGTGAGTTGCAACGCTCGTACACGCCTAGGTATAGTATCCTTTCGACTAAGGGCGTCGGCCACCACATTGGCCTTGCCTGGATGGTACTTTATAGCACATTCGTAATCGTTCAGTAACTCGACCCATCGACTTTGTCGCATGTTCAACTCTTTCTGCTTGAAGATATGCTCAAGACTCCTGTGATCGGTGTAGATGGTGCACTTGGTGCCATACAGATAATGTCGCCATATCTTGAGCGCAAAAACAACAGCTCCAAGCTCTAAATCGTGCGTAGTGTAATTTCGTTCGTGAATCTTAAGTTGGCGCGAAGCATAAGCAATAACTTTATCCCGCTGCATCAACACACATCCAAGACCTTGGATAGATGCATCGCAGTAGACTACAAAGTCGTCCGTGCCTTCAGGCAATGAGAGGATAGGTGCGCTACAAAGTCTATCCTTTAAGTGCTGAAACGCTGTTTCCTGTCTATCACTCCAACGGTAAGCAATACCTTTCTGTGTCAGTAATGTAAGCGGCTGTGCAATCTTTGAGAAGTCTTTGATAAACCGTCTGTAATAACCCGCCAAACCCAAAAATTGGCGTATTTCTGTCGGTGTACTAGGTGCAGGCCAGTTCTTGATCGAATCTACTTTAGACGGATCGACATGAATCCCATCCTTAGTTACCACATGGCCTAGAAAGTGGACTTCACGAAGCCAGAAGTCGCATTTTGAAAACTTAGCGTACAGCTGTTCCGTTCGAAGGAGTTCCAGAATAAGTCGTAAATGCTGTTCGTGTTCTTCCCGATTCGTCGAATAGATCAGGATGTCATCAATGAAAACAATAACAAACTTGTCAAGATAAGGTTTGCACACCCTGTTCATAAGATCCATGAAAACCGCAGGCGCGTTCGTTAGCCCGAATGGCATGACCAAAAACTCGTAATGACCGTAGCGAGTTCTGAATGCTGTTTTGGAGACGTCCTCATCCCGGACTCTCAGTTGATGGTAACCTGACCTCAGGTCAATCTTTGAGTAATAACTCGACCCTTGCAACTGGTCGAATAAGTCGTCGATGCGTGGAAGTGGATAGCGATTCTTCACCGTCACCTTGTTCAGTTCGCGGTAATCTATGCACATACGAAAGGTACCGTCTTTCTTCTTTACAAATAATACTGGAGCTCCCCATGGCGAAGAGCTAGGACGTATGAAACCCTTTTCCAAGAGTTCTTGCAATTGCTTAGACAGTTCTTCCAGTTCAGTTGGAGCTAAGCGGTAAGGCGCTCGAGCTATAGGTGCTGCTCCTGGAGCTAGCTCGATCTGAAATTTGACCTGACGATGGGGCGGTAGCCCAGGTAACTCTTCAGGAAACACTTGAGGAAAGTCGCGTACTACAGGAATATCCTCTAACTTCTTTTCTTTCGTCGATGTATCAGTAACGAGTGCTAAAATAGCTATGTGGCCCTTTCGCAGACACTTCTGAGCCTTCAAGAAGGAGATGATGCCACTCACGACACCACTCTTGTCGCCTTGAACTTCGAGAGGTTCTTTGCCAGTACGGGGAATACGAATGATCTTCTCCTTGCATAGGATCTCTGCTTATTGTTGGGATAACCAATCCATACCAATGACAATGTCGAAACTACTCAGAGTTATAGGAATAAGATCGATAGAGAAAGTCTGACCAGCGAGGATAAGATTACAACCCTGAACTATGTGTGTGGCTTCTAGACTTTTACCGTTAGCTAACTCTACGACATGTTTGGTGTTCAAAAGTGTTGGTGCGCGTTTAAGCATTTGACTAACGTTCAGAGACATATAACTGGTATCCGCACCCGAATCAAATAATACGGTAACATAAAAGTCATCGAGGAGAAACTTACCCATAACCACATTAGGATCGTTCCTTGCGTCACTCTGACCAATCACAAATAACCGACCTTTTGCACCATTGTTGTTGTTGTTTCCCCCATTGTTGTTCCCACTGCCCTGATTATTGTTGTTGTTATTCCCATTTCCCTGGTTGTTGTTGTTCTGGTTTCGGTTTAACTGAGGGCAGTGTCTTTTGAAGTGACCTTCAGCACCACAATGAAAACATCCCTTGTTACCCTGTTGCTGATTCTGCGGTGCTTGCTGTTGCTGCTGATTCTGATTCGCAGGCCGCGGACTCCTACAATCCTTGGCCTCATGGCCCATCCTGAGGCACCTCTGACAACGACCCTTGTTGCACTGGCCACTATGATGCCTATTACAGTTGTTACACCTTGGGAGGTTCCCTCGATAACCACCCTGCCTGTGACTGCCCGAAGATTGCTGACTTGGGCTCTGATAGTTGTCAGTCTTTCGCTGCTGAACTTGAGACTGTACTAAAGCTGAACCTTTGCTGGAATCCCCCTCCCATTTTCTCTTGTTAACACTGAGGGTAGCAGGAGTAGTTGCTGAAACAGTAGCAGTAGTAGTAGCGCTGATACGTTTAGGCAGCTTGTTCTGTTCCACTGCCTGATCGGTGAGGCGATGAGCTAGCTTAACGATCTGTTGAATAGTGCCAAGATTTGCTGAGGTTACGTGGCTTTGAATCTCCGGCACCAGACCATTGAGATACAGTTCGATACGCTTAATGGGAGGGTCTACCATAGTAGGACACAGAATAGCCAACTCATTCGATCTTCTGGTGTACGCTTCAATTTCTGACCCCGTCATTTTCAAGTGGTAAAACTCTACCTCCAGCTTATGAATATCATCACGGCTACAATATTCCTCTTTAATCAATTCCTTGAAACCGTTCCAAGGTGTGGCGTTAGCAACAGCCAACCCTAACATCTGAACTTGCGCATTCCACCAAGTCAGCGCAATGCCTTCTAGAGTACCAGTGGCGTACTTCACCCTGCGAGCCTCAGGGCATTCATACATTTCAAATACGGACTCGAGCTTTTCAAACCAATGGAGGAGTCCAACCGCTCCTTCCGTGCCACTAAAAGTAGTAGGACGGCAGTCCATGAAAGTTTTGAAGGTACAAACAGGTGGTTGACCTCCTGCTTGTGTGGCTGCAACAGCCGCAGCAACTTGTTCGTTAATGAGAGCCGTCAGTTGGGCTTGTGTCATCTTGATACGTCCAGACATGATCTTCATAGCAAATATGACATAAGTGAGAGAGGTTCGCGAGTAGTGCGATAACAGTAGAGAGTAAGCACACAAGTGTTCTCATGCAATAGTGTTACGTTAACCTAAGCATACCCGGAGCAAAGTTCTATACAATTCTAGCAAGTAGGCAATAAGACATGTACCATATTACCTAGAGTGATGAGTCTTGCACGTGGAGCGAGGCGTCGTTGTGGATCGTTGAGCACTGTTCTGGTTATAGTCTGGTTTTAATAAAAACGTTTTCCCCTTATTAAAACCGAGTTCTCTATAACCAATGGCTCTGATACCAATCTGTCACACCCCCAAAAATCCACACGCGGAGTACCACCGCTTGGAGGCGTAACATGACCAGGATCAAGCCACCAATCATATTGAACATAAGTATATAGTAAAAGTCATTCATCAATACGATAGGTGTTTCCAAAACCAAATATAAACAAGTGTGTAGCGGAAGCATTAATGTAAAACCCAACATAATGTTTAACAACACATTCACGATCCATGTCCACAACGACTGTGCCTCCCGTGCAAGCTCCAATAGTACCTATGGTCCTGCAAGGCATGTAACAGAGAGTCAACAACTAGTTGAGCGAGTTCACAGTAAGTAAGTTCGTAAATGCAAGTTCGTTTCGTAACGCGCGGCTATACTGGGCCGATAGTATGTTCTATTAGTGGGGGCTTCCCATGTTTGCATATACACTAGACTATTTGTAACCATAAGTGTTCTTCTTACCGAGAACAGTAGTACGTACAAAGTTTACGTAGGTTTTACGTAAGTGCCCTTCACAACCGAGGACAGGGGTACGCGGGGGTTTACGTAGGTTTTACGTAAGTGCCTGACACAACCCGAGGCAGTAATGAGTATTAGTTTACGTAGGTTTTACGTAAGTGCCCTTCACAACCGAGGACAGTGATGTGTACAAGTATACGTAGGTTTTACGTATGTGTCCTGCGCATCCGAGGACGATGGTAGATAGTCTAGTAACATTGTAAGTATAAATCCATTCCTTCAAACCCCATTCCCAACCCCGGAAATCCCATGCCTTGATAAGAGTGTGAACTCACCTTGTTTGCTCGGTATGCTAAGTTATGTGCTCACAATTAATGAGTCAAGTCCTATAGTGCACGTATGTTCAGTCAGTTTACGTTCGTAATATTTCACATGTAACTATCATCACAGTAATATCACAAAGCGGGTCTAGCAATTTGCATTCTTGTATCATGTAAACAGTTACTCTCATTCATGCACATTCATCTTCCTCATAATAGCCTTCTCAATAATTCTAATATAGTTAACCAACATCACAGTTAATAAAGCTAGTATGCTTAACTGAGTTAGCATATATAAGCAGGGATATATGGTTAACAGAATTAACATTTAACAAACTGGTAACTAACTGTGTCACATGCTTTACTTAACTGAGTTATACATTTAACAGAATGTCATCCATGAATCTTACATAGTGTGTAAAGTTAACTGAGTTAATGACAGTTAGTAGGCTAAATATGGTTACATAACTAATCAGAGTTATTGTATGTAATTTAATAAGTTAACAACTTAATAAATTTAACCAGTTAACAGAATAAATGTAACCAGTTAACAGATAACAGTTGGGCCGAAAACACATGAGGGCCGAAATCCCTTTATAGCCGAAAACCAAATAGTGCCGAAAACACTCAAGGTGCCGAAAACCAAACATGGCCGAAATCCCCTAAGTGTTGCCGAAAACACCCATTTGGCCGAAAACCCTTAAGTGGGCCGAAAACCCTTTGGGCCGGACTGTTTGGGCCGAAATCACTTCATGTGATTTCGTCCAGTTTATAAGGTGGGGGTGTTTTCGTTACTGTTCATCATCATCAACAATCCTTACTGTAACATATTAAAAACCCAGAAACTCTATAAACTCATAACAGATACATGATTAACATTTACAAATCATCCATTCAATCATTAATATAAAACAAATACTCTACCAAAACTTTGTGAGATCAAGAACATACTTGAATCAGTTTATCTTTTATTAACATATACCCACTGTTAATCAAAATATCAAATATACAGAAGGTTCATAGATGATAATTATCTATCAAGCACACAATGATCAATCACATAATCACCTATATAAACGTATACATACATCATGATTTAAACATCCGAAATCATACGATATGCAACAAGAAGCAACTTGAATCATGAAATTACTAAGCAAGAGTTTAAACAGAGGTTTTTGCTTGAAGATGTGTTCTCTGTTGTTGGGTTTTCAGATGTAGAGAGAGAACAAAGTGATAAGGTATGGTTTGGTAATTGTGAGGCTTCTCAGAGAAGATTGTTTATAAAATGATTATATATATAAAATATCTAAATACTGGGCCAAGGCCCATCTTCTGATTTCGCCAAACATTCTGGACGAAAACACTAAAGTGTTTTCATCACTTGTGTGATTTCATGAGTGCTTGTTATCAGTAAGTTCCATCTTTTAATTGACATGTAATTAATACAAACCTTATTAATATACTATCACATGTAATAAAATATTAGGGATTTCCAAGTACAAAATATCAGTCGAAATACGATATTACGTATTACAAAGGTAAGCGTTGTGAAACAACGAGTCGTATTAACCAACAACTAAATAAAAAAAATTAGCGTGCACTAAATGCGAAGATAAAATCTTGGAAACTCGAGTTGTCACATAATTCATTCGTTAAGTGTTTATATACCACATGTAAAAACCATTAGCCTTGTGTTGCGATTCCATGGATCTCGACCCATGACCACTCCAGCCTCCCAGACAGCAAGTTCCAACAATATGCACCTAAGGGCCTGCAAGGCATGTAACAACGAGTCAACAACAAAGTTGAGCTAGTTCACAGTTGGTTGTTTAGTTTTAAAAGTTTGTTTTGAAAACCATAAGTTGTTTCCTAAACCACGAGTTAACCAGTATCTTTGTTTCCTAAACCATATCCATAATCAGTGGGGGCTTCCCCATGTGAACCACTAGACCGTTACCATATCGACGACTGACGAATAATAGTTGTGCCCTACGTCAATGTCTATCATCATTGACAGATTTCCATGATCCATTAGTACACGTCCGTCCGACCGGCACGGTGTGAGGTTTGTCAAACCTAATAGCGCTATTAACTAATGACCCGCTCGCCATCGGCCTCGGCGATTAAGTCGATATAAAATGATGGACTTAATGATAGAGTTTTGTCTAGTAAGTTTAAGGTTGTTGTCCTACCCAAGGAGGACGAACGTACGTATTCTACCCAAGGAGAATACGCAGGATTAATATTGGCATCCTACCCATGGAGGATGGCCGTACATATCCTACCCAAGGAGGATATGTAGGTTCCGTTTTAATTCTTTAACCCATTCCCAACCACCGGGAATCCCATGCCTTAGAGAGTGTGTGAACTCACCTCAGTTTGCTCGGTATTTAACAAGTTACTTTACCCGTTCCAAGTCGGTCAACCAAACCCTATCGTGGTTACCAATCAAGATTAGTTTCATAACTACCAGATCACACGTTTCACAGTTTGTATATATCACAAGAACGCCATTTATCACATAGCACATACCCAGTTCACAATCATGAATAACACACAGATTGCATCTCACACAAGATCACAGTACATCAGGTATTCAGTTCACCTTTCTAATACAAGTACACGTCTCATGTATATATATATATATATATCACAAGTAACACAGGACATAACGGGTGGGTTTGTTATACCCGCTAATTAGACTGAGTTTCTTATTATTCTGGACATGTGATATGGATAGGGTTCACACCAGTATATATCATCATTAATCCTTCACATACACCTTCTATTCATCACAATAACTTGTACGGCGAAACACTCTGGTGATGAAAGTTACATCTTTCGCAGGGGGAGGTTGTGACGAAACCCGTATGTTTCGTCGGAAGGTTGGTCGATGAAACAACCTATGTTTCGCCGTGATGTGACGAAAAGCTATGGGTTTCACCGAACATGCAGTCACAGATTCTATGATTTTCATTTAACGCGTTTTAGAACTCTATTCACCATCAACAGTTACATCCTAATCATATTCAAATCATGAACAAAACCCTAATTATACCAATCATTTGTTGTTTAACCATTTATTCTAGATGAACACATGAGCCCATTGACCTGCATGTATGAACATAGTGCCCTACCATTAACAGATTCATTAACATATTATCACCTAGCATCCAATATAACATCCCATCATCACTCATGCATCCATGTTAACATAAAAAACTCCTAAACCCTAGTACCATCAATATCATCACACAACTATGTTTCAGTTTCTAATACACTATTCCTAAATCGTGGCTTAATATCATGTGGTTCAATAAGTCATATTATTATAACATTCTACCAAACTCAAACAATTCACTGTACAATTCTCCCCGGTCACAATATCTCCACAATTTCCCCTCCATCCGAACCCGATTATAATCATCGATAAATTGTATATAGATACATAATGTTAAGCCACACCACTTATTTAATATCACAACAATACATACATATGCAACTCGCCAATCAAAATTTAGCACAAACAAAATTACCAAACAAAAGTCAACATAACCAGATTCACTAACCAATAGATTTATGACATGAGAGGGAGGGGGTACCATCTGCCGTCGCACCAACAAGTGAGGAATAGGGTTTTGGTATATTGTAAATTGTGAGATATAAGGATGTTACGTACATCAAGTGATAGTGCCAAATAAAATAAGTAGTGGGCCGGTAGTCATGCCACGTACAAAAGTTATTATAACATAAGGGATTTGGGCCTCACATGGGCCGGAAGTCCACACAACGATCATGGACGAATCATGTATGTTTCGTCGAAGGTGAAAGTGGCGAAAGGTATAAGTTTCGTCGGAGGTGATAGTGACGAAAGTGTATGTTTCGTCATGCTTGACTTTATCGTGTTGAGGGTTGACCTTCGTTGAAGAACATGAACTAACCTAAGTTAATCAATCAATATGCACTCACAAAACACTCCAACTATTTATGAATAAGTTACGGGACAAAACAATTTACAAAAAAAAAAACAACAGCATTGCAAACAAGTAACACGCAAAAGAGAGGTCTTGAAATCTCGGGTTGTCACATCATCCCCAACTTGAAAGAAATTTCATCCCGAAATTTAGTACGTAGTTACTGAGGAAGCTAGTTAGGTTGCATGGTTTCCTGGTTTTCTTGGGGTGTCACACGTTAAACAATGCGTAAAATAACGTGTCGAATGGTAGAGTGTTCAGATGGTGATCCAAACGGATGGCCATTCGAATATGGGTGTTTGCAAATCGTTTTGAAAATTTGAAGTCTTCGTTGTAGCGTTTAAACAATGTAAAGTATAGCTGCCAAGTCATCCGGTCGGATGGTCATCCAGACGGATGGCCTTTCGATCGGATGGCTATTCGATCGAGAGTTTGGTAGTTTGTAGTTTGGTCAAATCGTTTTAAACAAGAGTTAGTACAAAGGACAGGTCACCTGGCCGAATGGTCATTCGATCGGATGGTCATCCGATCGGATGGCCACTCGAGCAGCAATATGTTGTTTTGAAAACTTTTGTAAAATGTTCTAAGTAAAAGTTTGAAGTTTAACGGAGACGGCATGATGACGTGTCAAACAACGGAATTACACCAAGGTCCAGCTCAGTCGATCGGATGGGAACCACCCCATTCGATCAGACTAACTGTCCTATTGGAGTTTCATGTTTAACCCGTTAATCGGTCATCTCTCCGGTGGAAATCCGTTTTCAAGCCGGCTCTCAACTAGGAAATGAGTAGAGCGTCTGAATGAGCCTGGATTCCATCGGTTTTGTGTAGAATGTTGAAGAAAAGTTTGAATAATAGATGAAAACAGTTGAAAATGTCTAAATCTTGTTGAGATTTGAGTGAAAAGTGTGGAAATCCTTTAGATCTGAACCAATCTTGGTGAGATGATGTCACACAACAGTTTGCATAAGCAACTGAGTGAGAACCACCTTCAAGGAGTCAAAATCAGATGATTTCAAGAAGAAAACGTGTGATTTTAATGGAGAAGATAATGTAGAAGTATGTAGTGATGATGATCGTACAAGATTTGAGGAGAAACACTTAAGAAATAGCATTGAATCGTGAAGAAAAGTGGCTGAGAGTGACTTGAGTGCAGGTGGTCGGATGGAGGTGTCAAATCAGTGAACAATAGTGTACGGCGGTATTTATAGAGGGTGAGAGAGAGTTGAGGCGGTGGAGGAAAGGCGCGTTCGGTCGAATGGCCTTTCGGTCGGATGGCCATCCGATCGGATGTCCATTCGATCGGATGTCCATTCAGACAGTCGTGTTGTGCGAGTTAGTTTTTCCAACTTTCGTTTCGTTTGTTAAGCGTTGCGTTGCGTTTAAGCGAGTTGAGAGTAAGCGTTGGGCGTATAAGCGTTGCGTTGAGATAACCACATAACATTAAACAAGTAATCACACAATTAACACACATAACATATAAATGCATAAAAGTAAATATGCGTTTCAAGTTTGCGTTGCGTTTGTGTTGAGATAGCGTTTAGTCTAAACAACGATGCGATAATGCGATAAAATGCGTGTAAATAGTAAGTGATAACTGCGTTTAGTTGCGATAACTGCGTTTTGCATAAGCGTTGTGAACGTGTTGTAAAATATAGTTTAAAATAGTTAACCCATAGTGATAATCGGAATCTCGAGAGTACAAGTAATTAAGCAAGAAATGACAGATACAAGTAATGACCTGGAAAGTCGGGTTGTTACACCTGCCGCCAAGATGGACTTGATTTTGCATAGAGTTGACAGATCTTTTTCTACACCAACGAAAGACCTTCCAATACATGGCTCGGGTAGCTGGAGACATTGTCATCCACAACAATCACCTTTCTCCTGTGCCCTTGTGATCCTGCCCCATTAACCAGAGCATCAAAGTAAGATACCCCCTGCCTAACCACCTCGGTACGCCGACATTCGGGTTTGCATCTTTTGGTCTCCATGCCTTGCCCCCCACAGCCCCCGTCGTGTGGATAAACTTCTTATGATTCTTGTCTTATTTGGCTAACGAAACAGATAGTGTCGCTTCGAAAATCTTGATACTGCGTTCACATCTTCCACCCCCACGTACCTAATAAAACCAAAGTGATTACCCCTTGAACCTTTCTTTTTTTGCAATGTAAGCATCGTTTACAATCCCGTGTGGTTGAAATGCACGACAAAGAAGGGTCCTGGAAACCTTCTCTGGGAGATTTTGTATAAGAAAAGTCACCTCAATTTCACCCTCCCTACGCCTTCTGTTGTTACGATATAGCACTTCCGACCTTGGTATCCCACCGCCTTCAACCCCCTCCCGTTCCCTCTCGCTCATAGGTTTGTATTTATCTTTTTTTTTACTACAGGATGGAAAACAAATAACAATTAAAATATTTGTATTTTAATAATTTAAGTGGGACATCTAATTGGTCATCTTCTTTCTATTCTCTTCTTTTTCACATCTTACACTAGTTGCAACAGAGCTTCGTTCCGACTAGAAAAAAACTAATATATGGTAAGTTTGATGCTTCGAGTCTAGTATTTAATGGTGAAAAAATATTTGCATTTCTCACACGAAGTTGAGGGGTAGCCCGGGCTCACCCTGGCTTGGACATAGATCCGCCCCTGCTAGGGTTACTCTCGGAATACTCTGTTTGATCCAGTAAGTGCTCTGAGATTGCTCGAGATTTATTCTGTTGAACGTATAAAAAAATTGGTTCTAATGTTAAACCAAACTACCTGTATTTAATAAGAAACAAATATTTAAATCTCTTGGATCGCCTTTTATTAAAAACTAAACAAAAATTACCACTAAATAATAATGTGCTAATCAACACTAAAAAATAACTTTAGTTTCATGTGCACTCTTATTTTGTCTAATATAGTAGACTAAAAACAAAAACACATCTGTCGGTGTAAAACGTAGGCGCATACGTCATGCAACTTCCTCCACTAACTCTCTTTAAATAACAAGAAGAGTTGCAGATTGAATCCAGAGGCATTCGTGATCCAACAACAACAAAGATCGAAAAACAATGGCAAAAGTTCCAAGAGTGAAACTGGGTTCACAAGGTTTACAAGTCTCAGCTCAGGGCTTAGGCTGCATGGGTATGTCCGCTTTCTACGGACCACCCAAACCCGAACCCGACATGATCAACCTCATCCACCACGCCATTGACGCCGGTGTCACCTTCCTCGACACTTCTGATGTCTACGGCCCCAAAACCAATGAAATCCTTCTTGGCAAGGTATCATCATTCTTTTCATATTAATAATAATAATTTTAAGTCCCCATCTGTTGTTACGGTCGAGTACGAAGCCCTCCTTATGACACGCGTTTTGCCAGCGGCGGACGCGTGACTTTTTCTTTATAAGGACGATCGGGGGCTTAACCAAAATTTTACTGGAGAATAATTTTGAACAATGGGCAAAATCGTAAATTTGAGCGGGGTCAAAAGCGTAATTTTATTTTGAACTGGGAAAAAAAACGTAATTTGAACTTAGGGCAAAATCGTAATTTTTGAAATGGGGGGGCAAAATCATATTTTTAAACTGAGTGCAAAATTCGTAATTTTAAGCTGAGTCAAAACCATAATTTTATTTTGAACTGGGGGCAAAATCATAAATTTGAGCCGGGGGGCAAACGCATACTTTTATTTTGAACTGGGGCAAAAACATAATTTTGAACCTAAGGGCAAAATCATAATTTTTGAAATGGGGCAAAATCGTAATTTTTGAACTGAGGGCAAAATCGTAATTTTAAGCTAGGGGCAGAAACATAATTTTATTTTGAACTGAGGCAATAACGTTCAAAAGTTTTAGTGTATAAATAACACTAAGAGAGCAATATGGTGTTTTTAAGGAGAGAGGGTGTGATGTGGAGGAAAGAGGGTGTGAAGTGTAGGAGAGATAGTGTAGTGGTGTATGTGAGAAAAAATGAATAAGGTATGTGAGTGGGATGTAGGAGAGAGGAGAGATGAGAGCGAAGATAAATATTTGATGGGTATTTTGTTTGTGAGAGGGCATGAGAGAGTTTGTTTGTGAGAGGGCATGAGAGAGAAATTCATGGGCAGGTGTCATGTGTCATCTTAAAAACATCTTCTTATTATGGATGCTCTAAAAAAAGTTTTCATGGAGGGAGGTTGATTCATGGTTATAGCATGGGTCTGCCCCCTATTAGTGGCGTGAAACAAAAACATGAGGGATGGGCAACCTATGGCAAAGCGAATATATCCTAGAATGGTTCTGGTAAGATAGAATTTAGAGATTGGTTTTGGTTAATGTTTATTGAATTGCAGGCTTTGAAGGGGGGGGGGGGGGGGGGGGGGGTGAGGGAGAAAGTGGAGCTGGCTACCAAATTCGGGGCCAAATATGACGGCGGCGAGTTTTCAATTCAGGGAGATCCGGCGTATGTAAGGGCTGCTTGTGAAGCTAGCCTGCAGCGACTTGAGGTCGATTGCATTGATCTCTATTATCAGCACAGGATTGATACCAGTGTGCCGATTGAAATCACGGTTAGATTTCGCAGTTTAGACTATTCTTGTTTTGATCTGTTATGAAGGGGGTATGATTGGTAGGTCCTATAGGGTTATAAACACATAAGCTTGCAAGAAATTAAATAACACAAGAATGTATGCAGCTGTTTCATTGATTTGTCTGTTCCTGTTTGTTGCTAGGATTCTTATGATTACTAGTGAATTATTGGTTGTGCATATATATATATTAAAAACGCCCCACAGCTCAATTGATATATTAAGTTTATGTGCTTGTTTAAAAAACAAATACTTATGGCTTTATAGCCCTAGTGGCATCTTAGGGGTGGGATAAGACTTTGGGATCAATAGGTCCTGGGTTCGATTCCCACAAGGGGGTTTTTTCCCATTTTATTGGGTTTCCTCCTGAATTGGTGTATTCGGGTGGTTTCGTTGGTGGCATGATGATACTCCAGTGGTCCGTCAGTGATCCAAATTTGCCGTTCAAAAAAATTGAAATTCTTTTAAAAATAACTTTTTACAACGGGTCAAGATTTGATGAAGTAGCGTAAAGTATTCAAACATGCTGACGTGGATATTGTTTTGATTATATAACATGGTATGCATTTGTATTTAAAGCAATCAAAATTGATGAAGTAGTGTTTCTCCGCCACCAAAAGAGTCTACATGACATCCACATCAACAAAACACATGTATCTTAAAAAAAGTTCGCTTTTAACATTTCCATGAAAAAAATAAGGGAGTATGCTGGTTGTTAATAATATTAACCCAATAGATAAGAAAGAAAGTGGCTACACCTGCTGTCATAACTATTTTCTTATGAAATCTCAGCCTGAAATGAGGTGTTGTACCCCCCCCCCCCCCCCCCCCCCCCCCCCCCCCCCCCCCCCCCCCTCCACTTCTTCATGCGTTAGTATTTTTGCCAAACACCCCATATATGGGGAAAATTTTGTTGTACAGAAATAAAAATTTGATTGTCATCTCTACAAATGTTTTCTAATTTGTTGATAGATGGGAGAACTAAAGAAGCTGGTGGAAGAAGGAAAAATTAAGTATGTTGGATTATCGGAGGCATCAGCATCAACCATCAGAAGAGCACATGCTGTGCACCCGATAACTGCCATACAACTAGAATGGTCCTTGTGGTCAAGAGATGTTGAAGAAGATATTATTCCTACTTGCAGGTTGGATACCACATTTCCTTGAAAAATCATGTAAATGGTCAATTTCACCAAGGTTTTATTTTACCAAATACGCATTTTGACCGACTTTTTAAATATGACGACCATGCCGTTTTTCGTTTTTTAACCCAAACCAAGCCATTTTAGTTTAAGTCTGACATGTCATCACGACATCACCTGATTAGTTGCTTGGCTCCACCATTTTCGAGTTTTAATGCCTAAACCACGCCATTTGCGATGTGTTTTTGATAAGCTAT
This sequence comes from Helianthus tuberosus, assembly GCA_030545235.1. NCBI lineage: Eukaryota > Viridiplantae > Streptophyta > Magnoliopsida > Asterales > Asteraceae > Helianthus > Helianthus tuberosus. Next base: position 88,020,418 of record CM060432.1, on the reverse strand, counting down.
AGTTTCGTGTAATCATTTGTAACTGTCAAATGGTTATATTTTTTTTTTAAAGTTTCAAATGCCTATTTGAGTAAAAAGGTTGGTCAAAATGATCATTTCCGTGATATCACTATGTAGAAATACATATATATAACTCTGCATATCGTACTCTATCAGAGAACTTGGGATAGGGATTGTTGCATACAGTCCTCTAGGACGGGGGTTCTTCTCATCTGGCCCCAAGTTGTTGGATGAGTTGCAAGATGGTGACTTGCGTAAGGTTTGTTACTTACATCTTTCTTATCTTCTTATCGAGGCGGGACTGGTCGGCCCAAGACACCTTTTGTTCAACTTTTTTAAATTCGATTATATTGTATGTGCTAAAATTCATACCGGGCCACTTTCAACCCGTTTGACCAGTTATCTTTTGGCTTAGTTTTCTTGACATTACCCATTTGACACGTTAGAGACAATGCAACGGGTCAAAACAAAATCTCTTCATTGGAATTTGAACTTGATATGAGTTTTAAATTTTGACCCTGCAGTACATGCCGAGGTTCCAACCCGAAAATCTTGAACACAACAAGATCGTGTACGAGAGGGTTAATGAAATTGCGTCAAAGAAGGGTTGCACACCTTCACAACTATCATTGGCCTGGGTTCACCACCAGGGAAATGACGTTGTGCCCATTCCAGGAACCACCAAGATCCAAAACCTTGAACAGAACATTGGAGCTTTATCTCTTAAGCTAACACCAGAAGAGATGACTGAACTTGAATCCATTGCAGCAGCTGATCTAGTCAAGGGGGATCGCTATGGTGCGGGTGTTTCCACATATCTGGACTCGGAGACTCCTCCGCTCTCATCTTGGAAAGCTCAATCTTAATTGTTGCTATAGGTCGCGTGTTGCTATCTGTTTTTCTGTAAGCGAGCTTGTTCATAGCTGCGAGTTTGTTGATTGTTATATGTTTGTATATGTATATTGGCTTTATTTTCTTGTAAGAACCTTGGTATGTGTTATGAGAGGGTATTATGCAATGTGGTGACTGAACAAAGTGAATTATATGATGGGCCAAAAGTTTAAGCATGGTACCTGGATGGCTATTGCATAATTGTGTTCGATTGGGTTTTTAGTTCATGACGTTCATTAACCATGATAGAGAACCTAGAGTCGGTTTTTGGTTAGGTCCGACCCAGAACCGGATAAAACATATAAACCATGAACTGGGCCCAAACCCGAAAAATGGACAAACAATGAAAATTTAAGTGTAAAACCGAGGCTAAAGGGGTCTGTTCCTAGCTCGGTCTCACTAATTATAAAATTTTGGGTAGTCGGGTTGGGTTTTTGTCTTGCTGTACCTTTATGGCGCTACCTAGGTGTAAAGTACTACCAGGGCCGTCCCCGAAAATGATAAAAATCTTTTGGGCCTCGGCAAGATAAAAAAATTGGGCCCAAACCTATAATATAAACTCATCAATTATATATCAAGAAATCACAATACGGTGATCATTGTTATAAAATAAACAAAACAAAAGTATTGTAACAAAATGATCGAACTTACTTAAGTGAATCGTGCGGCTCTCCTAGCGTTTTTGGAAGCAAAACTCTCGATCAAGTCTTTATATTCCATACCTTCTAATATTTCGTTTTCAATAGATAGCATTGCCAATCCGTTAAGTCTTTCTTGCGACATCGTCGATCGTAAATAAGTCTTCAACAACTTCAATTTTGAAAAGCTTATTTCCGCCGATGCCACCGTTACCGGAATTGTCAAAAGCACTTTATATGCATTTATAGTACTATACTACGGTAAACCACTCTTGCCTTTGGGTTTCTTGTTGACTTCGATTGACTTTTTTCATAAATGTATTTAAATTTTTTTAACGGCTAATAGTAGACAACTTCTACTCCTACTAAATTACACCAAATTATCACCATTGCTTGGAATTGAATCCAATACACTAAGAGGCAAGAGCCTCTACCAAATGAGTTAACCCCACGTTGGCATAAAACTATTTAATTAATACCATCTTGGGGCTAGGATAAGGCTTAGGGACCATTAGGTCCTAGGTTCGATTCCCACAAGGGGGGTTTTCCCAGATTTTCTCCTGAATTGGTGTATAGGCATTATGGCCTAGTGTAGATGGATATGATCGGGTGATTCCGTTGGTAGCACGATGACACACAATGGTCAATCAGTGATCCAAATTTGTCGTTCAAAATAAAATACCTAAACTGAGAAAGAAATGGGCAAAGGCCACCAATTAAACAAGCCCAGTTTGAGTAGTTTTCTTTAGCCTAAGGTGTCATCAGCGATTCAGCTGTCAGCCCAAATTCAGTTAAGCCTAACCCAACCCAACCCAACCCAAAACAAAGAAAGGAAAAGATGGTAGTTACCGGTTACCATACCACCAACAATAAAATTCGTATAAATATATGTATACATTGTATAAATATACATTGTTTTAATTGTAACTAGACAAAAATAAAATATTTTCACTCATTAGACATGTTTGTAACTACACATTTTTTTTTATTTTCACTCTAACTAGACATGTTCATCAGCATACGTACAACTGCTTATGTGGTTCTTATAATTATTAGCTTAAAATTTATTTGTATTGAACACACTTGTACTCCATGATGCCACCATATATCGTATATAAAACACTAACTTATAAATTGTATTTTGACATAATGGCTAATAAAATAGTCTTTTTACGAATATTCATATGGTAATATAAACTTTTAAGGGATTATATCTTGACCTGCCTTGTTTGTGTAAGTATATATTTATGGTGATACCTCGTATATGTAATGATTTCTAATAATGCATAAAGTGTTATAAGTTTGTATGTCATGTTTTTTTTTTCTTAAATTTTGTCTCCTTTAGTATTCCACGTATTTTTGATTGTTTATAAAAGGAACATCAAATAGAATATATAGAAAATTTGAAATGAGAAAATTTCTAATAGGTTATTTTTAAAAATAAAAACCAAAATTAACTAAATGTAACCAAAATAAATAAAAAAAAAAGTTTTGGAAAGCCAGAAATCCAATCAATGTATTTCTATTAGAAGAAAAATCACAATTTTGGTATATGTTTTACATTGAAAAAACCTCAAAAACAAACTTGAAGCAAACTTATTAGATAGTTGTAGGGCCGGCCCAAGCCCAAGTATTTTGAGCCTTGGGCTTTAAGCCTCCAAATCAATAAAGCGGTAAAGCCTTCAACTTTAAAAAAGAATTATATATGACATCTGGACTGTGCTAAACTTATATTTACACACACAAAAAATATATAAAAATATAAAAAAAATTAAATTAACTTCGCCAACAATAAATCTTTTAGTTTATTTTGTCGGTCCCAAGCCCAGGTAAAGAAGAGTTTTTTCTCAAATAGGGGTTTGTTTTTTGGAAAAATGCCTCGAGTTTTTAATTCGCTTTAGGTCACCAAAATGATTGAGGCGGCCTTGTTGTGACGTCATAGTTTGTTTGTGTTTCGCGGTGACGCAAGAAACAACACTCCTTACATGGTTGCTAATTACATACAGGCAAAATCTATTATTATTATTATTATTATTATTATTATTATTATTATTATTATTATTATTATATATTAATAAACGAATTGAATTGAAATGAACAGTGATTTTAATATTATAATAATATATTATTTTTTTAATACTTTTATTATTTTAGTATTATTATAATAGTTATTTTCTTTACTTTTTAACTTTAATCATTTTTTTAATATCAGGGTTGGGATAAGTTTGGTGTCAACCGGTATCGAAAATATCGGTACGTTCCTGTTCGGTATCAGTACATGAAGGTAAAAACCGGCACTAATACAGAAAACACCAAAAGTTGGTGCCGAATTGATATTGGAAATCTTTTGGTTCGGGAAATTCAGTGCGGCTACCCGGTACCATTTGCTCATCCCTGATCACGATTACCGTATGAACAACGGTATCGTACAACTTTTTTTGTTGATTTTCTTCAACTTTTAATTTTTTCTTTTTTAGTTTCAGGGGTAGGGATGAGTTCGGTGCCAACCGATACAGAATCGTTACTGATACCGAAAACATCGGCTACGGTACCGGTGTATAAAGGTAAAAAACGGTAGTGAACCGGTACCAGGAACGCCAAAAGTTGGTACCGAATTGGTACTTAAGATCTTTCGGTTCGGCAAATTTGGTACCGGTACCAAGAACAATTTGTTCATCTCTGACCACGGGTTTCATACGAACAACATCGTTACCATACAACTTTTTGGTTGATTTTCTTTCGGTTATCTTTTAGTGTTTTTTTCTACATTTTCTTTTTATTCTTGTCAGCAGTTCTGTTCACAATACGCTCATAATGATTTCAAAACACATGTAAACACAGACTAAATAACAAAAGAAATATGTCGCAACGCGGCAAACTTCTTTAAACCTATTAATATATGGTTGAACGCAAGTTTAGTATATATGCGTCTTATTTATTAAGTTTGATATGGTACGATTGTTACCAAATCAAATTACTTCTAAGCTCATTTTTAATATGACGGAGTAACGCATAACTTGTTGTTTCTTATTCTTTGACCTCTTAAATTATTGTTAAGCTATAAGTTCAAATAAATATGAAAAGCAAGATATGAATGACATCGGCTACACCCCCTAATTACTTTTTACACCCCCTTCCTCTCACATACTTACAGATGGGGCCTGCGTGGGACCGACAGTTTTCTTCTCACAAGGGGGGGTATAATCAGGAAGGGAGGGGGGTGTGTTTAGAACGAGCCCTCTATTTTTGTACATTCATATGATTCATGCTTTACCAAACTAACACCACCTAATATTCCATGTCATTCATATCTTGCTTTTAAACCACGCATACAAACGTACCTTTTTGGTACTTCTATTCATTGTCGTCAAAATCTTTATGACATTTACTAATAAATTATATGAACATGAATATAAATTTAGATATGGTTATTTAGTAAATATTAAAAGTATTGTGTAATATGAATAATGAAAAAGGATATTCAGGGTTCATAATAATTCAGTCAACTTAAGATGTTACATCCTATAATTTTTTTAACAGCAAATTTGGATCACTGACGAACCACTGAAGTATCATCGTGCCACCAGCAGAACCACCCGAGCATATCCATCACTATGCATAATGTCTATACACCAATTCAGGATAAAACCTAATAGAAAGGAAACCTAATAAATATTGGAAAATCCCCTTGTGGGAATCGAACCCAAGATCTGTTGGTCCCAAAACCTTATCTCACCCTCAAGATACCACTAGGCTATAAAGCCATGGACGTTACAGCCTATAAATAATTACAAAAAAAATTACTTGGTTGTCAATCTCACCCCTAAGATATTACTAGACTGTAATAAAGCCTTGGACGTTACAGCCTATAAATAATTAAAAAAAATTACTTGGTTGTCAAGCCGGTAAAAGAATTATAAACAAAAAAATTAAAGATAACACACCTTAATCTATGCTTTTATTTTGTGTTTTTTTCACAAAATTTCTTTTACAATTTTTTACTCGTCGTTATGGCAGTAAACGAGCCGAGTCGAGTCGAGCTAGACCCAGCTCGAGCTCGGCTAGAACTCGATTCGAGCTGGCTCGGCTCAAGCTCGAATTTCAAATCGAGCTAAGATTTGAGGCTCGAGCTTGACTCGATTAGAATTCGAGCTAGCTCGGCTCGACTCGATCTAGCTCGAACTAACAAAGAACCGCAAAATTTACTACTTAAAAAGTCCTTAAAAATGAATTTCTTCATGGACAAAGGGCCACAATTGCCATTTAATTTAACCATATGGCTAAATATCCAAGTATAAATAGTTAATTCACTTTATACATTATCTTTAACTTCTTTTATAGTGAAGATACTCCCTTAGTTTTTGTTTTCTAAGCTATGTGGGACAAAAAAAAATGAATGATGTAAACCTTATCGAGCCAGCTCACGAGCCGAGCCAGGCCAAGCTCGAGCTCGGCTCGTTTACAAACCGAGTCGAGCCGAGCTGGCTCGTTTACAACCGAGGAAAATTCGAGCCGAGCTTTCATCGAGCTTTTTTCGAGCGAGTTACGAGCCACGAGTTTTTTGAACACTCCTACTCGTCGTCCATTTTTTCATTTATCTCATTTTTTTTCAAATTATTTTTTAAATAATGTATTATTTAAGAACAAATATGTTCTTTAATTTGAAACAGAGTTGTCATATTTTTCAAGTGGTGTCCTTTGTCTTCAAAATTGACGAGTTTTGTACTTAATGTTTCAAAATCTTGCATTATATGTCCTTTGTGCCTAACCCAATTATTATTCTTTTGTTAAATCAAATCACACAAGGGTAGTTTTGTCTTTTTATCTATTTATTTAAAAAAACATTTTATTAGATTAATGTAATAGGGTGCCGCTAAAATGAAAACCACCGCCAGTTGCGAAAACCGCGAGAACCACTCTCCACCAATCAGATAATGACAACCAAAAGTGTAATATAGTTATTTAATCAAAACCATCAAATCATCTCTCTCTCCTCTTTAAAGTCTCTTTTTAAAATATTTTCGATTTCTCTCTTTTCACATTTTCTCTTCTCTTTTTGTTATTTTATAAAAAAAATTTGTAAAAAAAAAAAGTTTAGAACCGTAAAAAAAGTTTTCATAGAAAATGTAAAAAAATTTTAAAAACGTGTGTGTAAAAAAAAGTTTTTTGTAATAAAAAGGTTAAAACCGTAAAAAAATTCGCATAAATTTTTGTCTTTTGTAAAAAAGTTTTTATAAAAAAAATTTTAAAACCGTAAAAAAAGTTTTCGTAAAAAAACGTAAAAAAGTTTAAAAACGTGTGTAAAAAAAAGTTTTTGTAAAAAAAATTTAAAACCGTAAAAAAAATTCGTATAAATTTTTTTTCTTCGTTAAAAAGTATATGTAAAAAAATTGTAAAAAGTTTCTTTGTAAAAATGTTTTTTTGTAAAAAAAAAATTTTGTAAATTTTTTTTTTAAAGTTTAAAACCGTAAAAAAAAATTTCGTAAAAAAAAGTTTGAAAACGTATGTGTAAAAAAACGGCGCGTAAAAAATGGGTCGTAAAAACGGCTCGTAAAAAAACCGGGTGATAAAACGATGCGTAAATACGGGGCGTGAATACGGGGGCTTAAAACGGCGCGTAAAAACGGGGCGTAAAAAACGGAGTGTTAAAAAACAACGCGTAAAACTGGGCGTAAAAACGGCGCGTAAAACTGGGCGTAAAAACGGTGCGTAAAACCGGGCGTAAAAACGGCTCGTAAAAACGTTTTTTTGTAAAAAAAAATCCTAACCCAAATGTTTTTTTTGTAAAAAAATTAGATTTTAAAATGTTTTTAATTAAAAAATCTGGTTTTAATAAAAAAACAATTAATTTAATAAGATAAAAAAAAGTAATAAAAAAACAATATATACAATAAGACAATACAAGCAAATTTACTAAACTACTCTTTTACATTAAAATATTAAAAACATAATCAGGCAAAAAGAATTTAATATTTTTATAACTTTTAATCTCATCCATCCATTTTCAAAGATCAATGGTTGGAAAGCAGTTCTCGTGGTTCTTTTAACTGGATGTGGTTTTCATTTTTGCGCCCACCTAATATAATATATATGTATAGGGTAGCGATAGTGTACAAAGTGTCTAAAGTGTGAGAACTGTAAGAAGTGTTTTAAACCATTAGATCTTTGATCTAATGGTTGAGATCAATAAGGACCAAAGTATAAATTGTGTTTTAGTTATATGGACTGATTTGAAAATTGTATGGGTAATAGTGTCTTTGTATATGTTTCAAATTAGGTAACCTCTCCTAAATTCTAGTGATTCACTCTTAAATTCTAGCGATTCAAATTTAACTGCTAAATTCTATCGATCCTAAATTCTAAAAATACAGAAATATGTAACTGCTACAAGAAATGTATAACACTATACATCCATCATATAACACTATATAACACCATATAACCATATAACACTATGTAACACTATATAACAATATATAACACTATACATCAATCATAGACATGCTACCAGAAAAATATAACACTATACATCCATCATAGACATGCTACCAGAAAAATATAACACTATATAACACTATGCATCCATCATATAACACTATATAAACCAAAAAACACTATATAACATCAAATAACACCATGTAACATTATATAACACTATATAAAAATATATAACACTATACAGTTCTGAATGGTGGTTACACTACATAATTAATAATTGATGGTGTTATATAGTGTTTTTTGATAGTTGCATTACAGAATTATATAACACCAAAAACCATTATATAACACCATATAACACCATGTAACACTATATAAAAATATATAACACTATACAGTTCTGAATGGTGGTTGCACTACAGAATTATATAACACCAATATCCATTATATAACATCATATAACACCATGTAACACTATATACCACTATATAAATATATATAAAACACTATACAGTTCTGAATGGTGGTTGCACTACAGAATTATATAACACTACAGAATTAATAACCGGTGAACGAGATGGCACAAATTCATAGATTAATTCTCAAATTCGAATTCCTATAATAAAGGGTGGCGGTTATTTTGGGCAGTTATATTTTAATCAATTAATTGAAAGAAATAGAAAATTACTAATTCACTCTTTTGAATTAATTTAGATATAGGACACTTGTCATCACCACATTATTTCTCACCCTTCTCGCAATATTAGATTAATATACAGGATCCTCTAGCTATATGTATATATCTGTATAAAACAAATACCCCTTTACCTTTCTACCTCTCTCCACTAACACTAACAACCACCACTCACAACATCATCACAAACCTCCACAGAAGTTGGTGGATGATAATTAGGCTCCAAAATTAGTGCATTAGATTTTCAAAAGTGATTTAATCATTTGCACATCAATATACCCAGATCCATGAACTTGCCTAATATACTCATATCCACAAACTTGCCTACCATATTCTTCAACAATGCTCAGATCCATTGAACTTTGGGTTAAAACAATGTGGTTGTTGTTGTTTGGGGGGTGTCACCGGAAAAGACGACTGAACTCGGTTGTTGAAACAATGTCCCCAGATCCACGAAGTGAAGACGACTGAACGTGCGTCATCGGATAAGACGCCTGAACTCTCGTCATCACCGATTTCACAAAAGTGTGGTTGTTATTTGGGGTGTCACCCCCATCACCAGTTGCCAGAAAACGAACCCATCGTCTCCCTCATCTATCTCTATATTTGTCTCTCTAGATATTTACGTATGTGTGAAAGGTTGTTTTGGGTTTATGGTGGTTTTTGGATGGTTTACCTGGTTGATGATGGTGGGTAGCGTTTGGGAGGAACAGTTGTGTGGTGGTGGTGGCCTAGAGAGAAATCAGTGAGAAAGAGGGTGAGATATTTGTTTTGTTTTATATGTACGTGTGAAATGACCAACCTGCTCTCATGTGACTTGCACATGACATAACTTAACGTTAAAAATTAACCGAGTTATGCCCAAAGGACATATCATGCAAGATTTTGAAACACAAAATACAAAACTCGACAATTTTAAAGATAAAGGATACCGCCTGAAATTTGGTATATAGATAAATGACAAAACTTGAAATTCACTCAATCTTAAATATTCGTGAACCTAACCTTCTCATGCACACCTTTAGAATTACTAATAAGTGTTGTGTTTTCCGTTGCATCACGAATTTGGTTTTGGTTATGGCTCAAAACCGAACCGCCCTGTACATAGCTCTAAACTCACCAACCTAAGTAATATGTTTCCTGCCACATTGCACGGGTAAACGGCTAGTATGTATATATCTGTATACCTTTATACCTCACTCCATTAACACTAACAACCACCACTCACAACATCACCACAAACCTCCACAGAAGTTGGTGGAGGATAGTGCATCAGATTTTCAAAAGTGATTTAATCATTTTGCACATCAATATACCCAGATCCATGAACTTGCCTAATATACTCATATCCACAAACTTGCCTACCATATTCTTCAACAATGCTCAGATCCATTGAACTTTGGGTTGAAACAATGTGGTTGTTGTTGTTTGGGGGGTGTCACCGGAAAAGACGACTGAACTCGGTTGTTGAAACAATGTCCTCAGGTCCACGAAGTGAAGACGACTGAACTTGCGTCATCGGATAAGACGCCTGAACTCTCGTCATCACTGATTTCACAAAAGTGTGGTTTCCATCACCAATTGCCAGAAAACGAACCCATCGTCTCCCTCATCTATCTCTATATTTGTCTCTCTAGATATTTACGTATGTGTGAAAGGTTGTTTTGGGTTTATGGTGGTTTTTGGATGGTTTACCTGGTTGATGATGGTGGGTAGCGTTTTGGAGGAGCAGTTGTGTAACAACCCGCACTTTCGTGCATTGTTACTACTCGCTACACTCGTTACGCCTAGCACCAGAGATTTGGATCATAATGTACCTATATCGCATATATTGCTAAATCGCAGTATTTTAGCATATTACGCATACTTTATCGCTATCACATCACATTGCACTTGCTGACAACCACGAAGATGTCGAGTGAGGACCAATTCTACCCTCCTTGATAGCCATGATGTGTCGCAGTGCAACTCATAACTCAAAACACACATTAACGTTCACGATGACATTGAGAGAGGACCTATTCTACCCTCCTCAATAACCGTGAAGCGTCGCAAAGTAACGCATATTCGAAATGAAACCCGGCTGTTATATTGCAACTTTGAAATATGTATACGTACATATGGCCCCTTGTGATTAATTATATATATATATATATATATATATATATAATGAAAATAATAATAATTATAGGAAGTGTGTAAGCAAAACTATCGCAGCGCTCGAAACAATGAAGCTTGTCGCGCCAAAGATCCAATAGGATAGGCCATCCGAACGGATAGGCCATCCGGACGGATAGTCCATCCGAACGGATAGGCCATCCGAACGGATGGGCCATCCAACCCAGATCACCAAATCACCTCCACTCCTCTCTCTTGCCTATAAATAGCCGTCACTTCACTTGAACAGTGATGTGCCAGCTCCCACTCGACCAGCACGCTCTTGGACCCTTTTCTCTCGATTTCTCACGAATCCGGTAAGATCTCAACCCAAATCTTGTACTTCTATGATCTACACTCAATTCTACACCCTTCTACCTTTTTAAAATCAACTTTTAACCGTGAAATCTCCTGAATTGAGGTGTTCTAAGATGATGTCATCAAGAGTTCATATGAACTTCAAAGTGTGACCTCATCTCACCATGGACAACTCGGAACTGAGTGATTTTCACATGATTTTATAACAATCCCACCTAAAATCTATGTATCTAATCGAAGTATTGTGCGATTCGGATTAAACATAGGAAAACCGTCAAGAACGGCCAGATCTGATAGGACGGGGTGGTTCCCGGCCGTTAGAACGGGTCGGAACTGATGGAATTTCGTTTGTTTAACATGATGTCACACCGTCTCAGTCAAACCACTCGTATTCTTTCCAAAAACCATCCGTTACAGTTGACCAGGACGTTGGAACGAACTAACCACCAACTTCGGTATCGTCCGACCGGATAAGCCCATCCGACCGGATAAGCCCATCCGACCGGGTAAGGTCATCCGACCGGATCATGTCACCGACCGGATCATGTCATCTGACCGGATCAAGTCATCCGACCGAATCATGTCATCCGACCGGATCATGTCATTCGACCGGATTGACATCCGATCGGATTGCCACTAGGCCGATTACTCGACTCTTTGCGTTTTAGCACACTATGCATTGCTTACGATACCATTCAATGTTTAGGCTAACTCAGACGCACTCTCAACCGATCCAATCAAGTTGTGTTCTCGCTAAATACGCGCTGTGAGTATACTTGAACCCTTTTTGTTTTTGGACTTTTGGGTGTAACATACGTTGCTAACAAATCGAATTACATCAAATGCTTAAACTACTTATCACTTGCGAATGACTTACGTGCATAGTTATATGTGATGCTAGTTACATATGTGCTAGGACTTATACTCGCGACGTCCCACCATGACTAGTATAGTACTATTGCGCCCGACGGGGTCTAGATTAGCAATCGCGATCGAAGCTCGAGGACTTAGCTGGTAGTATCAGTTTTGTGAGTATACTTGAACCCTTTTTGTTTTTGCACTTTTGGGTGTAACATACGTTGCTAACAAATCGAATTACATCAAATGCTTAAACTACTTATCACTTGCGAATGACTTACGTGCATAGTTATACGTGATGCTAGTTACATATGTGCTAGGACTTATACTCGCGACGTCCCACCATGACTAGTATAGTACTATTGCGCCCGACGGGGTCTAGTTTAGCAATCACGATCGAAGCTCGAGGACTTAGCTGGTAGTATCAGTTTTGTGAGTATATATGTCGTGTATTACGTTTATGTATGTGGAAATTCGCAGCTCTTATCTATTACGCTATTACATATCAAACCTGTATACTCGCCAATACTTTTGTATTGACATTATTTTAACGTATGTTGCAGGTTTAGTCGCAGACTACATCAAATCAAGCTAGGAAGTCTAGAAACACACCTAAAATCTAGGTTGTCGGATTTGAATTGTTTGAGAAAACAGGAAATTCGTGACAGCTTATGTGATTGTAATTGTTTATTAGTATGGGATAATGAACGCATTAAATACTGTCGCAATATAGTTGTTATGGATTCTCTTGAGCAATCTGATCCGCCTAGTGCCGCGCCCCGATGATTCCGCCATCGGTTGGGGTGTGACAGATTGGTATCGGAGCCATAACAATAGGGAATTAGGCAAGACTCGACCTAGTCCGGGTCGACGTCTTAGAAATTGACCTAGTCTATAGTCTAAGTACCAACAGGCCGACTCGTACGAACCCAGTAGGGTTTGTATTGGGCCTACTTGATACTCTCGATCGAAATTGCTAAAAGCTACAACTTTGTGTGAACACCGCGTACTGCAGCTTCACACGAAGAAGCCTTTCCTAAGGCTGACACAATGCACACGTTTTCGAAAATACTCGCATAACGAAACCGAGTGATCCAGTCGAGACCAGGTCTGAAAACCAAGAATTCTCGACGAGATCGCTCACTCAGCGCATTTTTCTAGCACGAGAACTCTTCGTTGAGCTAGGAGTGACATCCATATCTCGACGAAAGTCTCCATTTCAAGATCTAATGGGACTCCCGAATTTATTCGAAGAGCACAACCACAGCTAGGAGCGAAGTTATTAAGTCAGGGGTGAAACCCGTATCTTAATAAACCGTTCCACTCTCTATAAAAAGGTTTTCAAAAGCTCCCACCAAGGACTCGACCATAACGATGACTCGAGCGACGCGATGACTAGGAGGACGAATGCCATGAGCTGCATCCCAGTGGAAGCATAAGTCTTCAAGGTCAATGCGCGTGCACGAACTTGTTGGGTATAGTTGGGTAACCTTGGGTAGTCGATGCCTAAACACCCGAGGCACTCCGAATTAAGCTTCCGACCCACCGGTTTTACGCTTTAATGAACTTAATTACGCTTTATGTGTTTATTTTACGCCTTATTAATTCCTCGATTTATCGATTTTCGCTCCCTGCTTTTGTAAACGCACAAGTCGCACAACCATCGCAATCTAAAACAAAAACTGAATGTTCGCAACAAAACTAATCTATAATTTCTCGTTCTCGCTCTGTCCATCTTCATCGCGTCCTCGCGTATTCTACACCGATACGTATGTGGGTAAGTATAAACTACAACTATTTATATGTACAAAACAAATCATTGTGTGAGAACTTAGGAATTTCGTGTCTCCTATGTGAAATCTATTTATAATGCACGCTACAAGTTTGATCGCGCTCAATCGCATCGCAAACTCAAAAATCATTATGATCGAATCTCATTCCAAATCTCTCTCTGTCTAGATGCCTTCCAACGACTCTATTTCGAGACGAACGGCTAGGAGAAGAGCCAAACGAAGCGCCGATAAGAGGATTGCCTCGCTTGTGACCAAGGAAGTGGCCAAGATCATTCCTCAAATTGTCGCTCAAGTGCACTCTCTCAGCAACTCTCGAGCCTCGGAAGACTCTAAGACGGAAGTGTCGCAATCTGCTTTCCTCTACAAACACTTCAAAGCCAGTGACCCGATGGAGTTCACGGGTGAAGGAGGTGTGTCCCAGCTACTCCAGTGGTTCGATTCTATCGACGTTACCCTTCGTCAGAGTGGGTGTCCCGATAGTTTCCGTACTACTTGCGCTACCGGAGTATTTCAATCGCGAGCACTCGACTAGTGGACCGCCGAACGTAACAAAGGTGGGATCTCCGCCGCTTACGCTCTCTCTTGGGATGAGCTGAAAGAGCTCATGAAGGAATAGTATTGCCCTCCCCACGAACTTTAGAAGCTAGAAAATGAATTTTGGGAAATCAAGCAAGACGGAAGTGACAATGCTGACTACACCGCAAGGTTCAAACAGCTTAGCGTAATCTGCCCAAGTCAAGTCAACACTTCAGAAAAAGCCATTCCGAAGTACATTCGCGGCTTGCCTGAGTGTGTGGGTGATTTTGTCGAAGCTGCGAGACCTGCTATCATCGAAGAAACCTATCGCTTAGCCACAGAGATCAACTACAAACGAGTCTTGGACGGATTCTTCTCCAAGAATTCTGTCAAACAAGCGCATCAAGTAATCATCATCAATTCTTCTGATGATTCTTCCAACAAATCTACCAACGATTCTTCTAAAGATTCCTCCGACGATGTCTCCAGCGAATCATCAGACGAACCCTCTAACGACAACGGCACCTCATCTCAGGATCACAACAAGCTCAGCCACAAGCGAAAGGAATCAAGCGTGGATGAAATTCCAAACCCCATGCCGCTACGATTTGCTCCCATTCTGGTAAAGCGCGCCTACACCGGAAGCCATCCTCTGTGTCTCGTGTGTACGTATCATCACCCACTAGGAGCTAACTATTGCTAGTGCGACAATTGCAACTGGTATGGTCATTTTACCCAGAACTGCCGCACAGGACGGCAGACTTGAGGAATCCCCGCAACGATCGCAGTCTCCGCAAATGTCCTCCATAGCAACATTTGTCATGCTTCCAATGTTGATAGTGATGCTACAATTTTCGCCGTTAGTTTCTTTGATGTGTTGAACTTGTTCTATTTTCTTGACGCAATGTGGACTCTATTTATCTCTCGATTTCTCTCTCTCGTCTTCGCACTTAATCTGGAATCACACACATGCTATATATCATATCACTATATAATGTGTTATACCCTCACTACACTCTTAGAATAAGGTACTATAAACGTGCAAGGAACGACTAATCACGGGTGCACATGGGATTATTTTGGTCAGTGCACGGAGATTGTAGTGAGTTCTAATGATGCCATAACGTTAAAAGCATGGTCGAGCGTGGTGGATACGCCGCTGGTACTTCCTATATATAAGCGTCTTGACCATGTCAACAAAGTGCGACACCTATTCATGAGATGTAAGTAGTAGGGGTCAAGCAAGGTGTGCTTTATCATACTACCGAAGTTTCGTGAAGAAAGTGCCATGTGGAGTTGAACGTTACAAGACCTATTATACTATTGTGATTATTTTCAACACACTGCACTCAATCGCAAGGCGTAACAACTAAATCACATCCTCGCAAGACTTGTCGTAAGTCTGCAAACGCAGTGCAATCGCCTCATCGATGGACTCTAGAGAGTCTACCCCGCAGGGCAATTGCATCATCGCAAGACTTGTCGTAAGTCTGCAAACGCAGTGCAATCGCCTCATCGATGGACTCTGGAGAGTCTACCCCGCAGGGCAATTGCATCAACGCAAGACTGGTCGTAAGTCTGTATCGCAACTCAAAGCGTGTCATCGCAAGGCTTTTTCGTAAGTCAACACACTCGCAATCGCATTATCGCTTAAATCTATCTCGCAATCGCTACCGCTTATTATGTGAATCACTACCGCTTATCGTGCAAATCGCCATATCGCTTGCTGTGTGTCACTCTGTCGCTATCACCATCGCTACCGCCTACCGCTATCTGTGATATTTGTGTTAAGTTAGCACACATGACCTCGCTTCACGAGATGAAACTCTTATGGTTAAAGCAAGGTGTTTTAGTCATATCAGCAGGCTTTCGTGGAAGAAGGCCATGTGGGGTCTAACGTTAGTTAAACTCTGTGGTGTTAATCAATTGAATCGAATCGCATAAATCGCTTTCGTGGAAGAAGGCCGTCGTCGCTTGTGTTGTGTTTGTGTTATTCGCTTAATCGACTATTCGCTTATCGCTTATCGCTATCTGTGTTACGTGAGCACACCTGACATCGATTCACGAAACGGATCTACTATGGTTGGAACATAGTAAATACATCGCTGGTACTTCCTATATGTATAAGTGATTCAGCCATACTAGTAAACCTTCGTGGGCAGATGCCATATGGGGCTTAACGTTGGTTAAATTATAAAGCTATGAAGACTAAATCGAATCGCATTACTCGCTTATCGCATATCGCTTATCGTGTATCGTCTATCACTTATTCGCTTATCGCGTACCGCTTATCGCCCGTCGCTCATCGCTTGGTATTCATCGCAGTCTGTGTGGTATTAGTAGGCATGACACCGCTTTACGGGACAAAACTAACCTGGTCGAACGTGGTGTTTCGCCATGTTAGCAAACTCTCGTGGAAACATGCCATGTGGGTTTAATGTGGAACCTAATCGAAATCGCACTATTCGCTTATCGCTTATCACTCGACGCCTATCCAGACACGACACATCAATGTTTCGTGTCACCAGGCTACTCGCGCACGCTGCTATAGCTACGTTCGCAATTCAACTCGCCTGTTTAACCTATACGATTCTATCTTCAACTCGGTCCGACTTCCTATCGATTGGACCGAGGTAGCGCAATTCTATCTGTGTCATATCGGCACACATGACACCGCCTCACGAAACGGAAGTAATATAGGAGAGACATGGTGGATACGCCGCTGGTACTTCCTATATATAAGTGTTTTAACCATATTAGCAAACTTTCGTGAGAAAGTGCCAAATGGGACTCGATGTTAATTAACTTTTCAAACTGTTAAAAACTGATTTTTTTTATAAAATTTTATTAAAACCATTGGACAAGTGAAATTTCCTCACAAGGTGGAAGCAACATCAAATCAACTTAACTCCATGCCCAAGGGAAGTCTCATAAGTCCAGTTTTCTTTAAAAAAAAACTTTCGCAACAACAAAACGAAATCCTTCTTAAGACGTTGGTTCGACATCGAGTTCATCTTGAACCCATGTCGTAGGAGAGTGTTCGTAACTCCAGCTTTTCCTAAAAATTTTTGCAATATCAAAATGAAATCCTTCTTAAGACATTGGTTCGACATCGAGTTCAGCTTGAACCCCATGTCATAGGAGAGTTTCCGTAACCCCAGTTTTCATTTTCGAATTCCTTAAATTGTTTAAAACCTAAACCTTCTTGCAACGTTGGTTAACAATCGACTCAGTTAACCCTAAGTAGGAGAAACCTTTCAAGTTCTTTAAAATTTCAATCACATCGAACTAACAACTCTTCACGACTCGAGGTACTTTTGAAACGCCAACACGTGGGATGCTACTTTTGTCACTACGTCGCCCCTCACTATCGTAATCGATATCTCTTACTCGAAACGCTTTCTCTTGTCAACTCTCAGTCAATTAACTCGCTGTATCGCTACTTCAACGGGAACAACTCTCAAAAGTCTATCTGTTGGATAGATTTCGGGACGAAATCTCCTAAAGCAGGGGAGACTGTAACAACCTGCACTTTTCGTGCATTGTTACTACTCGCTACACTCGTTACGCCTAGCACCAGCGATTCGGATCATAATGTACCTATATCGCATATATCTCTAAATCACAGTATTTTCGCATATTACGCATACTTTATCGCTATCACATCACATTGCACTTGCTGACAACCACGAAGATGTCGAGTGAGGACCAATTCTACCCTCCTTGATAGCCGTGATGTGTCGCAGTGCAACTCATAACTCAAAACACATATTAACGTTCACGATGACATTGAGAGAGGACCTATTCTACCCTCCTCAATGACCGTGAAGCGTCGTAAAGTAATGCATATTCGAAACGAAACCCGGCTGTTATATCGCAACTTTGAAATATGTATACGTACATACGGCCCCTTGTGATTAATTATATATATATATATAAAGAAAATAATAATAATTATTGGAAGTGTGTAACCAAAACTATCGCAACACTCGAAACAATGAAGCTCGTCGCGCCAAAGATCCAATAGGATAGGCCATCCGGATGGATGGGCCATCCGACCCGGATCACCAAATCACCTCCATTCCTCTCTCTTGCCTATAAATAGCCGTCACTTCACTTGAACAGTGATGTGACAGCTCCCACTCGACCAGCATGCTCTTGGACCCTTTTCTCTCGATTTCTCGCGAATCCGGTAAGATCTCAACCCAAATCTTGTACTTCTATGATCTACACTCAATTCTACACCCTTCTATCTTTTAAAAATCAACTTTTAACCGTGAAATCTCCTGAATTGAGGTGTTCTAAGATGATGTCATCAAGAGTTCATATGAACTTCAAAGTGTGACCTCATCTCACCATGGACAACTCGGAACTGAGTGATTTTCACATGATTTTATAACAATCCCACCTAAAATCTATGTATCTAATCGAAGTATTGTGCGATTCGGATTAAACATAGAAAAACCGTCAAGAACGGGCCAGATCTGATAGGACGGGGTGGTTCCCGGCCGTTAGAACGGGTCGGAACTGATGGAATTTCGTTTGTTTAACACGATGTCACACCGTCTCAGTTAAACCACTCGTATTCTTTCCAAAAACCATCCGTTACAGTTGACCCAGGACGTTGGAACGAACTAACCACCATCTTCGGTATCGTCCGACCGAACAGACCAATCCGACCGGATAAGCCCATCCGACTGGGTAGGGTCATCCGACCGGATCATGTCACCGACCGGATCATGTCATCCGACCGGATCATGTCATCCGACCGGATCATGTCATCCGACCGGATCAAGTCATCCGACCGAATCATGTCATCCGACCAGATCATGATCATCCGACCGGATTAACATCCGATCGGATTGCCACTAGGCCGATTACTCGACTCTTCGCGTTTTAGCACACTATGCATTGCTTACGATACCATTCAATGTTTAGGCTAACTCAGACGCACTCTCAACCGATCCAATCAAGTTGTGTTCTCGCTAAATACGCGCTGTGAGTATACTTGAACCCTTTTGGTTTTTGCACTTTTGGGTGTAACATACGTTGCTAACAAATCGAATTACATCAAATGCTTAAACTACTTATCACTTGCGAATGACTTACGCCATAGTTATACGTTATGCTAGTTACATATGTGCTAGGACTTATACTCGCGACGTCCCACCATGACTAGTATAGTACTATTGCGCCCGACGGGGTCTAGTTTAGCAATCGCGATCGAAGCTCGAGGACTTAGCTGGTAGTATCAGTTTTGTGAGTATACTTGAACCCTTTTTGTTTTTGCACTTTTGGGTGTAACATACATTGCTAACAAATCAAATTACATCAAATGTTTAAACTACTTATAACTTGCAAATGACTTACGTGCATAGTTATACGTGATGCTAGTTACATATGTGCTAGGACTTATACTCTCGATGTCCCACCATGACTAGTATAGTACTATTGCGCCCGACGGGGTCTAGTTTAGCAATCGCGATCGAAGCTCGAGGACTTAGCTGGTAGTATCAGTTTTGTGAGTATATATGTCGTGTATTACGTTTATGTATGTGGAAATTCGCAGCTCTTATCTATTACGCTATTACATATCAAACCTGTATACTCGCCAATACTTTTGTATTGACATTATTTTAACGCATGTTGCAGGTTTAGTCGCAGACTACATCAAATCAAACTAGGAAGTCTAGAAACACACCTAAAATCTAGGTTGTCGGATTTGAATTGTTTGAGAAAACAGGAAATTCGTGACAACTTATGTGATTGTAATTGTTTATTGGTATGGGATAATGAACGCATTAAATAATGTCGCAATATAGTTGTTATGGATTCTCTTGAGCAATCTGATCCGCCTAGTGCCGCGCCCCGATGATTCCGCCATCGGTTGGGGGTGTGACAAGTTGTGTGGTGGTGGTGGCCTAGAGAGAAATCAGTGAGAAAGAGGGTGAGATATTTGTTTTGTTTTATATATACGTGTGAAATGACCAACGTGCTCTCATGTGACTTGCACATGACATAACTTAACGTTAAAAATTAACCGAGTTAGGCCCAAAGGACATATCATGCAAGATTTTGAGACACAAAATACAAAACTCGTCAATTTTAAAGATAAAGGATACCGCCTGAAATTTGGTATATAGATAAATGATAAAACTTGAAATTCACTCAATCTTATATATTCTTGAACATATCACGAAGAATATCGCCTCAGCTATTCATATCCACTATATCAGGCCCGACTTAGAGGGCTAGGTAGGCTAGGCAACCTCCCAAGAACCACATTTTTAAAGAACCTGAAATTTAATAAAGAAATGTTTTTTTATATATATACTTTTTAAAATTTTATTATAACTTTTAATTTTTGATACAGAACTTTTTTGAAAAAAAAAATTGACGAAATTTTTATTTCTTTTGTCACTTTTTTAAAAACAAAAAAAAATATATAAAAAAATTATGTATGTGACCTGTTACGGTGGTGTAAACAAATTTACATCGCTGTAATGTTCAAACTGCTAACATCATCAATCATTTACACCTGCATAAATCAAACTTACATGGCAAATAAGTGTTGGCTCGAAAATATTGTTGTTCTTAAATGTCTTACTTAGATGTTAACATAGATTTGTGCAAAATTTGGTTGAAAAAATCATACGGGAAGTATGAGTTCTCATGGTTCTTGCTGTTTGAAAAAATATTTTACTTTTTTTTACAGATGTGTTTATAATGTTTTCATCTACGTTTGTGTAAAAAAAATTTGGCCCAACTCTTGTGGGATCAAAAAGTTCTCACGGTTCTCACAACTAGTACTGATTCTCATTTTAACCCATACCTATATATATATATATGGGAGGGTTCATTGGGGAAAACTAAAAAAAATGGGAAACGGGGGAACACTCTTAAAAATTCAACTTAACATGTTAAAAATCAATTTTTTCTAAAAAAATTTCGATGCATTTCCTTATAATACATGTAGAAACATTTTTAATAAAAAACTAAAAAATAAAAAAAAAATGTTTAAAAAACAGTTAAAAATATACTTATAAAGTTAACTTAATATGTTAAAAATCAATTTTTTTTAATTTTTTTGGCGCTTTTCTTTATAAAAATGGGTAGAAACTATTACAATAAAAAATCATTTTTGTAAAAAAATAAATTTTAAGCCTTTTTTAACTTTTTTTTTAATTAAAAATGCCTCTACAAAAATTTATAAGGAAAACCGCCTCGATTTTTAACATGTTAAGTTAAATGTTTAAGAGGGTTCCCCGGTTCCCCACTTTTTTATTGTTCCCCAATGAACCTCACACTATATATATATATATATATGGGGTAAGGATCATTTGAGAACCACCCTTATTGCTAGAACCAATGTGAACACAAAATAAAATCTAAAAAAAAATCAAAAAAACACTCAATTTTTTTTTTAATATTTAAAAAAAAATCGCTATATTTCGTTTCAAAAAAAAATTCGAGTAACAGTTATCCATGCACGTGTGCATATGTATCATTACTTCGACAAATTCCGTAATACGTTATCAGTAATAGACAATTGCACTTTAATTTACAATATCATCCTTAATATACTACTTTTAACATTACCAATATTCAAAATGCACATGTGCATCATTATGTATAACCATGATATAACGTGTTTTGGTACAAAAAGTTTGTGATTTTGAATGGAGAAGTATAAATGGATGGTATAAATGGTTTTGGTTAGTTATATCTAGTGGTTGATGGTTTGGTTATAGTTGTCAATTTATGATGTAATATGTTGATTGGATGGTATAAATGGTGTTGATATACAATTATACATGTAATAAAGTGAAAATATTGGTAATTGTATTGTATTATGGATGGTAGGAGGTAATGGTAGTGTAATATGGATGGTATAATAGATGAAAGGGAAAGTGTATTCAAAGTAGTGTACCAAAACAACTTATTTCATGTTGATACATATAGATGCACATGTGCATTTCTAGTATTGGTAATGTAAAAAGTAGTGTATTACATATGGTAGTGTAAATGAAATGCAATTGTCTAATGTTTGTAATGAATTACGGAATTTGTCAAAGAAATGACAAACATGCACATATGCATGTTTGTGTATTATGGATGAAATGATAGATGAAAGAGAAAGTGTATTCAAAGTAGTGTACCAAAACACCTTATTTCATGTTGATACATATAGATGCACATGTGCATTTCTAATATTGTTAACGTAAAAAGTAGTGTATTACACGTGGTAGTGTAAATGAAAGTGCAATTGTCTAATATATGTAATGAATTACGGAATTTGTCAAAGAAATGATACATGTGCACATGTGCATGGATAACTGTTACTCAATTTTTTTTTATTATCAACGAAATATAGCAATTTTTCCAAAAAAAAAAAAAAATTTGGGTGTTTTTTAATTTTTTTAGGTATTACTGTTTGTGTTCACACTGGTTCTCGCAATAAAAGGTGGTTCCTAATGGATCCTTCTCATATATATATATATATAGGATTAGGTTCAAGAGTGAACAACTTCTTAAGAGTGAACTAATCTTGGCCCTTGATCACTTTTTAGGTTAAAAGGGCAAGATTGACATTAGTCAAGTATATTTAATTAAAATCTCTTAATTTTCTCATCTCTTAACTCTCTCTCTCTCTTTCATTTTTAATTATTTCTCCATCATTTCTTTATCCATAGATTTTGTTTTAATTTTAATTTGAATATTGTTTTTCTTTTATTATCCGTATATATAGATATCATAATATATTGTTTTTAACTTTTTATAATTTTCCATAAATATTGAAAAATTTCTTTGAGGTTGAAATTGTAATTATTTTTGGGCATTAACTTTTTTTTTTTGAATATGTGATGAAGTTATTTATTTTTGCATACATGTGATATGTTTCGTTTTCATTAATTTCATAATTTTTATATGAATCTACTAGTGTGCATGCATAATATACTATACAGTAGAAACTCTATAAAATAATACACTTGGGACCACCAAAATTTATTAATTAAAAGAGTTATTAATTAATCGATAAATTATTAATTTATATATTAATTAATATTTTATTAATTTATAGTAGAATACTTAGTTTACAAACACCTTTCAAGCTTCCACTTAATTATTGTATACAATGCATGTATATCAAATGAACGGCCCAATTTGAAAAATCTCCCACCTTATTATGCTTCTTGTGTTCAATGTATCACTTTATGGACATTAAAAATATTTTCATTGTATCACCTTCATAAATCATTCATGTAATATGCTATGTATAAGGAATTATTAATTTATATTTTATATGGGGTCTAAAGAAATTATCAAAAATGTATTATCTTATAATTTTAGCGAATTATTAATTTAGCACCCTATCCCCGAGTCGGGACCGGCAAAAAATATTATCTTAGAGAGTTTATTAAATAATCGAGTATTAATTTATCGAGTTTCTACTGTATATTGTTAACTAGGTTATCACCCGGGAATACTCTCGGGTTGTGAATCTTTATATCTAAAAAATAAATATACATCTATATATATTAATTAATAAAAATATACCATGTAGTTGTGAATCTTTATAACCCGGGAACTTCCCGGGCAGAAAAAATCAATTTATAATCTAATTATGTCATTAAATAAATTAAAAGACATGTTTTCAAACGTTATTAAGTGTTTAAAAAAATGAGTTAAAATTTGGTGGCAATACTATGCGGTACCAATGTTGAAATTAAAAGACATGTTTTCAAACATTATTTTCCGTAAAATAACACTTTTTTTCCATGGGGCGCCTCCTTCCTTTTCTTTACATGTGCACCCCTATGCTATGCGATACGGTACCGGTTAAGCCGAAGCACTTATGAAGAAATGAGTTGAGCCAAACCACTTTTTTTTTACCATAATCCCAAAGAAATAAAGACACTTATGTTTTTACCTTTTTTAACCGAAACCCGATTACCAAACCTGACCCAATGCTACCTAAACCGAGTATTTAACACAATTGTACATGAAGCCAAACATTACCTAAGTAAAAACATAACAAAAACTTTCCACATCAAACTTTCCACAACAAAACTTTTAAACACATTAAAAGAAGATAATTGAGATATATTTCCTTTTTTAAACAGCCAACAAATCAAATTTTATTAAAAAACAGATTAGCATTGTGCTAATCCACATCCAAAAACAACCAGACAACAAACTACATCATAGACCTAAAAAAATTAACACGAAATTTCTCTAGTTTTCCCATGATAAACCAACGGATTTTGACTGATGTTTAACCCATAGGTGCGCCAAAACTCTAATTTCCTACTTTAAACTCCCCACCTAGGTTGTTTACGATTGAAGATAATATTGTTTTGACTTCGCCAAATGCACCACACGACCGTTAGAATAATGGAGTAGACAACCTTTCTCCACTTCACAAAGCCTCTCGCTTGCTTATAAAACTTCAACTGGCCCTCGAATTCAAAGAAAAAGAAGCCATAAAGCATGTACCATGTATTAATAAAGTCCCAGATAGTTTACGTCATCCCATACGAAACTAAAAGATGTTCTGCAGACTCCTCATATGCTCCACAAAAGCTGCACATAATAGACCCAATACTAACACTTCGTCTTGCCGGATTTGTACTCGTAGGCAAGTGATCCAACCCCAACCTCCACGCTAAAAAATGACTTTAAGTGATACCCAATTGTTCCATTCAAAGACCGTGCCATGCTCCGAAGAAGATGTTGAAAATAAATAAAATGATCTTTACAATGAAAATAAAATTAACTTATAAATAAAAGTAATTTTTAGTAACGCATTTTGGCATAATTTAAGATTCGGCCCAATAAAGTTACATGAACTTGAACTGGTTATTGTTTGGTTAATGAGTTCGGATTATAAATGGATTCGCTAATGTCATGAATAAAAATGTGTCTAAATGGGTCAACATGCTTAAGTAGTTGATGACACGGCTGTTGTGCCTGTGACAATAATAAAATACATCACACAGTTTACAAAGTGCTCTTAATATTGAATTGATTTTAAAATGCGCGAGATGCACCAAGGTGATAGGGTCCCAAGCCGAGACGCTTGATGCAAAAACGAACTGCTTTTCGTTTGCAAAGCGCAATTTAACTATATTTATTTTTTTTACAATTCTCATAGAGACCACATGCAATAGAACTTTGGGAAAACTAAACACAATTATCATATACTATAATCACATAAGCAGAACGCATAAGTCACATAATTTTAAAACGCGCAAGACGCACCAATGCGGAGTTTGTAATAGTTATGTTTTTAAGGCTTTAAAGTCATGAACTTCATAACTTTTATGTTAAGTGTGCAACTAAAAAAGAAACACCACTAAAGTTGAATGAGCACTGCACAAAATTTACCTAAATTTCTATCAGCCGACTTTCATTGACCCCTAGTTTCTTGCCATTACTAAGCATGACCTCAACCCTCCTCCACTTTTTTTTTTTTTGAACAGCAATAGACTATATATAAATATAGCAAACCAGCAAGAAGTTGGGAATACAAACGACGGAAAGCGAAATCATACAATCAAAGAAATATCGAAATCAATCCATCTATTCCAGTCCAAAGACACACCCTTCACCCTGTTTTTAACCCACCTGAACGTCTCTTCTTTAATAAGCTCCACGATCCTTTTAACTGGCACCATGTTCCCATTAAATTCTTTGTCGTTTCTCGCTAACCAAAGGTGCCAAAAACAGCCCAGAATCACCAGGTGTACCACATTTTTCCATTTTTTCGAGCCCACTTGAGACTGAATGTGGCTGAGGATCTGGTCGATTGTCATCTCCTCGCTAATGACCGGGACTTTTATCCATCTGAGGACGTTCCACCAAACGCTTTTGGCCCATAAAAAATCTGCGAAAAGGTGATCACATGTTTCTTCACTCAGCGCGCATCTACTACAAAGACTATCGTCGATAAGGATCCCCTTTTTTGCGAGCAACACCTTGGCTGCCAGTCTATCGGAAACTGCCCGCCACATGAGGTAGTTGACCTTGAGAGGCACCCAAGCGTTCCATCTGAAAGAAACCCCGTCGCTGAAAACCGACGCCTTCAGGTCAATCTCATTGTGAATGCATCTAACCAAAAACCGTCCACCTACCTCGTTTGCCCAAACCCATTTATCCGACTCATGTGACAGAGTTGCATCATTCAGCAAGCGCATAAGAACCCCCAGCTCAGCCCATTCAGCAGCATAATTGGGGTCTCTGACCCACTCCCACCGCCATTGACTTAACGAACCTGCGACTTCATAACAGGAGGCCACCTTAGCGTCTTTCACAGCAGCGAGCCTGAACACATTTGGGAACAAAAGCCTTAATGGAGCTTCCTTGATCTATGTATCAAACCACATCCTTGTTTTTGCTCCATCCCCAATTTGAACCTTTAGAGAATCTTTTACCTTGATACCCATCTTCCCGAGACTCCCATCTACATCGGCCAAGTCTTTCCACCAACCCGTAACTGATTTGTTAACTGGAATCATCTTCGTGCCTTTATCCGGACTGTGATAACAAAACCAAAGCACATGTTTCAATTATAATAAAAAACAAAGTATTTTTTATGGTTAACAAACATAAAGAATTGAATTTGTTTCAAGAATTGAATTTGTAAATATTCTGGTGTGAACTCAATATTCCACAGATGTACATATGTAGTAAAAAGTAAATATAACAAAATTCATCAACTCTATTTAACAAAATTCATCAAACTTCAATACCAGCCAATTCTCCCACCTAAATATACACATATATATACCAATGAGCATAACACTTTATAAAAATTATAAAAATAATAAAGAAAAACAAAAATATGTCATGTTCATGTACAACACGAGTATCAGTACCAACTACTATGACGCCAAAGAGGAGATCAAGTTAGAAACTCGAGTTACACGGGTTGAATCCATTCATGACTATTCACAAAAATGTAGAAGATAAAAAACACATTCATGATTAGTCATTCAGCTATTAATGAATAAAAATTAAACGAATGAAAAATGTATTGCATATAATTAGAAAATCATGTTATACGGGAGGAATCCAACTACTAACCATGCTCAGTGGCTATTAACCAACATGGTACCTCATTAGGTTTAATCTTGAATGCACCCAAATCCACTCCAAAATCATACATCATAGGATTGACAGATGCAAGCTTTGTGGAAAGAACCTGAAATTCATGTATTAAACAATAGCCAAGTAAATTTATCTTCTCCGTCTACCACCACCCTAACAACACCCGCCACCATCACAAACAAATAACTTTCAACTTTCAGGTTTAATCATATAAACATAGACAAGAAGAGGACGGAATTACCTTTGCTTTCTCATAAATGAGTTCCAGAGAAGCATCAATTGCTTCTCATGTTGGCTAACATCCTTAAACTTATCCAGCCTCTGAATTCAAGTAAACATTGGAACCAATTATTGTTTATCTATCAACTGTAAATAATATTAACTGTTACCAGAATGAACATACCATTCTATCTTCAAGATCAAGGACCTCAGCATCAACCTTGTCTTCAATGTCTTCCTCAGCAAACACCTGCTCTGGTGCCATTGGCTAAAAGTAGACCGTTCAAAATAAAATAGAGATTCCGATATCAATGGGTGAGTTGTGAAGTTTATAATACCTGACTGGTTTGAGAATGAAAGAACTGCCATCTCTCCAACAGGGATTGGCTGTAAAAAAACGACAAAAATCATGTTTCAAATTCTATAAAATCAAACATGAAAATCCTGAACATACTTTCTAGCATTGCGTCCTTTTCTTAATTTTCTAGATCTTGCATATGTCCGCAGGATGGTTGGTGTAACGCTGCTTCCAGGTACAAGTGCGGAAGCCTCTTCTGGTCTCGAAAATACGATGTCAGTAGCAGCAGCAATTGACACATCTGCAGCAGTAGATTCACGATCCAAACGCTCAGAAACAACACCTGAAAGAAACAAAATCAATATTTCAAACGTAATTTCAGAAGAAATGAACAAAACAGCTGTGAGCCACGAATGATCAAACTTGCCAGACATATTAGAGTCCAACGCCGCATGATTTGCATTTTGATTTTTCTCTCTGGTTTCCTTCTTCTCGTAGACATACGGCTTGAAATTTAAGGTTATGCTTAATTAAAAGGTGCATTTGTTTATATTCAAAAGCAAAACCTAATAAAACAAAACTGCTTGTGACTTACCAAAAGTTAAACGCCTTTTCGCTAGGTTCTAACTTTTTGCCAACTATTTGATTTCAAAAAGAAAACACTGTTAAAAAATGTATCCTTTTTTATGCAATAGGTTAAAGGTTATTTATGTAAATAAAATGGTTTCCAATATACCAAATGACCACCTATTCACCATCTTTCTTACCATGATTTACAAAATATCAAAAAACTTGTTTAACCAAACATTTGTTCAACCCCCAAGGGTCAAAAGTGAACTACCAAGTCTACCATTTATTGTTTATACACAAGAAACTAAGACCAACAATCGGCAACATTCATGCACGGGACCTTTTCTTTTTGGACTTGTGAACAACTTTTGGCAACACCAAAAGCTTAGTAGACTTGACGAACTTAAAGAAAGAGTGTCACCAAACTTGATGTCACAAGATTTCAAGTACTCTGACCAGCAGACGAAACCATACCTGAAAGCGGTTCTGTATTTCTCAAATCTTGTTATAAAGTCCTTAACATCACCTCTCAAGTTCTGAACGGCCACATCCCGAAGGTTCTGAGGAGATAGACTCAACTAAGCTGCTACGTCGGACCGAAGGAAAAACATGGATTAGTGGATTATTGTAAATATTAATATATTATTTAGTTTATAAAAGAATTAAAGAAAAAAATGAATGAACGAAAGCCTACAATTCTATATTCGGGAGGTTTGCTAAATTCAATGACTGGCGAAGCATTGACATTTGGAACCTTAGAATAACTACGATCAACTACATCAGCAACCTCGATGACGATTGCATTTCGGCTTACCCTAAGTAAATTAATGAAAAAAGAGGTAAACATACACAAATACATTATATAAACTAATTATTTAAAAACATTATTAAATACTATAAACAAAATATAAAACATCACATTATATTGATTCTTTAGTATTATGAGTTGATCAACATCCACTTTAGACTTCCCTTTCACCTTCAATGACAAAATAATAACAATAATCAAGTCATACTACTCAATCTATAAATATATAATAATATAAGTTCAAAACATAAAATAAATCTTGTACTTACACCGGATTGAACTTTTGTAGACACAAGTTCGTCACCAACTGTAAATTTTGACTTTCCTTTAGCTTCAAACCACAAAACAATCAAAATTCATGATTTAAGAATTCAAGTAACTAAAACAATACAGAAACTGTAACCAAAGTTGCATAAACACGTACATGAGACTTGGTCTTTGGAAATGGAAACTCATCAACATTATTAACTATCTCCTTACCTTTTAGAGTTAGGACATTAGGTGATGAAAGAAGACGAAGAGGAGAGAAACAGAGTTGTCAAGGAGAACGAAATGGGTAGAAACAGAGAAACTGGAATGTATGACCAAGCCCCCACTTGATAAGCTCTTCTTGGAATCTGCGTTTATTTGGAAAGAGTTAACAAAAACTTCAAACATTTGTGGGGATGATTGGGATAATTTTTTTCTTTTAACTGCCTGAAAGCATCCGATCAAACTCACTTTACAATATAAACCTGACCTAATTTCATCTCATGTGTTAATTATAGGTAAAACTAACCAGCCCAATGATTCTTGAGTTCTACAGTAGTTAATTTGAAATCAGATGCAGTATGTGCCTATTGTAGGGTTGAGCATGGTACCAGACCAAATGTACATCCCTAACCAGCCCGTGTTGAGTGGACACGGGGGCGTGTTGACCTGGACACGGCCCCGTGTCTAGAAGCTGTCTTATGGAGTTTGCCTATTTTTAAGGAACTTTTCCGGATCGGGTGGTTCTTTACTGGATGGAATAACCCCAAAGTGTCTAGGATGCCTTAATTGTTCTAGATTAAGACGAGAACGCAAGAGGTTGTCGGTGAGGGTGATTCCTATGCTATATGTAGGTGGACAAGTCCAACCCTTTTCCGGGCTCTCGTTAAAGAAGGTGTATGCCGAATCGCTCAGGTCTATGTATGCATCGAACGAAGTCGATGGGGAGTCCTTCACGGCACAATCGGCACAGGGACGACTATCGCTCAAGTCTTCACTAGAGTTAGAAGTATCGTCGGGGACAACGAAGTTGTTTGAAAGCGATTCCAACACTTCTTCTTGGTTATCATCTTGGGATAAATTATTGAAATCTATCCTAAGTTCTTTTAACCAATTAAGAATTAAATCTTCTAATTGAAATAGCTCATCAGGAAGCATTTCTCCTAGAAAATCTGGTTGGGAGCATTCGAGGGAGAGATAGGGATTATTTTTACTTTCGCCCCTCTTAAGGATACAAGGAAACGATGGGTCTATATAGTGGGGCTTATAATTTAGAAAATAACATTCTAATTCCTCATGGGTACCACCACATATTTGACACC
Organism: Helianthus tuberosus; assembly: GCA_030545235.1. Lineage (NCBI taxonomy): Eukaryota > Viridiplantae > Streptophyta > Magnoliopsida > Asterales > Asteraceae > Helianthus > Helianthus tuberosus. Next base: position 87,989,539 of record CM060432.1, on the reverse strand, counting down.
ACGCACCATGAGAGTGCCGGAAGTAAAAAATATCAGTATCACTCATGTTTGTGTCAGAGATTACCAACCGTCGGGATCTTACGGTTCTGTTTTCAGTAACTGAATCTTGGGCACGGGGGCGTGTTGAGTGGGCACGGCCCCGTGTTCAGCTTACTGTCTGACTTAAAACAAGATTGCCAGTTCCAATGATTGGGCACGGGGCGTGTTCAGCGGGTACGGCCCGTGCTGAGTTCTGCAGAAGCTGAAAAACTAAGAAAAATCCTAAAAAAATAGAAAAATAAGAAAAAATGATTAGGCCGTTGATTCCTAACTTTCTTAAAATCCTTGTGTCCCGGGCAACGGGCCAAAAACTTGATGTGCGTTAGGTGTATATATAGGTTTAAGTATATTTTAAGCCCTTTTACACTTTCTTTAGCCAAGTTTTAAATTTATAAAACACGATGTTTACTAACACTAAACACACATATGGGCAAGTGCACCCATCGTGAGCGTAGTATAGTGTTGGTAAGATACCGAGGTCGTCCAAGGACACAAGAGCTTTTAGTACCGGTTTATCCTCAACGTCTAATCAAACCAAAAAGTTTAGAAAAAGGTTTTAAACTAAGAAAAATAAAAACTAACTAAAATGCTGAAAATAAAAATAAAAGAAAAACAGATAGACAAGATGAATCACTTGGCTCCGACTCGTGTTTAGTGTAACCTTTGATTATTTCCGCACTTTTGCACTATTTAAGAGATTATCTTAGTTATTGTAGTAGGCCCCTCTTTTGGAGGTGACGTTACCCTCAACCCAGTAGTTTGAGTCAGCAAGGATACAATCCTAAAGGGTCGGATTATTGAAAGATAATTAATTAAGTTATTAATGCATATTGTGGTAGGCCCCTCTTTTGAAGGTGACGTTACCCTCGGCTAAGTAGTCTGAGTCAGCAGGGATACAGTCCTAAGTAGCCAGGTTAAAGTATTAATAGTAGTTTAACTTATGAGGGGATCAAAGAATTTGGACCCCCGCCATCCAATACCGTTAAGTATTGAAGGAGGTCCTACTAAATTTGACCCAGGTCCTTTGCAGGATCTATACACTGAACAATGGCAAGACTCTTACCAAACCGTTCCCTTAACCCCCGACCAGGTAGCCAACATACCTCCATATAGATCGTGGAGATATGAATGGTGAAAATCTTTTATTTTATATAGACAGTAAAATAATGCCAAGACACCACGGACAAACGATAAGGAAGAATCACATTCAACATAAGAAACTAGTTATTAAAGTCATTAATACATAACCAATTAAAAAGTGCGAAAAGATTAAAAATAAAAAGTATTACACTAGACACTTTGTCTTCACCAAGTGATGTAAGAGACTTAGGCAAACATGGCCTTGATTGTCAAGAACTCTTACGATCAATCTTGGATCCCGAGACGACTCACACACTCTATGATGGAAAATGGATGATGGTGGTGGATGATGGTGTTATGGTGGTGGTGGGTGGTGGGTGAAGTGTGAGAGAGGTGGTGTGCCAAGGGATGGTTTGAGCTTGAGCCAAGCACTCCTATTTATAGGCTGAATAGAAGCTCGGACACGGCCCCGTGTCCAGTGGGCACGACCCCGTGTCCACATCCTTCTCTTTCTTCATTAATTGCTCTTGTCTTTATTAGTTGACCACGGCCCCGTGTCCGCTGGGCATGACCCCGTGTGCAGAAGCATATCTGTACTATCAAGATTTGCCTGAATTCTGCGAATCTTATAGTTGACCACGACCCCGTGTCCGCTGAGCACGGCCCCGTGGTGGGCAATGGAAGCTTCTACAACTTTGTCTTTTATGCTGACACTTGGGCACGCCCCCGTGCTCACTGAGCACGGGGCGTGTTCAGCCTTCTGTTCTCTTGTTTTGCTTGGGAAGATGCTTTCGGGGAGGTCGGGCATGCCACGTTTATTCTTTTTCTTGTATTTATGTTAGATTTAGCTGCCTTTTTGCTTCTTTTGTTAATTTGAGCTCATTTAATCCTGAAAATACAAAAGAAAGACAAAAACACACTTTTTCCAACATTAGTACTAAAAAAGGGTTAGTTTTATGCCACAATTGATGTAATTTATATGTTGCATTTTGCACACATCACCATGTTAGGATTCTTGGCGAAATTGTTAACCCTCAAAGTGAAGTCCTTGTAGTAAAAAAACATGGGGTTTCGAACTACGGATGAAAGAACGTTTCTCATGAAGACTTATCATAGGAAACTTATGTGTACTTGAAATCAGAATTGGGGAGTGTAAGATAAAATGACATCGGTCAAGGTCCAAGACTTCTCCCGTATCATTACTCTTGTCACTATAGGTCTTAACACATGACAAAACTTCATGTGGTTTCTGTGCACTGAATTCCATAATTATGTAGGCCTCCATAATTACGTAATTCCTTGCACAGTCCGCACAGTTCATTTCATAATGCGTAGGGAAAAAAATCAATTGAATAAACATGAAGCGACTTGACTAGACCTCCAAAGGATCTTTTTAACTAGATCAACGAACGATCTTTTTAACTAGATCAACACATGATCTTTTTAACTAGACCGTCGTACGATCTCCTTAAATAGACCACTTAAGGGATCTTTTCAATTATTTCATCACATGATATTCCTAACCAGATTTTCAAATCAATCTGTTTAACTAGACCACTCAAGGGGTCCAATTATAGAATAGTACTTTAAAACCCAAGGGACTTTACTACAATGTAGAAGTCCATTAAGGATTTAAGATAGTACCTTTGGATATCCGACTATGAATCCCTCATATGAGATATGGAAGATTCTACGAGGATTTGGATGGATCACATAAAAACACAAAACATATAAGAAAACACATAAGCACATAATCACATAATTAGTTAACTTGATCTTTAATTTGTTATCTTTGGTCACGGGTATTTAAAGCACACCAGGAATCCAATCCGTGGATTTCATTTAGCATTTTAAACATAAGAATCTAACTATGGAGATAGAAATATCTTAATAGGAATTCGGATTTATCCTTATTGAATCGTAATATACGTATTAAGGCATACGAATAATTCAATTTAGGTCTCCGATTTGATTGATAATCATCCATAAGGATCTAATTATGAGGATAGAAAGATCCTTATTTTGGAATTTGGAATTTTGTGTAACAAGAGGTGTTTCGACACCTTGCACTAGGCGTGCTTAAGTCGATACACAAGGTAGAAAGTTCATGAGGTTGAGGTGCTAGATATGCCAAGTGACATATGAAGCAGAGTTTGAAGGTTGGGTACCACGTATGTTAAGTCGATCATACGAGTAAGGTTGACTTGGGGTTAGTTTAGACCACCTTGGTTTGGGTAGAATTGTCAAGCATTTGTCAGGTGACCGAGTCGTCCATGTGATGCACGCAGACGACACTACAGGTAAGCTTGGTGAGGTGCATTACATTTGTTGCACATAAGTACATACCGGCATTAGGTTTCCTTGCAAGAGGTTGAGCTGCAGCAGGATTTGCAACAGCTTTGCTTTGGATTGCAAAGCGGCACATGTTAATCAAATATCCCCCATCGTCCACTGTGGGTACATTTGAAATAGAGTATCTGATTCGGATGATGACGGTTGCATTGATTGCTCTAAGGAGCGGTTCCCTTGTATGGCTTCATCCCTGAGACGAGTCACGGTGATTGTTAAATCAACGGCCTTCTAGTAGTACGATGCCTAATTGATGGACAATTGCAGCACCTAGTTCGGACATTGTTGTTGCGATGAAGAGGCACCATGAAGAAAATGGGAGACATGGGAGGAAACAAGGGAAATGAAAACAGAATAACAATGCATAAAATTGCGATCATTTGTTTGTTACCTAAGGCAAACAAATGAGACGGTGACTAATCAAAGAAAATGGGTCAATATAATGTATCGCGAAGACATGCTCGCCTATAAGTGGACACTCACCCCAAGAGTTCCCAGGTAAGAGTGACTGGTCCGATACTGCGGATTTGTACGAACACTCTAGCCTTAGACAGAAGACTCAGGGTACAGGCACCCACCCTTCCAGTTTGCACGTGTTCACATTATTTAGACTAAACTTTGACGAGATTTTGAAAAACTTTGAAGGTTCAAAACCTAGTAATCAATCATCCTAGAACAGATGATTAGTTTTCAAAGCGGATTCAAAATTTGTGCTCTTATTGTGGTTGTCACCTAAGGATAAGTGACGGTATTGTTTTAAGACTAAACACGAGATAACTCGCGTTAGGGTCCTAGGAAGGTTATAGTCTAGGTCAAAGCATCACTAATAACCTAATTTCCTATAACCATTGGCTCTGATACCAACTTTTCTGTCACACCCCGACCACGTAAAACAACCAAACGTGGCGGAAACGTCGGGGAGTGTTGTAACAGAATTATTGTTTCACAACCATGGAATAAATAATTTCGTTTTATTGAATAAATGAACTCATTGTTTTAATACAATCAAATAAGTACAACTATTATCTTTCAAGTTTTAAAGTCGCTAAGGCACGAGTTCATCCTAAGTGTAGCATATATCATCAATCATCACAAAGCAGCACCTGAAACATGTGTAAAAATAGGTACGTCAGCATAAAAATGCCTGTGAGATACATAGGTTTTATTGTAATTAGGATTCATGACTTCTGAGTTTAAAGAAAAAGTTTTAATAAAAGTAGTCATGATCCATGTAAAAGGTTTTCTTTTATAAATCATTTATAAGAAATCAGATGATATAAAATAATAATACATAGGAAATTAAATAAGTAAGTAGAATAAGTTTGTATAAAAATATATTGTTTGAAAAACAATATTTTTATAAAAAGATTCATAGTATATATAAAAATATACTTTGGTTTAAGAAAGTCGAATAAGTAATATATTAAAATATATTTCAGTTCCAAAATCGTTAACCCAAGTGTACTAAATAACGCCACGGTATGTAATGTGATGAAAACACTTATATATAAGAAGTACCAGTGGCGTATCTACCATGTTTTCATCACATTACACCCATCCCGTTATCTAAACACTAACTAAAAAACCAGTCATTAAGTAAATAGTATATTAAATATACTTTAGTTGTTAAAATAAATAAATTTTCAGTAGTATATCAAAAGTATACTTTGGATTTATAAATAACATATTAAACTATGCTTTGGTTATGAAAATAACATATTAAACTATGCTTTGGATTTTGAGAATAACATATCAAACTATGTTTTAATGATTAACAAAATATATGTTGGTTTTGTACAATATCACATATGAGAGCATATCAAAATATACAAAAATAATGTGATTTAAGAATTCATTCAGACCTAGTGTATCAAAATACACCTTTGAGACTATAGAAATACCACAAAGGCAATTCCTATTTGGATGGAGAAACAAATTGGTTTCAGACATTCCATGACAACAGGAATGGGGTGTCAAATCCTATAGCGCTATATCATACTACCAACCGGTCTGGTGAACAAAAATAAGTACTATCCAACAATAATTTTATAATCTTTAAGAAAATTAGAGTTTAGACCATAAATAATCATTCAGTTTGTAAAAAGATAAGTACTAATATGTATAATCAATTATACTTTTGAAAACAAGAACATAACAAATAGGTACACATATTTCACCCCAAAACAATTGAAAACAGTAAAAGAGGGGTCTATGTACTCACTTGAGAGTGCTTAGGAGTCTTGAACAACTACCAAGCAAGCTAGAGGGAGCACGGAATCAAACGGCACCTAATATAGGTAACTACATAAATAAACCGGACCTAAATCGGGAGATCGGATAGTATGAGGTCTCGTGAACCAAATGAGCGTGGGAACTCATATGTATGGTTTAACAAGGCCTACATACTAAAATGAAACCTATCCTAAGTGCTTACGACCCATCACGACCCGCTTAGGTAGCATACACTACTTTAACGCGTCGTTCGCGTAAAACGCGTTTGAGACGTCTAACTAGTCCTATGACAAGTATTATATGCCAAGACATGTTTAAATATGTTACATAATCAGTTACGAGACGAAAGTTTTGGTTACATATGCTTAAATATCAATTATGCATAAAAAGGGCATTTTGGTCATTTTCCTAAGGCATATAAACTACCTATTATACAACTACTTAAACTAGGTGACCATAAGGTATAACCTCGGAAGGTTATTCCCTATACAACTATGGTCACTAAACATGTTTGGTCGGATCCTAATGATCGACCAAACGGGCCGTGTTCGAAAGTCTAAGCGGGTGTTTAGTCCGCTTGACTTACGACTCTACATAAGCACAAAACTAAAAAGTGACGAGCTAAACATGTTAAAACATGTTTAGTTAAGTTAGAAAACAGGTTTGGTATCAAAACAAACGGTTTTGATACCTTAAAGTAGTTTGGTTACAAAATACGCGAGAATACGCATTTTGGCCGAAACTACGACTCGTCACTAACCTAGATAACGTGGTAATCAGTAGGTATAGTCACTAGGGACTATAACCATCGTGATTACGTTCACGTTATGAAGTTCAAACGAACTTCGTGTTGACCATAAACTGGTCAATGCATAAAGTCAAACGTACTTTGACTTTTATGATAAAAAACGAACAAAAGAACGAAGGAATACTTACAACGGGTCCCCGCAAGCAAATCTTGATCCAAATAGCTCAGGTATGAAGCAAAGGCTTCAACTTAGAGCACATTAGATCAGATTTGTGTGAGGAAGAAGTGAAGTGGGTGGGCTATTTATAGAATTCCTTGAACCGTTAAGATCGTTTATCGAAAATTGAGCTTCAATCTTAACCATCCAAGTGTGCCCCTTGATTTGGAATACCTTGGGCACTTAAAATAGCCCCTAGAAAGCTTAAAATACCATTTGCAAGTTACCAAAACCATTGGAACAGTTGGTAACAGCTGGAAAAATGGTTTTTGCAGGTCTGACATGCTTACATGGGCCGTGTAAGGTTTTATGGGGGCTTACGCCGGCCGCCTGAGCCTTCTGATCAGCAAACAAGTTTCATAAATTGCAGTTTCAGTCCCTGCATGCTTTTAAGGCCATTTTTGATGCGTTTAAAGCCTGTTAAGCCATTTTCAAGGCTCTACAATGATTCCTAAGCATAGGGGACATGAAACATGCTCAAAAATATGTCGGATGTCGGTTCGTTTGGCCATATGATTGCGTTGTTCGGTTAATTACGACGGAAGTCGTAACGAACGCAAAGACGATCCAAATTAAGCGACGAATGGAATTTTATCATGCCAAACACTAAAACAAAATATTTTAATGCTTACATAAATTTTTGGATGTCCGGATATACTCGGAACGTAAGATATGCTAGAAAATGCAAACTTATGCACTTTTTTACGCTTTTTGTCCCTATTGATCAATAAAGTTTATTTTAGCATACCGAACCCCTCAAAGCCTATTTCTAAGCTATGTAAAGGATATTTAGGTTATGTTTATCTTATGATCAAGTTCCGGAAGGTTCGTTACTATACAAATCGGTATAGTTTCACAGTTTGACACAATTAGTCCATGCGATCGAACAAACTTGATTTCAACACACCAAACCATCCAAAACTTATTTCTAAGTTATGTGGAGGTTATTTAAGGTATGTTAAGCCTATTTCACTATTCCGGAGTGTTCGTTGCATTAAAATGGTTATATTTACGCATCAGAGCGCATATAACCTCCCAGAAAGCGATTTAAAGCTTGAAATCGAACAAGAGTTGATATGTGCAAACGATACACATATTTATACAATTCCCAAGTATGAAATACAATATTTCATTGGTTTGGTATTTGTTTGATGATTGAAGTGACACATGTGTCACAATTTGCTCTGTATATTTCTTGAAGTTTGAGCAGTGGTTCAGATAGACATCGTGGCAGAGCACTAATTACAATCGGAAAGGACTCGCTGGAAAAGTTGATTGGAAAGTGAGGTCTTGAAATTTGGGCATTAGTGTGTTCAAGAAATGAATTGAATCCAAATATTCTCTCAGGGAGATCAAAGAATTGTAAAGAAAGGTTAGTTGTTATTCATTTTTATGCTTTTTTAATTATAAGATATTAGCAATATTGATTTTCATCTTAGCAAAGGGTATTGATTGCTTTTTTTCTTTCGAAGACACAAAGGAAGCCAGTGAGTTATTTTGTTATTTCTGTTTTGCCATAACACAAAGAAGAAAATAACCAAGTGGGTGATCAAGTCAGAATTAACCCTTTTTAATAAATGTTTTAATTTATCTTTTATAAATTTTATCAATTTGTAAAAAATTCTAATCTGGTACCATTAAAATGAGTTTAAATTGATGATCATATTGAAATAGGGGTGAGGGTAGTACCGGTACCGTATCGAACTGGTACCAAAATTTGTCAAAACTGGGTACCGGTACCGAAATATTCGGTACGGTTCGGTACCGTTATTTGAAGGTAAAATTTGGTATTTTACCGGTACCAAAAAAGCCATGGTATCGGTACCGAAAAATTTGGTGCGTGAAATTCGGTACCGGTATCCGATTCCAAATGCCCAACCCTATATTCGAATTTATGGTAAAGTTGACCATTGCTTGACCATTTTATAACTTATTAAAAATTATCGGGTTAACAAGTACATGGGTGGGTTGGTTTTTTTGTATTCAAAACTCATATGACAAGTGTTGATAAAAATGTTTTTTTTATTATCGCTATGATTATTAGCCGTGTAATAGTCATATGTTATTATGATAGAGAAGTTGACCAGTTTTTCACCATTTTCTACCTTATTAAATGAATATATTGGCTTAACACGGGTGGGTCGGGTTTTTTGTGTTCAAATCAATTCAATAAGTGTTGATAAAAATGGTTTTTGTTATCGCTGTGATTGTTAGTTGTGTAATAGTCATGAGTTTTGTTATTGTATGCTCTGTTGAAGATAAATAGGATATACCGTCGTGTTTCTTGATCACATGAAAAGCACATCAAAACAAGAGATAGTGAAACAGAAGACGAGATAGAGAAAGAGAGCGTGAAGGAGAGAGGGGTGATCGTAGCCTTACCACAGTTCGTCCACCATCGTTTTTTTAAGGCCAATTGGATTTTAACACCTTTAACTTTGAAGAATTGGCCGATAACACCCGCAACTAACACTTTGATCTGTGACACCCCAAACTTTTAATTTTGTTTGTCATTTCACCACTCAGTTAAAAAATCAGTAACTGAGTTAGTCTTCCATCCTAGCTGGCATCCTACATGGACTATTTTTTGCAGATGTGGCACATGGACTATTTCTGGTCCTACGTGGCACATACTTGATTAGGTGGACAGGATTATGTGGCAATATCTTACCCCTTATTCAGTTATGACCACCACCGTCTCCCAATACACCTCCCCTCTCCTCTCATTTCTCTCACCATCTCCCTCTCTATCAACCCTAACCACCGTCAAAATTATCACTACTACCGCAGATAAATGACACAACGACAACAACAACCGGAACAAATCGACGACCTAGGCTTCTGTCCTAGCTTCAGCCGCTGAACTCAAAAGCGAGCCCTAGATCCAAACGTTCAACCAATTGGTCGTGTAATCAGCTCTGTTAATAACAGAGGGTTATTACTTATATGAACAAAAAGCTTCATGTAATTACTGAATTAGCGGTTGGACGGAGGGGTTCGAGCGATGGTCGGAGATAACGTATTTGAACAGGCACGATTTGAGTGAAACTGAAAGTATTGTTTTGATAGGAAAAGTTCAAAAGTGAGTTTGGAGGGTTTGATTTATACCATTTCGCTGATTAAAGACCTTTAATCGAATTAATGGTTCAACGTTTTCGCCGGTTCTTAATTCGAGTTAATTGGGTGTAATTGCAGGTTTGAAGTTTTTGTTATGTTTGCTCATGATTAAGATTCATCAGTCGCATTTAACCATGTTGGTTTGTTAAGCAAAATTAAAAGTCGATGGTTGCCGGAATAACATGTGTAACCGCCGGATGCGAGTTCAAGTTAGTATTTTTACTTGATTCGGAAATGGTTACACTCGGAACTTAACTGATCGTGGTCGTCTGATTAGTGGTTACACTCGGAACTTAACAGATCGTGGTCGTCTGATTAATTGGGTGGATCGGTTAGATTGTTATGGTTTCTGGTTGTCGCCGGCCTGGTGGTGTGTCGTCGGAATCCGGTCAGGGATAATCGAAGAAGAACAAGTGTTTTATACCCATGAATGTGCCACATTATCAACAATCGTCCATGTAGGATGCCAGCTAGGATGGAAGACTAACTCAGTTAGTCATTTTTTAACTGAGTGGTGAAATGACAAACAAAATTAAAAGTTTGGGGTGTCACAGATCAAAGTGTTAGTTGCGGGTGTTATCGGCCAATTCTTCAAAGTTAAAGGTGTTAAAATCCAATTGGCCTTTTTTTAATCACCCAGAGTTGTAAAGTGACAAAAACTTACCCTTGAGAAAGGTTATCTGGTGCAATTTTTATTACGGTTTTTTAATTGAGATTCGATTAAGTTGGTGTTCAATTTGCAGATTAGACGAGGTATGTATCTGAGCATATATTTGATAAAATTTAGTAGATCAGTAGGGAACGGGGATTATGGGTCAGAAACTCAAGAAATTTGATTTGGATTTTTTGTTTCGCACTGATTGATTGTTGAATTGAAGGCTTGCTGTTTTATTTTCGAATATGGCAAATAAGAAGTTGAAAAGTATGCCTTTACCTGAATCTTGAACGGTAAAAGAAGTGAACCATATTTTTTTAATTAGTTAAAATTGTTGCTTATGCCGTAATGACAAACTTTGTTTCATATGTTGTTGGATGTTAAATGACAGTGGTTCAAGCAAATCAAATTCATTACGCGCCTAATATTAATGAGCAGTAAAGGATCATGTATTTTTTATTATGATTAGCTGTTTTCTTTTCTTTGTTATTATTCAAAGTTGTATATATGTGATTATTCACTTTTTATTATTATTTTATAAATATAGAGCGGCCTATTATTGTTTAGAAAGAAAGATATATGAAACGCTCTGTGGTTGCAGTGTTATTTCAAAAGAATGAACAAAATCTGCACCGTACTCATCTTTTCCGTTTTCAGGATCTGTCAACAACATTGTCAAACGGGTCTAACAAAATTAGTTGATTGGAAAGTGAGGTCTTGAAATTTGGGGTCATGCAGTTCAAGAAATGAATTGAATCCAAATATTCTCTCTGGGAGATCAAAGAATTGTAAAGAAAGGTTAGTTGTTTTTCATTTTTTATGTTTTTTTAATTATAAGATATTAGCAATATTGATTGCTTTTTTCTTTCGAAGACACAAAGGAAGCCAGTGAGCTGTTTTGTTATTTCTGTTTTGCCATAACACAAAGAAGAAAATAACCAAGTGGGTGATCAAGTCAGAATTAACCATTTTTAATAAATGTTTTAATTTATCTTTTATAAATTTTATCAATTTGTAAAAATTTCTAATCTGATACCATTAAAATGAGTTTGAATTGATGATCATATTGGAATAGGGGTGAGGGTAGTACCGGTACCGTATCGAACTGGTACCAAAATTCGTCAAAACTGGGTACCAGTACCGAAATATTCGATACGGTTCGGTACCGTTATTTGAAGGTAAAATTTGGTATTTTACCGGTACCAAAAATGCCATGGTACCGGTACGAAATGCTCAACTCTATATTGAAATTTATGGTAAAGTTGACCATTGCTTGACCATTTTCTAACTTATTAAACATTCTCGGGTTAACAAGTGCATTGGTGGTTTGGTTTTTTTGTATTCAAAACTCATTTGACAAGTGTTGATAAAAATGGTATTTATTATCGCTATGATTATTAGCCGTGTAATAGTCATATGTTATTATGATAGAGAAGTTGACCAATTTTTCACCATTTTCTACCTAATTAAATGAATATATTGGCTTAACATGGGTGGGTCGGGTTTTTTGTGTTCAAATCAATTCAATAAGTGTTGATAAAAATGGTTTTTGTTATCAGTATGATTATTAGTCGTGTTCGTGTTGATAAAAGTGTTGATAGAAGTTGACCAGTTTTTCACCATGAAGATGAAGACTATGACATGGTGACTATTCATTAGACATGACGGTACTGGTCGCATAATATGGCGGAAAGGTTGGTTAGTTTATCTGCACACATTTTATTTGTTCCTAATCTATGTAAGATGTCGGGTTCCACAACACAGTACACACATAAACAAGATTAAAGAAATGCAAAACTATATGGGAAGCTTCAAGAAGGAAGGGCCGAAATGAACAAATTGGGCATATCATTGGGTTTTTTTAGTACAACGGCTGGTGGCGTTTCTCACTTTTTTCTTGTGGAGGACCCGAATCCGAGCTTGCGTCTAATCTATCAACTATTTCTCCACCAAATTCCTATGTCAACGGTCAACACTATTGAATAATATAATTTATTGTAAGTGCCACTTTATCTTATTTCTTATCTCAGTTAACAAGTTATATTGCATTGTGGGGGGGGGGGGGGAGGTGTGGATATAATCAATTTCTATGGTTTGGATAACCTTTTAGGGTCAAAATAATAGCTGATACAAATTTGGGTTACCAAGGCCATGCTATAGTTTACAAGAGTTAAAAAGGTATTAGCTGAGGACACATGCAATGCTATTCTTAGTAAGGTACATCATCGATTAATATCATATTCTTGGTAATTACAAGAGGGCTCAAGTTCGAATCTAATCCATACGAGTTTTGTTGTAGTGGGCCTTCGGGCGGCCTTTTGATAGTGGGCTTAGGCTACTCATTTATCTATAATTTTTTATTTCATCTTCTCAGAGTAAGTGAACATATTGTTACTATTGGCTAATATTGTTTCATCATTGTTTGGTATGATTCTTGCTTTATCATATTTTTATCTTCATGTATTTCAGGACCAATTGTTAATTGTATCTGAACTTCTTAAAGCAAATTTATATGAATTCCAAAAGTTCAATAGATAATCTGGTGGCGAGGTATTGTGTTTGTATCTATAAACCATATAAAAAACCGGGCAACTGAATTAGATGATTTGGAGGGTTTTGTGTGGTATTACTTATTCATTTAGTATAGGTGAGAGGTTTAGATCAGTAATTTCATGCAGTTCTTAATGTTGGTATAAATATGATTAAACAAGCACTCGGGAGTGGAGATGTGAATAATCCTCAATCCCAATCTGAATCAACATGGAACCGTATGGAACTATCGGTGATGTTGGAACATGTGCAGTTTCATGTGGCTCCAACTGATGTTGATCCCGGGACTGGACTTCAATGGTTACCAATTCGTAGAAACTCCCACAAAGTAAAGCACACCGGGGCTGGACTTCAATGGTTACTAATAAAATGACAAATGTAGTTTATAAAGAAGTATTTAGTGATTTGTGACTTTCATGTACTCATTTATCTATAATTTTTTTTTATTTTAGTATCATTTTTATACATTTATATTGAAAAATTCTTTCGTTACAAAATTTATCTCAATGCCAATAGATATTATATGTTTGTGTTAAGCCACCCGCGAAACTCGCGGGTTCTTAGACTTGTATTGTATAAACTGATAGTTAGCGAGACTATACACATGTGTATAAACTAACATCTGTGTATCTTGTATAAACTAATACTAGCGAGACTGTACACATGTGTATACACTAACAGCTGTGTATCTTGTATATACGGAAACTAGCGAGATTTTAGGGATTTTGATTATATTGTTTAATAAATGAAATTTACAAAAGACGCAAATACCCTTCTGGCAATTAATTTAAAGGGAAGTTAAAACATTATAATTACAATCTTGCCATTGTTTAAAAATCTCTAGATGGTGTAATCCAATGGCCCAGATTAGTTCACACAGTTCACTCTTAACCTAGTGTTCACTCTAGAACCCTACCCTACCCTATATATATATATATATATATATATAGAAACGGGATCAGGAGAAAACTGCTGAAAGTGTGAAAACGGTGAGAACGGATCCTGGTCGAACACGTGGCAGAGGGCACTAAATGATATGCAGGGGTACGATTGTCATTGCCCACCTTCCGCTTAATAATGGCATTATGATTCCGTTCCAAACAAAATTTCAATGGAAATGGCGTTTTGTTCTTTTTGTTTGTTTCAATGGTGTTTTTTTTTTAAGTATTTTTTTAATGGCGTTTATGTTTCTATGGTGTTCTACCTATATTCAACAGATATGACGTTTTGTCCTTTTTTACTTGTTTCAGTGACGTTTTTTTAACCTTTTTTTTAAATTCCGTTTATATTTCAATGGTTACTATTTTCTAATTATTCAAATCATGGCGTTTTCATTAACATGTTTTCTGAAGACAGTAACATTCGTTCTTATTATTTATTTATTCATTATGGATTACTGATCATGGCGTTTTCTTGGATTTCTCACATCTATGAATAAATATTATCGAAAACCCATAACGAAACAAGTAGATGCAATAGCCAAAAAAGCAAAATACATTAGTCAACATTAAAATTATACAATTCATGGCGTTTAAGCTAATCTATATATAGATCCATCATTTCTTTTATTCTCTTGTGTCCTGTTTGATACAATTCATATATTCTTTCTCCCCCTAAATCGAAGAATTTTCTTATAGATTTTACCACTTGTCTTCTGTTTTCATTTTCGCTATGCAGCAGGTTTTTGCAATGTATTTCATCCTTAGGTCATTTAGCTGTCTTTGTTGTAGTTGATTACCTACGAGTTTTCTATATGTATAAAACTCTTTTTTTTAAAAAAACTGTTTTCAAAACGAGTCAGTTAGTTGTATTTACCAGTGAAAGTTTACGTATTTTCAAAAGATTGAACCGCAGGTACCGAACCTTATAATAGGCTGGGAATTTGGGGCGGCTAGAATGAAGGCTAAGGAATTTGCAACTCCTCAAGCTTAAGCCCTATGATGTCTAAAGCTCTGTTTATTAGATCCCGCCTGTGGGCTTATACTGAAACTCTTGTACGAGTTTTATTATATATTCAGACTTTCATTAAATGAATATTTTTACTCCAATACTTCTGCTACATATTATTAAATTGTGATACTGTTATAGTGTTATCTAGCCGTCACGACCCATCCGGGCCCACCGGGAATTGGGTGTGACAATCGGATTACACCTTTCCCTGGAGAAACTTTTAATAGCATTCTTCTCTGATTTGAAATTCTAAAGATTTGCCAATATGATGGCCTAATAGTCGCTTTTTCTCCTATTTCTGCCTAACATACTCGATGGCACTTTTATTCATAAAGTGCTTCAAATGGGGCAACATTAAGGTTTGTATGATAACTATTTGTTTATTGGAGAATTCTTATGAGTGGCAAGTGATCGTTCCACTTTCATCAATATCTAGCACACATGCACATAGCATGTCTTCATATGTTTGTACTGTTTTTTTATCTTGCTCATAATAAGTTGTACTCAGATTCAGTCGAGTTTTCATGGCTTTTGAAAATATTCCCAGAATTGAGAAGTGAAATGACTATCTCGATCAGATACAATGGATATCGAGACTCTATGTAACGAGACTATTTCGTCCACACACAACTTAGCTAAAAGCTTCCTTCATTGATAGGAAATTTGCTGACTTAGTTAGTCGATCCACAATCACCCAGATTGTGTCGTTACTTGTTCTTGTTTTGGGAATTTTCTTAAAAATATCCATTTGTTATCAATCCAATTTTCAAACTAGCATTTCTTATCGTCGAAGTAAACCTAAAGGTTTCTAATGCTCAGTTTTAACTTGCGAAAAAGTTAGACCTTTCAAAACTTGCTATGTCCTTTTTCATTCCAATTCACTAGTAATTCTTCTTCAAACCTTGATACATCTTATCACTTCCAGAATGCATCATATACCTAGTTTTATGAGTTCGTTCGAGAATCCTTTCTCGTAAGTTTCCTTGAATAAGTATTCAAATTCTCCTTTTATGGAATCTCCAAATTCCATTTATATCCTTCTCCAATTCTTTTATCACGCCTTTTAATCCTTTTTCTAATTCCTTCATTGTTCCTATTAATCTTTCAGCATCTTCCTTGATTGTTGTTTCCTGGGTACTCTTCAATTATTCCATTAAATCTAATTGTGGATTTAATCTGAGAGTACGTGCTTGTTTTGGCTGCTCATGATTCTAAATCATGCATCATAGTACTAAGAAATCTTCAGTTCCTTATGTTAAATCAGTTAACGAAACTGCTATTCGAGAAAAATCATGGTTATAACGTTGATAATATCTTGCTAATCCTAGGAAACTTTTTATTTCTATAAAGGACTAAGGGATTACACATTTGGTAATAGCTTCAATTTTGACAAAATTTACATGCACGCTTTCATGGTTAATCAAATGACCTATATATTTTACTTATAGTAATCAAGATTCATACTTAAGGGGATCTAGCATAAAGCTTTTCTTTCCTCAACAGTAGTAGAAGCAAATGAAGATGTTTGGCATGATCTTCATCTTGAGTATATGACGTGTGTCGGAGTGTACGGATTTTTATTATACTTTTAGTCCCTTTTACTCTTTTATCAAGCTTTAAAGTTATAAAACACGATACAAAGCTATCACTCTCTACAACACGCTAGGGCAAGTGCACCTATCGTTGGCATAGTATAGTGATGGTAAGATACCGAGGTCGTGCAAGGACACAAGAGCTTTTAATACCGGAATATCGTCGACGTCTAATCTAACCAAATTTTGAGAAAAGATTTTTAAATAAGTAAAATAAAGAAACAAAATAAATAAATAAAACAGATAGACAAGATAGAATCACTTGAATCCGACTCGTCATTTATGTATCCTTTGATGATTTCCGCGCTTTGGGTTTTTTAAGAGATTATCTTAGTTATAGTGGCATGTCCCTCTTTTGGAGGTAACGCTACCCTCAGCCATATTGGTCTGAGTCAGCAGGGATACAGTCCCGCAAGGTCGGATTATTGAAAGATAATTAAGTGAGTTATTAATGCAAAAAGTGACATATCCCTCTTTTGGAGGAAACGCTACCCTTAGCCATATTGGTCTGAGTCAGCAGGGATACAGTCCCTCAAGGCCGGTTTAAAGTTTTAGTAGTAGTTTATTTATAAGGGATTAGAATCGTTCTTACTTCCCCTGATTTGATGCTATCTGCCTCAAAGGAAGTCTTAATAAGCTTGAATCAAGTCCTCGCGGGATCTATACACTAAACGAGGCAGAAACTTTACCCAACCACCCGTCTAACCCCCTTCCAGGCAGTTAACGTGCTTTATATAGACCGTAAAGACATGAATGAGTGAATCAACAAAACATGAAGAAATGATTGAATAAAGTTCAATTTCAATATAAAAATAGTTATTAAAGTTATTAATAAAAACCCAAATAAAAAGTTACCAAAGGTAGGAAATCCAAAGTAATACATAAATGATTTTGTCTTCACCAAGTAATTTAAGAGATTAGCCAAGCATGACCTTTGTTTGACAAAAACTCTTACTATCGATCTTGGATCACGAGACTACTATACACACTCTAAGGATGGATGATGGATGAAAGTGGTGGATGATGGTGGTGGTAGTGGTGGTGGAGTGATGGCAGGTGTGAGAGAAGTGGTTTGCTAAGGGATGAGTTGCAAGTGAGCCAAGCACCTCTATTTATAGCTGAAAACAGTAACTTCACACGGCCCCGTGACTGGTGAGCATGGCCCTGTGTCTTTCTCCTTCTCTGTCTTTATTTAATGCTATTGTCAGCCCTTCTGCACACATGGCCCTGTGTGTCAACGGCACGGCCCCGTGGCCCCTGTACTTGCTGTACGAACCCATATTTTCAAATCTGAGAGTTGATCACGTCCCGTGCTTAGGAGACACGACCCCGTTGTAACAACCCGCACGTTCGTGCGTTGTTACTACTCGTTATACTCGTTACGCCTAGCACCAGAGATTCGGATCATAATGTAGCTATATCGCATACACCGCTATTTCGCAGTATTTTCGCATATTACGCATACTTTATCGCTATCACATCACATTGTACTTGCTGACAACCATGAAGATGTCAAGTGAGGACCAATTCTACCCTCCTTGATAGCCGTGATGTGTCGCAGTGCAACTCAATACTCAAAAACGCACTCGCAGGCACGCGTGACTCGATTATCGCAGGATATGAAATATGGATATGTATATACGACCCAATGTGACTAATTATACTAAATATACAAAAATGTGGATGAAAATGCGTACCCAAACTATCGCAATGCTTAACGATCGAAACGAAACGCCAAAAGAAACTCAGTTCACCGGAGGCGTTTGATATAATGGCACTTCGATCGAATGGCCATCCGATCGGGCAGCCATCCGATCGGACAGCCATCCAATCCGACAGCCATCCGATCTGACACACTGCACCACCTCCTCTCCTCTCTTGCCTATTAATAGCACATGTAACATCACTTGAACAGTGATGTGATAGCTCCCACTCGACCAGCACGCTTTGGGGCCATTTTCTCTCAATTTCTCACAATTCTTGTAAGTTTTTACCTCAAATCTTGTACTTCTATGATCTACACGCACTTCTTCATCATTTTCTCTTCTAAATCTTAACTCTTAGCCGTGAAATCGATGGATTTGATATGTTCTAGGGTGATGTCATCATGAAGTTCTTATAAACTTCAAGTGTTGGCCTCATTCCACCAAGAACAACTCAGATCCGAAGGATTTCCACAAGAATAAACAACATTTTCACAACAGATCTACACATAATCATGAATAAAAGGATTGAAAGATGGTTTTCCAACTTTCTTTCAACTCTTTTACACTCAATGCACTCAAGACCGATAGAATCGGAGCTTGTACCGACCTTCTACTCATTCTTAGTGTCGTGTTGGTTCAAGATCCGGTTTCCAACATATGTGTTAGGACTTATACTCGCGAGGTCCCGCCTTAACTAGTATAGTACTATAGCACCCGACGGGGTCTAGTTAAGATGAATAGCAATCGCAATCGCAGCTCGAGTGACTTAGCTGGTAGTATCGGTCTTAAATGCATGTATGTTGAGGTATCTCGTTTATGTATTTGGTAATTCACAGCACTTTTTATCTACTTACGCTACTTTATCAAAACTTGTATACTCACCAATACTTTTGTATTGACGTTGTTTTAACGTATGTTGCAGGTTTAGTCGCAGACTACATCAAATCAAGCTAGGAAGTCTAGAAACTCACCTAAAATCTATGTTGTCGGATTTGTATAGTTCGAGAGGACAAGAAATCTGTGATACCTTACGTGATTGTATTGGTTATTAGTATGGAATAATGAACGCATTAAATACTGTCGTAATATAGCTGTTATGGATTCTCTTGAGCAATCTGATTCGCCTAGTTCCGCGCCCCGATGATTCCGCCATCGGTTAGGGTGTGACAGATTGGTATCAGAGCCATAACTATAGGGAATTAGGTAAAATTTTGTGACTCGACCTAGTCCGGGTCGACGTCTTAGAAATTGACCTAGTCTATAGTCTAAGTACCAACAGGCTTACTCGTACGAACCCAGCAGGGTTTGTTTGGGTCTACTTGATACTCTCATTCGAAGTCGCTAAAACTACTACTTCGCGTGAACACCGCATACTACAATTTCACGCGAAGAGCCTTTCCTAAGGCTGGAAGGTTACTTTGCCTTTCCTAAGGCTGACACGATACACACATTTTCGAAAATACTCGCATAACACAACCGAGTGGTCCAGTCGAGATCAGGTGTGAAAACCAAGAACTCTCGATAAGATCGCTCACTCAGCGCATTTTTCTAGCACGAGAACTTTTCGTTGAGCTAGGAGTGACATCCACAACTTAGCGGAAGTCTCCATTTCAAAATCTAGTGGAACTCTTGAACTTATTCGAGGAGCACGACCACAGTTAGGAGCGAAGTTATTAAGTCAGGGGTGAAACCCGTATCCTAATAAACTGTCCCACTCTCTATAAAATGGTTTTCGAAAAGCTATCACCAAGGACTCGACCATAACGAAGACTCGAGCCACGCGATGACTAGGAGGTTGCATCCCAGTGGAAGCATAAGTCTTCTAGGTCAACGCGCGTGCACGAACTTGTTGGGTATAGTTGGGTTACCTTGGGTACTCGACGCTAAACACCCGAGGCACTCCGATTATTTTACTAAGCCTACGACTCGACGGTTTTACGCTTTAATGAACTTAATTACGCTTTATGTTTTTATTATACGCCTTATCGATTTCTCAATTTATCAATTTTCGCTCCTTGTTTTACAAAAGCACAACTCGCACAGCCATCGTAATCTAAAATGAAAACCGAATGTTCGCAACAAAACTAATGTCTAATTACTCACTTACGCTTATGCTCTCGCTCTCTCCCTCTCATCGCGTCCTCACATAATCTACACCGATATGTATGTGGGTAAGTATAAACTACAACTATTTATATGTACAAAACAAATCATTGTGTGAGAACTTAGGAAATCTCGTGTCTCCTATGTGGCTCCTATGTGAAATATAATATATTATACGCTACAAGTTTTGATCGCGCTCAATCGCATCGCAAACTCAAAAATCATTATGATCGAATCTCACTCCAAATATCTCTCTGTCTAGATGCCTTCCAACGACTCTACCTCGAGACGAACAGCTAGGAGAAGAGCCAAACGAAGCGCCGAGAAGTGGATTGCCTCGCTTGTGGCCAGGGAAGTGGCCAAGGTCATTCCTCAGATTGTCGCTTAAGTGTACTCTCTCAACAACTCTCGAACCTCGGAAGACTCTAAGACGGAAGCGCCGTAATCTGCTTTCCTCTACAAATACTTCAAAGCCTGTGACCCGATGGAGTTCACGGGTGAAGGAGGTGTGTCCCAATTACTCCAGTGGTTCGATTCTATCGAAGTTACCCTTCGACAGAGTGGGTGTCCCGATGGTTTTTGTACTACTTGCGCTACCGGAGTATTTCAATCGCGAGCACTCGACTGGTGGACCGCCGAACGTAACAAATGTGGGATCTCCGCGGCTTATGCTCTCTCTTGGAATGAGCTGAAAGAGCTCATGAAGGAAAAGTACTGCCCGCCCCACGAAGTCCAGAAGCTAGAGGACGAATTTAGGGAAATCAAGCAAGTCAAAGGTGACAATGTTGGCTACACCGCAAGGTTCAAACAGCTTAGCATAATTTGCCCAAGTCAAGTCAACACTTCAGAAAAAGCCATCACGAAGTACATTCGTGGCTTGCCTGAGAGTGTGGGTGATTTTGTCGAAGCTGCAAGACCTGCTACCATCGAAGAAACCTACCGTTTGGTCGCAGAGATCAACGACAAACGAGTCTTGGACGGATTCTTCTCCAAGAATCCTGTCAAACAAGCTCATCAAGCAATCGTCATCGACTCATCCGACGATTCTTCTGAAGATTCCTCCGACGATGTCTCCAGCGAATCATCAGACGAATCCACCAACGACAACTGTCACGGCCCCCATCCCGGTTTTACCCGGTCCAGGAGCCGCGGGACAGAAACCCGTGGTATTTATTAATTGAGTTGACAGCGGAAGATTTTACAGGATCTTTTAAAACTTGAAATGCGCGATTATTTTATTTCATAATTCGGGATAAACCCCGTAATTTACAAATAGAGGAATTTCGCAAAGAAATTCCCTGATTTACAAAACATGTTTATTTGTTTATCTGAGCCACTACTTCCAGCTTTGTTAGTGCTTCGTAGCACTTTTCCTTGGTTCACAGTAGTCACCTGAAACATGTTTTGAAAATATTTTATTAGCGGGGAAATACTGGCGAGTCACTCAAGTTTGATAAAACGACACATAGTTATAAATTACAGCATAAGAGCGATTGCAATGGCTTCTATCTTATTTTTATCTGGCGCCGTGTCACCTCCTGGTGACGATGGTCATACCACTATTGGGTCCTTTCACCCAAGTAGTGATGATTATCACAGTTAGGATTTATTAGCCTAACCGTGAGAAATTTAGTAGTGTGCACAATACCCCACTAGCCAGTGATTCAAGATAACCACGACTTAATCCCCGTAATTATAACTTTTGAAAATAATGGAGTATTGTAAAATACTTTTGATAAAAGAGAATGACTCACATTGCAGATTTAAACGGGCAGAGTTTAGCCTACTGATTAGCCTTGTAACCTAATTTAAATAACAATGCACACGAACTAGGTCAGTAACTAATACAGCATTTACGATAACTCACGAGATAAAACCCTCACAACGAATGACAAAGTGCAATACTTAAACATCCATCGAATTTACGACGAATGACAAAGTATGGCCCTAATGTGGGCAGCACTTAAACATCCATCGGATAGTTTCAATCGATCGGACATTGAATCGTAGCAGCGATCGAGTTAATACCCTGTATCGTAGCAGCACCTCTCTTATTTGAAATTACGATTTGAAGCAGCAAACTTCGTTTTTAAGAATTGTTTTCGACACCAGTGAACTGCTCGTGGCCAAACCTATTTATAGCAGAAATTTGGGTCTTACGCGGCCCGCGTAAGCCTTAACAGACTCTTACGCGGCCCGTTAGAGCCCCCTATGCGTAGATTAGGGCATCCGTGTCACACCTAGGTCTGCCACGTGGCTGCCACATGGCCCTGAACGCTTATCCGGTCAAACACACTTTGACGCGGCTCGCGTAAGCTTCCCTTATGGCTTACGCGGCCCGCCTGAAACCCCAAAACTTTGATTTCTTAGTTTTTCATGCACGTTAAGGTTTCAGGGGTCCGGGTTTTCACTTACGGGTCATTTTGGGACATTTTTGAAGGTCCTTACATCCTCCCCACCTTATTTAGAATCTCGTCCTCGAGATTTTTTGGAATAAGTGAGGATACTTTTGCTTCATCTCCGATTCCAGCTCCCAAGTATACTCGGGTCCTCTTTTTGAATCCCATTTGACTTTGACTAGTACTAATCTTTTGTGCTTGAGAAATTTGATCTTTCTGTCTTCTATTTGAAGTTGTTTTTCCACGAACTTTAATTTCTCATTTACCTCTATGTCTTGAATAGGGACTACTAATGATTCGTCCGATAGACATTTATTGAGGTTGGATACATGAAATACGTCATGTATCCCAGTTAACTCTTCTGGTAGCTGTAAGCGATAGGCCACTGGCCCTATTTGCTGTATTACCGGGAATGGTCCTACGTATCTTGGACTTAATTTCCCTTTCTTACCGAATCGAACTACTCCTTTCCAAAGAGAAACTTTCAAGAGTACCTTGTCTCCAACTTTGAACTCTAGTGGCTTGCGTCGACTATCGGCATAACTTTTCTGGCGATCTCGAGCAGTTTTCCGTCTTTCCTTGATTTGAGAAATTTTGTCGGTGGTCTCTTGCACAATTTCAGGACCTGATAATTGATTTTCTCCTATCTCTGCCCAACAGACTAGAGTTCTGCATTTTCGTACATATAGTGCTTCGAATGGGGCAGCTTCAATGCTTGAGTGATAACTATTGTTATAGGAGAATTCGATTAAAGGTAGGTGGTCATCCCAGTTTCCTCCAAAATCTATCACACATGCCCTAAGCATGTCCTCCAGAGTTTGGATCGTCCTTTCACTTTATCCGTCTGTTTGAGGATGGTAAGCTGTGCTTAAATTTAGTCGGGTTCCCGTTGCTTCTTGGAAACTTGTCCAGAAGTGGGAAGTGAAACGACTATCCCTATCCGATACAATGGAGAGTGGAACTCCATGTAAGGATACTACCTCGTCTACATACAACTTTGCTAACCTTTCCATGCTAAAGTTTTCTTTTATAGGTAGAAAATGAGCTGATTTGGTTAATCGATCCACAATTACCCAAATCGCATCATTACATATTCTGGTTTTGGGCAACTTAGTAACAAAGTCCATGGTTATAACTTCCCACTTCGATACAGGCATTTCTAATTGTTGTAGTAAACCTGAGGGTTTCTGGTGTTCTGCCTTAACTTGTGAACAAGTAAGACACTTAGAAACATACCTAGCTATGTCCTTTATCATTCCTATCCACCAGAAGTTATTTCTTAAATCTTGGTACATCTTGTTGTTACCAGGATGCATGGTATACCTAGATTTATGGGCTTCCTCTAAGATCTTATTTCTTAACTCTCCTTGCTTAGGTACCCAAATCCTCTTCTTGTGGAATCTCCAAATTCCATCAGATCCTTGCTCTAATTCCTTTATTCTTCCTTTCATTCCTTCAGCATCATCCTTGATTGCTGTTTCTTGAATGTTTTTCAGTTGTTCCATTAAATCTAACTGTAGATTTAATCTAAGAGCACGAACTCGCTTTTACTTTTCATGGTACTTACGACTTAAGGCATCTGCAACTACATTCGCTTTTCCTTCGTGATATTGAATATCACAGTCGTAGTCACTTAGGATTTCCATCCATCTCCTTTGCCTCATGTTCAATTTTTTTTGTCCAAATATGTATCTTAAGCTTTTATGGTCTGTATAGACAGTAAACTTACTTCCATACAAATAGTGTCTCCAAATCTTAAGGGCAAAAATTATGGCTCCTAATTCTAAGTCATGAGTCGTATGGTTTTCCTCGTGCTTTTTCAATTGCCTTCTGGTAAGGCTAGACTTCAAAATCCTCCGTTCCTTCTGGTAAGGCTAGAATTGGAGCGTTTGTTAATTTTTCTTCAAAATCCTAAAGGCCTCTTCTTGCCTAGGTCCCCAATCAAACTTAACCGATTTACAGGTAAGCTTAGTTAAGGGTACAGCTATTTTGGAAAAATCCTTAATGAATCGTCTATAGTAACCAGCTAATCCTATAAAACTTCTAACTTCCATAGCTGATTGCGGGACCTTCCACTTGGTAATTGCTTCTATTTTGGAGGGATCTACGTGAATACCTTCGTGATTTACCATGTGTCCTAGAAATTGTACCTCCTGCAGCCAAAATTCATATTTCGAGAATTTGGCGTAAAGCTTTTCTTTTCTTAACAAAGTTAAGAGTACATGCAGGTGCTGACGGTGTTCATCCTGGCTTTTGGAATAAATAAGTATATCGTCGATGAAGAAAATTACAAATTTATCCAAATACGGTTTACTGATTCTATTCATCATGTCCATAAATGCTGCAGGAGCATTTGTTAACCCAAAGGGCATGACTGTAAACTCGTAATGACCACACCTAGTTCTGAAAGCAGTTTTAGGTATGTTTTCTTCTTGTACCTTCAATTGATGATATCCGGAGCGTAAATCTATCTTAGAAAAATATCTAACTCCTTGAAGTTGATCGAAAAGATCATCAATCCTAGGTAATGGATATCGATTCTTAATTGTAACCTTATTTAATTCCCTATAATCGATACACATTCTCATTGACCCATCTTTCTTTTTCACAAACAACACTGGAGCTCCCCAAGGGGATGAACTAGGTTGTATAAATCCTTTACTTAGCAATTCATCTAACTATTTTTTCAATTCTAGCATTTCAGTGGGTGCTAACCGATAAGGTGCCTTGGCTATCGGTGTAGTTCCAGGAATTAGATGAATTCTAAATTCGACTTCCCTATTGGGTGGTAATCCCGGTAGTTCTTCTGGGAATACATCTGGGTATTCTGCTACTACAGGAATTCCTTTAAGTTCCTTACCTTTCGAGTTAAGGATTACTGAAATCATATACACCACTTCTTGTTTTCTTGAATAACTGGCCAACTTCATTACTGAAATGAATTTCAATGGCTTTCGTGGCTTATCTCCTGTTATCACCACTAATTCTCCTGTGTGTGTATGAATTTCTATGGAATTCTTATCACAAAGAATTCGAGCATGGTTGGCTACTAACCAATCCATTCCTAATACCACATCGAATTCGGCTAAATTCATAGGTAACAGGTTTGCAGAGAATTTATGGCCTAAGAGTTCTATCTTTTCTTCTCGCAAAACCTTATCTATGTTAACAGGATTCCCATCTGCCGTTTCTACCATAAAAAATTGTCTAAGGTTGGTTAAGGGTAGGTTAAGAGCTTGGCAGAATGAAGTATTTATAAAACTTTGGTTTGCACCAGAGTCAAATAATACTTTTGCATAAACGTCGTGAACTAGGAACGTACCAGCTATCACGTCAGGGATTAGTTCTGCTTCCTGAGTAGTCAACTGGAAGGCTCTTGCGTTTCTCTTGGTAGTTCCTTCTGCAGGTTTGGCTTTGTTATCAGCTGGTTTGACCAATTTTGGGCAGTCTGGCCTAAAATGTCCAGCTTCTCCGCAGTTGTAGCAGATTATTGCTTTCTTCTTCCTGCAATCTTCTTCTTGGTGCCCCGGGATTTTGCAGAAATTGCAATACCCCTTGCATCTACCAAAATGCTTTCTTTTACAGGCAGTACAGAAAGGAACAGTGGAAGATTTCCCAGTTCCCTTTTTCTTGAAGTTGTTACGGTTAGCCATACGGAATCCTTGGGTAAACTTTTGGGCCACTTCCTTCTTCCGGTTTTCTTTTCTTGTGCGTATCAGCCCGTCAGTTAGGGTGTTGGCTAATTCCACCGCATCGTCAATAGTGCGAGGTCTCGCAGCTTTAACGATATCACGGATTTCGTCAATCAATCCCAAAATATAGGGAGAAATAAGTACCGGTTCTGGCAAAGCCAGAGTAGGTACAACTCTAGCATACTCGAAGAATGTCGAAGTATACCCTCGACAGTCTACATCCACCATCCGGTGGTTCAAGAATTTATTTGCCATTTGTTCCTTTTCATATTCGGGACAGAATTTTCTTTCCACCAGCCACTTAAATTCTTCCCAGTTCATGGCATAGGCCACATCAATTCCCTTCACTTGTAGTACTGTATTCCACCATTCTAGCGCCCCTTCTTTAAAAAGATGTGACGCGTACATGACCTTGTCTTCCTCTGCACATTTACTTATTTTAATCACCGCCTCAGTTTTCTCTAACCAACGCAGTGCAGCAGTCGCCCCTTCGTTGCCTGCAAATTCAACCGGTTTACAGGCAAGGAATTCCTTATAAGTGCAACCAGGCGTTGTAGCTTTCATTTTCTTAAGGAGTGGGGCTTGCATCCCATCATTATCATTATTATTAGTATGGTTGCCGCCTCCGTTTAATTACTGAAATTGTCGCCGTGTGTACGTTTGCTAGGAATAATTTGTTGAGGTTCAACTGGATTTCGGACAGCAGCAAGGATTGCTGGAATAGCATTGGCTATTCCCTGAGCAACGATATTCTCGATATCTTGCCTATTCAGAAATTGATCTTCATGGTTTTGTTTAGATTGATTAACTTCATTAACGGGTTCATTACCAGCGTTTTCCATATGGTAATTAATATATATATATAAGTGATTAGCAACAAAGAATTAATAATCAGACATAACAAAACAATCGCACATAATCACATCAACAAGTATAGCCAAAATTGTCAATTTTTTTGACGTTCGATATTTTATATATTATAATAAGCATCCGTACAAACTGGTTATCTTACAAAAGTTTTATTTTTAAGTTATTTCACATAATTATATTTTTATGATTATATTATTATTAAACACACGTTTCCACAACCACACAACCACAGTCAGCTGGCATTTTAGAAACGATGCTCCCTCTCGTCGTATTTCCAAGATATCATTTCCCCTACTTCACAGATTAGGTTCCCTGCATCAATTAGCTCTTCACCATAATGACGGAGTTCCGCCAAGTTTTCTGAGCTCATAGGTAGGTGTAGTGGAGGTTCAGGGTCAAATTGAGGGGAAAAGGTATTAGGGTTGTTTAGGAGATTCTGAAACTGCCAATCGGTGGTCCACCATTCTTCTTGCTCTGCTGGTAGAGGTTGGGTGTGGATAATAGGATCTGGGACTTCGGGCTCTAGGTCAACTGGAAGTTGTGCTTCCGCTGGGTAATTAAAGAGGTTTTCACCGGCAGGTCCGATGAGGTCACTAAGTGCCAATTTATGATCCAATTCCTCCCAGGGTGGCATTTCCTGGTCTTACCTGGAACTTTCTCCAATTTCAATTCCTTTGCCTTTATCTTTGGGATCCTCCGTTTTTATAACTTTCTATGTCGCTGGTTTCCTCCTGCTCACACGCCTCCAGCCCACTAATCTTCTTCTTTTCTTTGGCTTGGGTTTTTTCGGTGGCTGGGCTTGAAATTCCATAGGTTCCTCCATGTTGGCACAATAACCGGTAAAGTCTCTGGAAACTTCCACATTAACAGAATAGAGATTGAGATTCTGAAGAGCTTCAGACAACTCATTCATGCTATTAGCAGATATGAAGAAACACACAAAATTCTAGGTTAAAATTGTGTAAATTGATTAATCACATAAAGGTAATCAGAAATTTAAATATTAATTACAATATTTAATATATTTATACAAACAGATTGATTAAAACAAAAGGTTGCGATTATATATATATATTACAAATTTATTTATATAAATAGATTGATTAAAATAAAATATTGCGATTTTTATACATATATATTTTATTACAAATTACAACAGAAATTTAAAATATACTAGGGATAATTTATTTTAGTCTATCTTTTCTTACTAAGTTGTTTATTTAATGGGTAAGTTTCTTAAAGTTTCTGGCTTATGGATGATATGGGTGCTAGTACTGGGTCAGGGTTTTGGCAGTTAAAGGTTAACATTTACTGCTGTAGTGGCTAACATATAGATATTTGCCCATTGTTCATCTAATTCATCTTCCCATGGTTGGTTATTGCCTATTTCCTGAGTTTCCTTATTCATCACTCCTTTTGGTTGTGACTTCTTTATTTTCTCTTAACTTTTTCTAATAATCCAACTTCTATTATTAGGGGTAAGTGGTTTCTCAAACTGTGCCTTACGAACAAATATTCCTTCCTCATTTTCTGCTGAGTATCTTGAGGAATTTGATTGGGATGAGGTTCCCTTATCTTTTGGTGAACTATCTAATTGACGATAGATGTCCACAATTCTTTGCTTACCCATACTGTAACTAACAAGTAGTCAGTTAAAGGCACAAAGTCACAAAGTCACAAAATGGTAATCAGGAAAAATTAAGTATTTCTAAATGGCTTAAATCAGTGGCTCTGATACCACCTTTTTCTATCACGGCCCCCGTCCCGGTTTTACCCGGTCCAGGAGCCGCGGGACAGAAACCCGTGGTATTTATTAATTGAGTTGACAGCGGAAGATTTTACAGGATCTTTTAAAACTTGAAATGCCCGATTATTTTATTTCATAATTCGGGATAAACCCCTTAATTTACAAATAGAGGAATTTCGCAAAGAAATTCCCTGATTTACAAAACATGTTTATTTGTTTATCTGAGCCACTACTTCAAGCTTTGTTAGTGCTCCGTAGCACTTTTCAATGGTTCACAGTAGTCACCTGAAACATGTTTTGAAAATATTTTATCAGCGGGGAAATACTGGCGACTCACTCAAGTTTGATAAAACGACACATAGTTATAAATTACAGCATAAGAGCGATTACAATGGCTTCTATCTTATTTTTATCTGGCGCCGTGTCACCTCCTGGTGACGATGGTCATACCACTATTGGGTCCTTTCACCCAAGTAGTGATGATTATCACTGTTAGGATTTATTAGCCTAACTGTGAGAAATTTAGTAATGTGCACAATACCCCACTAGCCAGTGATTCAAGATAACCACGACTTAATCCCTGTAATTATAACTTTTGAAAATAATGGAGTATTGTAAAATACTTTTGATAAAAGAGAATGACTCACATTGCAGATTTAAACGGGCAGAGTTTAGCCTACTGATTAGCCTTGTAACCTAATTTAAATAACAATGCACACGAACTAGGTCAGTAACTAATACAGCATTTACGATAACTCACGAGATAAAACCCTAACAACGAATGACAAAGTGCAATACTTAAACATCCATCGAATTTACGACGAATGACAAAGTATGGCCCTAATGTGGGCAGCACTTAAACATCCATCGGATAGTTTCAATCGATCGGACATTGAATCGTAGCAGCGATCGAGTTAATACCCTGTATCGTAGCAGCACCTCTCTTATTTGAAATTACGATTTGAAGCAGCAAACTTCGTTTTTGAGAATTGTTTTCGACACCAGTGAACTGCTCGTGGCCAAACCTATTTATAGCAGAAATTTGGGTCTTACGCGGCCCGCGTAAGCCTTAACAGACTCTTACGCGGCCCGAGAGAGCCCCCCATGCGTAGATTAGGACATCCGTGTCACACCTAGGTCTGCCACGTGGCCCTAAACGCTTATCCAGTCAAACACACTTTGACGCGGCCCGCGTAAGCTTCCCTTATGGCTTACGCGGCCTGCCTGAAACCCAAAAACTTTGATTTCTTAGTTTTTCATGCACGTTAAGGTTTCAGGGGTCCGGGTTTTCACTTATGGGTCGTTTTGGGACATTTTTGAAGGTCCTTACAACAACGACACCTCATCTCAGGATCGCAACAAGCTCAGCCACAAGCGAAAGGAACCAAGCATGGATGAAATTCTAAACCCCACTCCGCTACGATTTACCCCCATTCTTGTGAAGCGTGCCTACACCGGAAGCCATCCCCTGTGTCTCATGCGTACGTATCATCGCCCACCAGGAGCTAAATGTCGTTATTGCGACAATTGCAACTGGTATGGTCATTTTACCCAGAACTGCCGCACAGGATCGCAATCTTGAGGAATTTCAGCAACAACCGCAGTCTCCGCAGAAGTACTCCACAGCAACGTTATTTTGCTTTTAATGTTGTTGTAATAATACGACTTATCGCCGTCAATTTCTTTTATGTGTGGAACTTATTCTATCTCTTGATGCATGTGGATTCTATTTCTCTTGTACTCATGTACAAATCTATATGATGGCACTATGTACTATATAGTGTATTTTACCCCTACTATGCGTTCTTGAGATAAGGTACGATGGACGTGCAAGAATCAGATTAATCACGGGTGCACACGGGATTATTTTGGTTAGTGCACGGAGATCGTAGTGAGTTTCAATGATGCCTCAACGTTCAGGGCATGGTTAAGCATGGTGGATACGCCGCTGGTACTTCCTATATATAAGCGTCTTGACCATGTCTGACGAAGTGTGACACCTATTCACGGAACGAAGGCGTATGGTTGAAACATGACGGTGTTTCGCCATACTAACCGAAGTTTTGTGAAGAAAGTGCCATGTGGAGTTGGAACGTAGACCTATTATACTATTGTGGTTATTTTCGACACATTACACTACATCGCAAGGCGTAACAATCTCAATCGCATTATCGCTAGAATCTATCTCGCAAATCGCAATCGTTTATTATGTGTCTCGCGCTATCGCTTATTGTGTGTTCGCAATCTCAATCACTTATTATATGAGCCGCTATCGCTTATGGTGTTTTCGCCTAATCGCATATTTTGTGTGTATCACTCAATCGCTTACCGCTTGCCGTGTATCGCTTGCTGTGAATTGCGTATCATGGATCGCTTGACGAGTACCGCTCATCGCTCGTCGCTCTTCACCTTGACGCTTCTCGCGCCTATCTAATCGCTTCGATACTCTTATCGCTTACCGCTATCGTTTATCGCTATTTGTGTTATATGTGTTATCTACGTCATGTTAGCACTCATGACCCCGCTTCACGAGACGAAGCTGATAGGGTTAAAACATGGTGGATACGGCGCTGGTACTTCCTATATATAAGTGTTTTAGCCGTATCAGCAGACTTTCGTGGGAAAAGGGCCATGTGGGATAATGTTAGTTAAAATTTTGGTGTTGTTAATCTAATCGAATCGCATGTCTCCATCGCTTGCAATGCATCAACTGTCGCTTATCGCTCGACGGTTGTCGCTACCGCCTGTCGCTATCACTCATCACTTTTTCGCTTGTCGCTCATCGCTTTTCGCTTATCGCCGCCGTCTTCGCTTACTATGCTTGATGTTTGGTGTTATGTTATCGATTATCGCGTACCAATCATCGCTTATTGCACTCGTCACTAAACTGAGCTCGAAAACGACTTCATCGCTCAGTTTGCTCAATCTTTCTCTTACACTTGGTCCGACCATCTTTCGCTTGGACCAAGGGAATCGAAATCTATCAGTACTGCGTCGACACACATGACACCGCCTCACGGGACGGAAGCCATATGGCTAAAACATGGTGGATACGCCGCTGGTACTTCCTATATATAAGAGTTTTAGCCATATTCTCGAACTTTCGTGGGAAAGTGCCATGCGGGGCCGACTTTAAATTGAAATTTGGATATTATCTAAACCTTTGTGAAAACAAACCTTTTCTAAAAATTGATCAAAACCTTTGTACAAACGAGATTATTTATGACAATGGTGTGACAATCGACTCAAGTTACTGCCACGTGACGAGAAAATTTCGTAAAACGAGTTTTTTTTTAAATCTGTTAGTAACCTAACAAAACCCTTCTCATAGCGCTGGTGTGAACATCGCTACAGTTAACGCCGCATCGTGAGAATATTTTCATAAACAAGTTTTCCCCAAATTAATCGACTTTTCGAAAATTTAAAACGCTTGTTAATCGCTTTTTGTGTGTGTTATCATCTTTTGTTATACAAACCACCCTACTCGCTGTTATCACCGTTCATCACAACACACGCGCTCGTCAAATTCCAATCGACCGCTTGCTTATTTTAACGCTTTTAATCGCTACTCTCATTTGCATCAACTCTCGCGACCCTTCCTGTGGATTAATTTCGGGACGAAATTTCCTAAAGCAGGGGAGACTGTAACAACCCGCACGTTCGTGCGTTGTTACTACTCGTTATACTCGTTACGCCTAGCACCAGAGATTCGGATCATAATGTAGCTATATCGCATACACCGTTATTTCGCAGTATTTTCACATGTTACGCATACTTTATCGCTATCACATCACATTGTACTTGCTGACAACCACGAAGATGTCAAGTGAGGACCAAGTCTACCCTACTTGATAGCCGTGATGTGTCGCAGTGCAACTCAATACTCAAAAACGCACTCGCAGGCATGCGTGACTCGATTATCGCAGGATATGAAATATGGATATGTATATACGACCCAATGTGACTAATTATACTAAATATACAAAAATGTGGATGAAAATGCATACCCAAACTATCGCAACGCTTAACGGTCGAAACGGAACGCCAAAAGAAACTCAGTTCACCGGAGGCGTTTGATCGAATGTCACTTCGATAGGACAGCCATCCGATTGGACAGCCATCTGATCGGACAACCATCCGATCGGACAGCCATCCGATCGGACAGCCATCCAATCTAACACACTGCACCACCTCCTCTCCTCTCTTGCCTATAAATAGCACATGTCACATCACTTGAACAGTGATGTGACAGTTCCCACTCGACCAGCACGCTTTGGGGCCATTTTCTCTTGATTTCTCACGATTCTTGTAAGTTTTTACCTCAAATCTTGTACTTCTATGATCTACACGCACTTCTTCATCATTTTCTCTTCTAAATCTTAACTCTTAGCCGTGAAATCGATAGATTTAAGGTGTTCTAGGGTGATGTCATCATGAAGTTCTTATAAACTTCAAGTGTTGGCCTCATTCCACCAAGAACAACTCAGATCCGAAGGATTTCCACAAGAATAAACAACATTTTCACAACAGATCTACACATAATCATGAATAAAAGGATTGAAAGATGGTTTTCCAACTTTCTTTCAACTCTTTTACACTCAATGCACTCAAGACCGATAGAATCGGAGCTTGTACCGACCTTCTACTCATTCTTAGTGTCGTGTTGGTTCAAGATCCAATTTCTAACAAAGAGACGACCGATTTCGGGTTAACCAAGAGCGACCATCGTGAATCAGTAAACCGGTCAAATTTGGGTGATTCCTGTCCGATCGGGTCCCTTGATTCGAGATGGGGTTTCTGTTGATTAGCACGTCACAACACTGTCTCGATCAAAACCCCCAAAGACCATCAAAGTAGTCAAAGTGCCAAGGACAACTTGATCGTTTGGACGGATTACCGTCCGATCGGACAGGCATCCGAACGGACAGGACATGACATCCGAACGGACAGGACATGTCATCCGAACGGACAGGACATGTCATCCGAACGAACAGGACATGCCATCCGATCGGACTGCCATCCAATCGGATTGCACCTTGGGTCCCACACTTGACTTTGATTTCAACAATTTGGAGTTTAAACATTGAACGGACTACCACCCGACCATGTGGTGTTTAGACTTCAACACTTAAACAATTTTCAACGTATTCAATACAAACGGATTGTCACCCGATCGGACTACACTCCGATCGAGTGACAACTGTTGTGAACTTGTTCTCACTAAAGTGTCCACCAATCGGGTTATCGCCCGATCGAACAGCCGTTCGATCGACCGACCTGAAAGGTAGAGATACTTCTCTGTTTTCAAAATACTACAACGAAAATTTCAAAAGGAAAACCATCATACACAAACACATCCTTCCCAGAGGAGGAAACAATCCACTCGAAAGGTCACCCGACCGGATGACCGTCCGAGCAGATTGTCACCCGATCGACCGGCCACCCGATCGGATTGCCATTCGATCGGATTACCTTCCGATCCTCTGACACTTTGCACCGATTTACGCGTCGTTCATCGCTTATGCTATCAATCTTTAATCAGGCTAATCTCAGACGCGCTCCCTTCAATCCAACCAAGTTGTGTTTGCTTGCTGAGCACCGACTGTGAGTATACTCGAACCCCTTTTTATCGCATTTTGGGTGTAACATACGTTCCTATTAAATCAAATTCATCAAAACGAATTATTCAATCGAACTATTTATCACTTGCGAATAACTGTTATGCATATTTATACGTGATGCTAGTTACATATGTGTTAGGACTTATACTCGCGAGGTCCTACCTTAACTAGTATAGTACTATAGCACCCGACGGGGTCTAGTTAGGATGAATAGCAATCGCAGCTCGAGTGACTTAGCTGGTAGTATCGGTCTTAAATGCATGTATGTTGAGGTATCTCGTTTATGTATTTGGTAATTCGCATCACTTTTTATCTACTTACGCTACTTTATCAAAACTTGTATACTCGCCAATACTTTTGTATTGACGTTGTTTTAACGTATGTTGCAGGTTTAGTCGCAGACTACATCAAATCAAGCTAGGAAGTCTAGAAACTCACCTAAAATCTATGTTGTCGGATTTGTATTGTTCGAGAGGACAAGAAATCTGTGATACCTTACGTGATTGTATTGCTTATTAGTATGGAATAATGAACGCATTAAATACTGTCGCAATATAGTTGTTATGGATTCTCTTGAGCAATCTGATTCGCCTAGTGTCGCGCCCCGATGATTCCGCCATCGGTTGGGGTGTGACACCCGTGTTCCTTGTCGTTTTCTATTTATCTTTATCTTCTGGGAATGTTGAGTGGTGCACGGCCCCATGCCCGGCTGGCACGACCCCGTGCTTGGGTTCTGGTTTGTTGTTTTTTACTTTGGGTGAAGCTTGGAGGGCCGGTATAGTGTATCAATTTCCCTTCCTTCGTATTTATGTTGGTTTTCGCCATTAATTTGTTCCTTTTATCCGTTTAAGCTCTTTTAATCCATAAAATCAAAAGTAAACAAAGAAACACACTTTTTCCATCATTAGTACTAAAAAGGGTTGTTTTCGCCATTTATTGTTTTATTTTTCTTTCGCAAAATTGATATTGTATCGTTACCGTACCGTACGAAACATCATTAGTATGGATACATGTATTCATTTTATGGTTTTTGATTAATTTTTTCATTTATACAAATCTTTCTGCAACAATAAATGAATATCAGTACCAGTATGATGCGTGTGTAGTGTGATATATTTTTATTAATATTTTAAGCCTTTTTTAACACATTGGTCAAGTTTTAAATTTATAAAACATGATATTCAACTAACACTAAACACACATATTAACATTTGATGATTTCCGCACTTTTGCACTTTTTAAGAGATTATCTTAGTTATAGTAGTAGGCCCCTCTTTTGAAGGTGACGTTACCCTCAACCCAGTGGTTTGAGTTAGCAAGGATACATTCCCAAAGGGTCAGAATATTGAAAGATAATTAATTAAGTTATTAATGCGTAAAGTGGTACGCCCCTCTTTTGAAGGCGACATTACCCTCGGCTAAGTGGTTTGAATCAGCAGGGATATAATCCCAAGTAGCGAGGTTAATGTATTAATAGTAGTTTATATATGAGGGGATCAAGCCATTCGCACCCCCGCCATCCAATACCAGTGGGTATTGAAGGATGACCTAGTAAGCTTGACCCAGGTCCTTGCAGGATCTATACACTGAACAAGGTAAGAACCTTACCAAACCATTCCCTTAACCCCTGACCAGGTAGCCAACATATCTCTATATAGACCGTAGAGATATGAATGGTGAAAATCTTTTATTTTATATAGACAGTAAAATAACGCCAAGACACCACGGACAAATGATAAGGAAGTTTCACCTTCAACATAAGAAACTAGTTATTAAAGTCATTAATACAAAACCAAATAAAAAGTGCGAAAAGATTAAAAATCAAAAGTATTACATTAAATGCTTGTCTTCACCAAGTGATGTAAGAGACTTAGCCAAACATGGCCTTTGATTGACAAGAACTCTTACTATCAATCTTGGATCCCGAGACTACTACACACACTCTAAGGTGGATGATGGATGATGGTGGTGGATGTGGGTGTTGTAGTGGTGGAGAAGTGGGAGAGAGGTGGTTTGCCAAGGGATGCCTTTGAAGTGAGCCAAGCACCCTATTTATAGCCTGAACAGAAGCCCGGACACGGCCCCGTGGCCATCCACTTTCTCTTTCTTCATTAATTACAATTGTCTGCATTAGGCTCCACAAGCCCCCGTGTTCACTGGGCACGACTCTGTGTGCAGAAGCGTATCTGTACTATCAAGATTTGCAAGATTCTGTGAATCTTAGCGTTGACCACGGCCCGTGTGGAGCTGGGCACGCCCCCATGCTGGGAATAGAAGGTTCTACAACTTTGTCCTTTTCTGCAGACACCTGACCACGCCCCCGTGTTCGCTGGGCACGGGGCCGTGGTCAGCCTTCTGTTTCTTGTTTTTGCTTGGGAAGATGCTGTCGAGGGGTCGGGTATGCCACGTTTATTCCTTTTCTTTTTATTTATGTTAATTTTTGCTGCATATTTGTTCCTTTTGTTCATTTAAGCTCATTTGGTCCTGAAAATACAAAAGGAAGACCAAAGCACACTTTTTCCAACATTAGTACTTAAAAAGGGTTAGTTTTATGGCTCATTTGATGTAATTTATATGTTGCATTTTGCACACATCAAATACCCCCACACTTGAATCTTTGCTTGTCATCAAGCAAAACTCTTTATTATGTGGCTTACACACCCAAATGGAATGGGTAGAAGAGAAGTTTTGGGCTTGTCTTGAGTGTCGGGAATCCAAGATCTTTATTGGGTTTTATTTTTATGCTATTTACAATCCTATTCGTTATGATTTATTTAGAACGTTTCATAAGAGAAATTACTTATTTGGGTATAACATGCCTTTTTAAAATTCCATTTATATACAAGTTCACATACCTCACGGGAGATCACTCAACATTCGGCCGAAGATGTATTTTTGTGAAACACTCGAGACCGGTATGGAACTTACTTCTACCATATGCTTGCCAAGCAATCAATCCTCCTCCTTTTTAACTATAAACCTTTGTAAATATCAAGAGGACTTGGGGAAGGGTTAGGCTTGGGTTAAAGGTAGGTGGTTTTGGTTTAGCGGTTAGTAAAAAGGGCTAAAAGCGTAAAAAGCGTCGGTCGTCGTAAAACTTTTTGTTTTTGTGACTTTTATTCAAACTAAGTATTTTCAAACAAATTTTCTTTGAGGAACTTGTTTGTTTATTGCTAGACTTCATTTTTTTATAAGGAACGTCACAAGACAACCGAGCTTTGTACTAAAATAAAGGGTTTAAAAGAAAAAAGGTTTTGGTGGGTAAAGGGTGTTTGTTTTGTGGGTTTAGAAACGAAAAGGTTTAGGCTCAAAGGGGTTAACTAGGGGGATTTTTGGGTAGGTGATAAAAAAATGAAAAATAATGGTGTTGAAAAGAAAATGAGTTAGTCCTAATGCCTCCATCATTTATTTACTTGGGTTTGAGTTGGTAAGGACCGGGAATGTATCATCGTGGCAAGTTCTAGAGTCGTAAGAAACCAAGCGGCTATTCACACAAGAAACGAAAAATGAGCATTTAGTTTAAAGATGTATGTTGTATGCTCAATAAAGGCTCAAAACTCACTTTTTGTGGGAATGGGTTTATAATTTGATCAAGTATATATAATCAAATTTTAACTAGATTTGTCATGCCGTTTCATAATTTTCTTATGTTGGTTCTTTTATCACGACGCTATCGGTTGTAAATTTGTAAAAATATAAACTTTTTAGAACTTGTTATTCCCAAAAATTAAACCAAGAGAAGTAAAAAAAATGAAAAGTTTTTGAAAAAAATTTGGGGTGATTAGCGGTTCCAATAGAGTTTTGTTAAAGGCTTGTTATTAAGACTTGCAAAATTCAAGGTTTAGCATCCCCCCCACACTTAAATTACACATTGTCCTCAATGTGTCCAAAAAATAAGCTTTTAGGTTGATTGAATGTGTAAAAAGGTGTTTAAAAACAA